>CM076582.1:755587795-755758673 GCA_034641835.2 Pinus albicaulis | reverse complement strand
CCTCACCGGTGTGGGTGCATTTTTTTTTGTCCTTTCTAGTTGCCAATTTCACTGTTTCTTGTTGAAAATTTCAACACTCCCTGTCAACAAGAAAGGAATTCAATCAATCCCCATCCCGTACCTTTGGAATGTTCTGCATGCTACCCTTCTCTAGTGTTGTTTGCACCTGCAAATCCTAAAACTGAATAGCCTCCGAACAACTGAGTCAGTATAATGCATCTGTCATAAGAGTCTTCTGGCTATTGCTAGCTACTGCACCTGTCTAGTAGTGGATTCTCTACGCTGCTGCTGACATCTACATCCGTGCCCTTTGAACTATTGCTAACTTTGATTTGTGCTCCAGTATTTGACATCTGTCACTCTGATTTCTGTCTTGTTGACATCTGACTACATCAATCTAATTGATCCTTCCTACTACTGTTGTACTGTGGGCTCCTCGTAGCCAGGTTCGATCCATGAGACACGCCATCTCAATGGACCTTGCCCAAATTTCTTATCTTGGGATTATGTCTACACATCACCCCACCTTACACCTCAAGGTATGGTTGCTCCATCTTCCTATCTGGCTCAAAATTTCCCCCTCATGGAGGTCTCTGCTTGAGTGGATGCTTCCACTCGGTCTCCTCTCTACTTCTGCAATTGTGGCAGCTACTCCACAACCTTCTGAGACTGCTTCTCATGAGAATACATGTTGAGAGGTAATTTATGCTCCCTCTAAACCACCAAGTCTCTAACTTCTACCTTTCTCCTCAAAGCTTTGCATGCATCTGGTACCTCAAGTACATATAGGTTCTTGACTCGCGCACAATGTAATTGTCCCGACATTACAAAAAGTTTTTAAAAACGAATTGATTTTAAATCGATGATATCTCCCTCATCTGAGCTTTGATTCGACCGATTTTTTTTTCCATTTGGGTAGATTTTCACAAGGATTCCAAATATTCTTTTTTTGTTTGAAAATTTTACACCAAAATCTTCAGATATTCTCTGCAAACTTGCCTTCAAAAAAATTCCTGCTCTAATACCATGTAGAAAATCTAACCAGTGTGGGTGCATTAAACCATGCCAAATCATACCAAGGCATCTCAACATATTCCATACATGCTAATACTTTCCAAGTGCCAATATGCATTAGGGACTAGTGTTATGCATGTTATGAAGTGGAAGGGAAGGTTGAAGAGTGCTAAGGTGTGCTAGAGAGTGATAATGCATGTTGATGAGTGTTAAGGATTACTAGGAAAAAACATTAAGGGAGCACTAGGTAAAAATTCATGGAAGCTAATGAATATGAGGAATGTGTGCCAGAGACTAGTGTTAATGAGTGTTAGTTGTCATGCCAAGGAGGGAGTGACAAGGTATGCTAAGAATTGGTAAGGCACGCTAGGGAATATCAAGGCATGTCAAGAATTCCCAAAGTGTGCTTGGGAGTTCTAGGGTGTGCTAATTATATCATGTGCCAATTAATAGTGCCAAGATATGCCAATACATGCTAGGTGCTAAGGATATTGTGGCACAGGGTGCCAAGGTATGTCAATATGTGTCAAGGAAACAAAAGGAAGAACCAATATTAAGAGGGTTAATAAGTCAGGACTTTATCTTTTTGAAAAGGGGCATGCTAGGCACACTAATAATAGGTCCAAATACATGCCAAGTGGCATTGTGTACCAAGTTCTAATGTATGTTAATGCATTCAACCAAGGTGTTCCAAGGTATGTTAGGGACTATAAGAAGTATGCCAACACATGCTAGGAGAGTTCCAAGTTGTGCTAGCGCATGCCACCATGTGCTTGGGTGTCAGTGTCATCACAATATGTTCTAGGTACAAAGATGTTCCAAGACATGTGGGGTGCTAAGAAATGTTAGTGTGTGCCAAAGCATTAATTTAAGGTGTGCCCAGATTGTTGAGGATTGTTAGGTCTTTCTAATTAATAGAATTGTCAAAGCTCGATTATGTATTAAATAATATATTTTCTACACACAATAGTGGAACTTTATCTAAAGGGAATTTGCTTTATAATAAACTTAATAGATATGAATCATTTGTTGACTCATAGGAAATCTCTATTCGACTAGTCATTACTTGAGGGAAATGATACACACTAATTACTTCTACAAAAATTGACTGACCCTAACCACTATGGCCTTGGAAATATTATAAAAAATACTCCACAATAATTGTATTAAATCGTTATCTTTTGACAAAAGATATATTAACAGGCACATAGCGTCATCAAAAACTCATTGGAATGATCAATGATGACGGGCATTTTTTGACCGTCACCAAAAGTAACAAAAAGAGCATTGGTGAGGGTCATTAAAAGTTCGTCACTAGAAGTGTCACCAAAGAAAGAATTAGTGATGGGCCTTTAACGATCCTCACCAAAAATGTCATTGAAAATGTCTTTGGTGACGGACCATAAAGGACCATCACTCTATACACTTACAGTGACGGTTTTTTAATGATCAATGATGACGGACATTTTTTGACCGTCACCAAAAGTAACAAAAAGAGCATTGGTGAGGGTATTTAAAAGTTCGTCACTAGAAGTGTCACCAAAGAGAGAATTAGTGATGGGCTTTTAACGACCCTCACCAAAGGTGTCATTGAAAATGTCTTTGGTGACAAACCATAAAGGACCATCACTATATACACTTACAGTGACGGTTTTTTAAGGACCGTCACCATATGTACATTGGTGACGGACCTTAAAGGTCCGTCACAAGCATGACCCTCACCAATGTGCTTTTTTCTTGTAGTGTTATACACATGGGAGGAAGAACTTGAGGAGATATTGTTAAAAGAGCATCATGTTCCTTGGAGAAAATTATCACTTGAGGATGCTACAGGAAGAAGAGGAGAAGCTATTCAATTCTATCCTTATAGTTTCTTGAGGACAAGAAACAATTGCGAGGGGTGGACTGTAACATTACTAAATTAGTATGCATCTAATTGGAATATTAATTTTATTCTTAACCTATAGTTAGATGAATAAATGGGTAGGGAGGCCCATAAATCATTTTGGTAGCAATAAAATCCCTCTTAATGGGAAAAGGGATCATATTCATAGCTGGATAAAACACCTTCATGTGTGAACAAAGGCTAATGCATGTGGACAAGGTCAAGTTTGACCAAGTCAACAAAGCTAGTATGGAGGAAGTGGAACATTAATAGAGATAACACAGTGGGAATATGGATTAGTATAGATAGTTAGAATAAAGCCCCCTTGAGTATGGAAGGAGGCATTGCATGGATAATAAGTCAAGGTTGACCAAATCTAACATCGTTGTTATGGAGGAGTGGCATTGATGATGGGACAATGCAGTTTTGGAGGGAGATTAACTGCATGAAGGTGGAAACCCTAATGAGTAGCACCCAAGGTGAGAAGACTCACATTGTTTATAAGGAAGAGGATGACATCCATATGAGGTTATATTATGACTAGGATTTTCTGAATATATCATCTGTTTAGACATATTTCTGTCTCTTGCTGTTTAACTGAGATAGAGTGTTGTTTAGCACAGGGTGTTCCTGATCGTGAATCCCACCTCTTCCATTGAGGAGCTCTTGGAGGATTCTTGCACCATATTGTCCACTATCTAGCTTATGGCCAAGCTTCACCTTTATTTCACAATGCAGATCCTGTTGAGGGTTTGCTTGTTTTAGTAAGTTGCAGAAAGTGGAGACTAGATCTTTAGGTCTAGGCCATTTCAATGATCATTTTCAGTGGAGGATGTTTCTACTCCATTGAGAGGATATTATTGAAGGCATTGAGCCTCATTTATAGATCTTGCCATCAGGCCAACTACATTTTGGTCCCTATAGCACAGAATAGATCCATATCAGTGTAATTTCTAAAGGAGTAGTTGCAGGGTGGTTCAACACACCATTTGGAGAGTTGATTTTATGAGTGTTGGGGATCTACCCTTCACTTTCGAGATCTGTTGGAGGAGATCCTTTTATTTTTCATATCAAATCAGATCCACTTTCTAGATCTATAATTTTAAGTAGATCAGAAATATTATATCTCGGATCTACACTTTGTGCTTGGTGTTTTGCTAAAAATCCCAAGGGGGTTCATTAGAGGAGCCTATATAATGTATGGATCTGATATAGATCTAAATTTTTATGCACACAACAGCTCTAGATATTATGTAAAATCTACTGCTATTACAAGAGTAATAAAATAACGTTGTCATGGTTTTCTAGCTTTAATTCATGGTTTCAACCCCTCTTTTTGCATTTTTTTTGGACTATTATGGCTTGGGAGGCTTGTTTAACTAAGCTACCATGATTTGTTTCATATCTCCTTTTTCATTTGGCTGCTATAATGTATAAACGAATGGATCCATGGGTTGAATTTAACTATTATTGTATATATTTCCGAAAAAATCATTTTTAGTGCTTTGTGTTGTTGAATTCCCCATTTGGGAATATTAGAGATTGATGCTATATGTGACAGAGCATGTAGGAGCACCTAAATCACAGTGTGGGTAGAGAAGGTCCCCATATAGGTACACTAGATACATGGCTCTTATGATCGAGTGTATTGTGATAGAACCATCCTCTTTTGAGGAAGCAATGTAGCAACCAACATGGATTGATGCCATGGTTGAGGAGTATGACTCCATTATCAGAAACAGTGCATGGGAAATGGTCCTAAGATGAATGGGGAAGTCAGTGGTTGGATCCAGTGGATCTACAAGGTGAAGCATGTAGCAGATGAGAGTGTGGAGAAATACAAGGATAGATTTGTGGCCTGGGGATTCTCATAGGTAGAGGAGATTGACTATGAGGAAAATTTGGCACAGGTTGCAAGGTACTCATCGATTAGATCTATCCTTGCACTCTCAACACAGATGGGATGGAAGATACATCAGATGGATGTAAAGACAACTTTTCTAAATGGAGTTATTGAGGAATAAGTGTACATTTAGCAGCCAGAAGGTTTGATACGTTTCATATGGATTCGCATGTGTGTAGAGTCAAGAGAGCATTGTATGGGCTGAAGAAAGCACCTCGTGCTTGGTACACCAAGATCGATAGCTATTTCACCGGGTTGGGCTTCATAAATATTGAAGTGAATGCAAATCTATATCATATTATAGTCGATGGTAAGCTTTTGATTAGTTTATTTTATGTATATGATCTTATACTGACAGGTGATGAGCACATCATAACTTCTTGCAAGAGAGTTTGAGATGAAGGACATGGGGCTCTTGCTTTATTTCCTAGGCTTGAAAATATGGAAAAGATATGGGGAGCTATTTGTATCACAGGGCAAGTATGCCAAGGAGATTTTGAGGAATTTTGACATGGAGGGAAGCAAACCCATGGAGAATCCTCCTGTAGGTAACTGGAGAAAGGAGGATGCTACTTCAGGTGAGGTAGTGGATGCTATTGTTTATAGGTAGCTTGTGGGTTCACTTATGTATTTGGTGAACACACGGCCATGTTGGGTGTGGAGCCTGATTATCTTCTTTATTTTGTATCACAATGTTCGACCGTTGTTCTTAATGGGGCAGCAACATTGCCCGTAATTAAATGTTGTCTGTGGGTCTGGGGGGGCGGATGTAAAATTTCCTTATAAAATTATTGCAATTTATAGTTAATCTGGGGTCGTTCATTAGGTGGATGATCTGATGGTAGAAGTTATGTTTAATTTAGGGTTTTTTTCCCTAAAAGGAAACCCCTTTGTTTGTATGAGGGTATTGTATTGTGGCTGTGTATTTTATGTGTATTCTCAGAGCTAGAAATAGATAGGGAGACTGTGAGAGAGAATAGAGGATATTACAATGGATCTGCTATGGGTTGTGTCTCTTCATTTTTCTAGATAATAGAAAGTAAGGACTGGCTATTTGGGGTGGACGTAGCCCAAATTGGGTGAACCATGTATATCTGTGTCTCTCTTGTTTTATATGTTTTATGTGTATGTGTTTCATTACTCTATAATATATAATTTTTCTAATGAATCAGACATATTCTATGCAGTAACCATATTACTCAAGTTATGGTTAAGCCTACCAAGCTCTTTTGGAAGGTGGGGAAGCATGTGTTGAGATATCTCAAGGGTACTACAAAGTATGGATTATGGCATAAATGGACAGAGTGAGTGAAGCTTCAAGGCTTCACCAATGTAGATCTGGTAGGTAATTCGTCAGACTGGAAGAGCACATCATAGGGCATCTTCAAGATATGATCAACAACATTTTCTTAGTACAACAGGAAGAAGAGATAAATTGTACTCAGTTTAGGTGAGGCAAAGTACATGGAATCTAGTTAGGTTGCATGTGATGCCATCTGGATGAGGAAGATACTTTTTGATTTGTTCGGTCATCAGATGGATCCGACGGTGATAGATTGTGATAACTAGAGTTGTATAAAACTCTCGGTTAATCCAGTATTCCATGACAGGTCCAAGCATATTGACATCAGGTACCACCATCTCAAAGATTGTGTTCAAAGGAGCATTACTTTGTTGTAATACATTCCCATGGAGGATCAAGATGAAAATATCTTGATGAAGGTGCTTGCGAAGAGAAAATTTGAATACCACTGAGGCAAGATCAGGGTAGAAAATAATGCCTTTCTCGTTGAGAGGGAGGGTTGAAATTAAACAAGAAAATGCAACACACACACTAGTGTGGGATCACAACTCACACAATGATGGGGTCCTAGCGATACATTAGTGTGCATCCAATTTATTAAATCAATTATAAAATTAATTGTAATATTGTCTCATAACAACTTGTAATAGTTAACTAAGTGTGATATACTTAGTTAGCTCAATAATTTCGATTTGAGGGTATAAGGATAGCCATGTCGAGTGATTCTATTATTTACAGGGTCCAGTTGCAGTTGTAGCACTAGTGTAGTGTGAGTGGGATTAGTTAAATCACAATAATTGAGTTATAATAAGTTTAACTAGTTCTAAATGATTGACGAGATAGTGGAATATCAGGTGATTTAAATAGATTTAATTCACCAGTATTGATCTACCAAGTAACTAATGATTCACTATTTATAGCTTCATGCATGCTAATTTTGGTAGACACCCAGATGAGACAAAGGTTCAAGGCTAGTAAACTAGCAATTGTATTTTAGGCAAACTACCCAGGTGCAATTATAAAACCATGGTAATCCCATGATGAATTATGAAATCAAGGGTGGATGAATTTCCCATTTAATAGGGTTTTAATTCTCTAAGTATTGCATAAGCGGGGTAGGCTGATAATTGGCTATGTGTTTGTCCAATTTTTCCTAGATCAACGTGAAGAAACTGGTAGATTGTATGAGGTTGTGGTGAACACAAATATATTGTATTGTTTCATGATTCCTTGGTTGATTATACAATAAATATGGAGGGGTTTTGAGCAGTTTCTTTCCCCAGGAATATTTGGTGTTGTGTATTGATTTACTTCTTTCTCTTACTTGCGTGTTTTATATTCCACAAATATTGTAGAAGGATTCAATATCTTGATTTAGTACATTGCATGATCGGATTGAGTCCATTGATATAATGTCTACATGGTATTATAGCTATTTCAGAGGTTTAATATAGTTCAATAATAAAAAATACCCTTGAGCCTCATCGTAACATAGCTTAGAGGCATGTAGCCACCACATCCCTTCTCAGAGATATGTTACCATCAACCCAACTAGTTTATTTCCACTTTGTGTGTAAGAATCTTCCAGATCTTTGATGTTATTGAAATGAAGATTTATTTCTATTGCATCTTTGCACTTATGTTTATATCTACATACTGTTGCATTCCTGCATAAGTCTGGATCAAACATATAATAAATAACCTACAAATATATGATATTCATGTACTCCTTCAATGTTTCCATGGTCTCTACAGTGCTTTTTAGTTGATTTTATTAGAATTCTCCTTGGCCTCAAGCCCTTGCAATTTATACAAAGGAAATAACATTTTCCATCTTCACTAGAAGCACTTGATGTCGATCACTGCATGTATCCTTGGTCTCCTTCAGGAATGTTAAATGATATTTTTTGTTGCCAGACTTTTAGTGATGATTTTGTTCAAAAATTAACATCAAAATAAGCCTACAACCTTTCAAAACAATGACAACTAATATATATAGAAAATTTGTCAAATTTATATGATGTTAGGGTGTGTGTGTGTGTGTGTGTGTATATATATATATATATATATATATATATATATATATATATAATAGCTTTATATATATAATCATATAATATAATATAATATTAATATATATAAATTATATCCATAATATTATATTTAATTAATATGAATGTTATATTTATTTTAATTAGTTAAACTAATCAACGTAAAGTGGTCCCATATTAGGCATTCTCAGTGAAAAAATCCATTAGTGGTGCAATTGATCATTATGCAATGGTTATTTTCCATTTTTCATAAATTGGATAACACATTTTCATATTGAATAGAGCGTCAGATATCCGATAGTAAAAGAATGCACATTGGATATTCGACGATAGAAGGGGTTATAGGAAACTGGTAAATGGGTAGGACAGTTCATCGCATATTCGAACGTTAAAGAATTCATGTCTAATATTCGACAGGTGTCGGGATTTTAGAAAAAACAAACAAAAAAAATACATTTAAGTTCCACACTTTTTCCGATTTGATTTGTTCCCTCGTAATTTCTGCCCAAATGTAGTAGTGACTAAATACAATAAATCCGCCCATTTGGATGGATTATCTCTCACATATATGGTTTTTTTTTTCTAAGTGTAACTAATTCTATTATGTATAAGGAAACTAGTACAAATCAGACACAGTGTCAGCTATGAAAGCCTGAACACTGTGTTTAAAAGTCAAGCTGATCATAGAGTGCTTAGACTGCCCATATTGGGAAACCAGTCCTCTTAAACAACGAGTCTTAACCGCCCTCGTAAGGGAAACTGGTTTGAAAAACTTAGAAACTGAAAAAACATAGAAATAAAAACAACTGTTCAAAGACCACTGTGTTAGCTGGTCAGCCCAGCAACAAAAACTGACAGTAACTATGAAACTGAACCAAAAAACCTGGAGCGCAGTGATGAAGCTAGTCATGAGTTGGAGACGGTGGTTCCTCAATGATTCTGCAACCAAAAAACTCTCGACTGTCCTCCTTGCCAGAGTCGCTTGTGTCCATGCCTCCCAAAGTTGCTTCCATGTTTTTCTGCTGCTCCTGTGGACTGAGAGGAGAGGTGACCGGTGCAGCAGCGTTTAAGGTTCCAGAACCCGGAGTGAAGAGCGCGGAGGCGGGAGTAGGGGGAGGGTAGTTGGGAATTTCCTCCCGCAGAGTGAGAGAAATGAGGGCCGTGAGGACAGAATTGGAAGCGGTGGGATAGAATTTAAGCTCTGCATGCTGCGAGGACTGTCTGAATGTAGGCCGAAGAGGGGCAGGAGGGACAGCCCGGGAGGAACTGCCACCATGGTCAGGAACCTGAGAGGGAGGAGGCAAAGTGGCAGCTCTAGGAGCTGAAGCCGAATCGCCAGCACGTCGACGTCCTCAACCTTTGCCACCGCGCAAAATCTGAGAAGGGTCCGGAGTCTCATTAGTAGAAAAGGTGCTGGGAGGAGGGTGACTGTTACCTCGGCTGAGGCCACGTCGGGCCCTCATTCTCTCACGAAGACGCGGCATTGCCGAAAATAAACAACTTGGGCGAGCAGGAACGAAAGGAGAAACAGAATGGTCCAGGGGAATAGTGAAATTGACAGCGGGCTGAGCGAAACAGAAGAAACCAGGAGAGGCGGAGAAAGCAAGCGGGGGATCACCACTCAGGTTCGCGCCACCTCTAAACATAGAATTATAATGACAGTGGGAGCTCTGAGTGTAATTAATACCTGGGACCGGCTCGATGCAAGCCTGCAAGGAACAGCGCCGCCCTGTCGACGTTTTCACACTGGCCTCAAGCGAGCCAGAATTGCAGATTCCGAGCAGCGGGGTAGGCGAGCTCACCGCGCCAGAGACTTCATCTGTATCGTTCAACTGAGCCATCAGATATTGCAACACCGCCATAATCTCCTCCGGGTTGAGCCGACCAAGGTTGGTATCCATCGCGCGAGTGGAGTCATTAATAACAGAGTTATGACATATACCGGGAGCCATGTGGGCTGCCCAGGTCCTTTCCATGGGGAAATGCGCGAGGTGGCGCTCCCCCTCCGGAACATTAAACAGCCGGATCCGACGCTCTCACATATATGGTTAACATACTCTTAATCACTTAATTAATTCTCTCTATTTTCTCATACGTCTGTGACGGTATGGCATAATTAATCTCAAAATTATTCCAATATTCTAAACAACCCGTTATAGAAGTTTGAAGTAAACTTTGAATATACATCTAAAACAATTACCTTAAGTATCCCATGTAATGTGGCAATCTCTTTCATGTAAATCTATACTATATTAGTTGCCATATAAGTTAACTTAATTGAAATAAAGTTAGTATCATTTTTCAACTTGTCAATAACTACCATGATAGAGTTATTTTTCCTTCTTGTTTTGAGTAACTCAATGGTAACATCAATAGACACCACTTCCCATTTCCACTTTGGTATTGCAATGATTGTAGCAATCCTAAGATATTTCCACACTACACTATTACTTTTTGACATTCCATACATATTTCTATATACTCAACGCAATATATTTCTTCATTACTAGCAAAACCTATTGAATTCTTACTGCTAAAATTGTATTTTGGTAACCAATATGTTCATGATATTGAATATTATGCATTTCATGTTGCTAAAAGTTTCTTTAATTCACAAGGATTTGGAACATAGTGACTTTGTTTTTATGCATAAAGGTTCCATCATATTCTATCTTCCAGTATTTATATTTATAATGTATTTTATACTATAATCCTTCCTTTACTTATTAGACCCTACATAGACTATAGCGATCAATAGATTGTTGACTTTCAATTAATTGTTGCTTTGACCAAATTTTTGCCCGAGCTAACTTTGTTTATCCAAACTTTAGGAATATTTATTTTCAACAATCAATTTTATGGTAAAGTTCTTGATGGGACCTCTTATTGCACCTCTTATTCAATGGTTTAATTTTTATGCAAAGCTAATCTATCTTGGCATGGTTGCAATTGGTTAAGTTTTTATGAAAATTTTCTAATATGTAGTTGTTTCCTCCTTTACCTTGTGATGTGTCAATTGTTTAACACGAAGCTAAGTTCCCTAGCTTATCGATGAGGTAAACAAATTTTTCACAGATTATGCTTCAACCATGGAAATTGTCGTTAGCTTTGGATCTAGAAATGGATAAGGTGTTGTAGGCTAAAATGGCTAAGGTGCGGGTTAAGATGATGGAACAGTGACGATGCAATCTGCCTCACTAGGGTTTATTTCAGTTTCTTTTTTGTGTACCTATGCGCATGGCTGGGAATGGACGTTTATGCAGCTTGCGAATGTGAAGGTAAAGTTGTGAAGCCAGTGAATGTGCCGTGCGAGACTATTAGGGTGAAGCTATGAGGCCGACTTGCGAATATGAATCGTCGTTTGTATTTTTCCTTTGTATTTTCTGTATTTTATGGTAGTTTATTCTGTTTGTCCTCACTATTGCCGTGTCAGGTTAGGTGGTGGTTGAAATTTGGGATAACTTTACCACTTACTGTTGCCCTTAGTTTGGATGATTTAGTAATGAAATCTATCTTTAGGGTGGTTCAGTTGTAAGGGATATTGTGATAAGGGCTTCTAATGAAGCATCCCCAAAGAAATTCCCGTTGCCATTTCATCCAATGATTCTTAAAGTTGTGTCGCTCCAAAGAATTAATGTTTTAGGGCTGGTAAAGTTAAGTCTGTCTGGCAGGTAAATACCTGTTGTTAGCTAACTAAGATTTTGAGTACCGAAAGTGTCATTGTTTATTTGCTACGGATCTTAGTGACCTACTACTGCCTTGTTCTGCTATAAGCCCCAAGCCCCAGACATCAGCGTTGCAGTAGCTTCTAATAGAAGTTTGGGCTGGAACTGCTAATATTTTAGTAGTGAACTTGAGTATTTTGACAGATTTTGGGGGAACATGGACTATTGCTGACTGTAACCTTGACTGCCATGGTACATTCAAGGGTTCCAATGGTGTCTATAATTTTATTTGAGGAACATATGCAATAGATAGTGGCTAGAAGAGCTGTTCTAAGCCTTGAACTCAACCTCGGGGAGGGACTATATAGAGCCTTCAGGGAGAGGTAGACAGAATTGACTCCATCATGAACTAGTCAATCACTTAGTAAGCATTAGGAACACATCAATAGTCAATCCAAGCACAAAAAATTCATGGACTGGGATTAAACTGCTAGTTCACTTTCCTCATCTCTGCATACTCTACTGACTGAAATCATGGACTGGGATTAAACTGTTAGTTCTCTCTCCTCATCTCCGCATACCCTACTAACTGCAATCATGGACTGGGATTAAACCTCTAGTTCGCTCTCCTCATCTCCACATCTAGAATCAGAGAAGGGAAGGGGATAAGAAGCAATACAATTGTTTGTCTCTTTCCAATAGCTAGTCCAACTAGCTTTCACCTCAAAAAAACCCTCGACTAGCATTCGACCTCGCTTCCGCTGTTCGATTTATAAATATTGTTATAATGGGCTATGGAACATTTGGATCATCTACTACTGAATCCTTCTTAAATGCATTGTTACATTGGGAGTTAGCCAGTAGTTACGTGATTGACACCACATAATTAGGCATTGAGTTGTCGCAAAGAGGAATAAGAGGTAAGGTTATGGGCCCATAGGGGCAGACAAATGGAATAAGAGGTAAGATTGTGGGTAAAAATTACTCCAACAAACTTAGTGAGGGTAAAATTACTACATAGAACCAATGGGCCTTAAAGCGAGTAAAAATTACTCCAGCGAACTTGGTGAGGGTAAAATTACAACATAGAACTAATGGGCCTTAAAGATTCCCACCAATGTTAATTTCCTATTTTAGGTGGGAACTTGGTGAGGGTAAAAATTACCACATAGAACTAATGGCCTTAAAGCTTCCCACCAATGGCCCCAAAGCTTCTCATTACAAAAGGTTTCTTAATTCAAGTGGGCACTCGGTGAAGGTATAAATAACTACATAGAACCAATGGCATTGCAGAAGGTTTCTTAATTTAGGTGGGCACTCGGTGAAGGTAAAAATAACTACATGGAACCAATGGCCTTAATTCAGGTGGGCACTCGGTCAGGGTAAGAGAACCAATGGCCTTAAAAGCTTCTCGTTGTATAAGTTTATAGCCTTAATTCAGGTGGGAAATCAGTGAGAGTAAAAATAACTACAGAGAACCAATGGCCTTAAAAGCTTCTCATTGTAGAAGCTTATAGGTCTTCGTAGAGTTTCAAATATTAGGAGTTTTTAGCTTGTAATTAAATAGGATGCAGGGAGAGTTTGTTTTAGAAAATTATTAACTTTAAACTCAATTTGATGAAAGCAACCACATATCAAATCTTTTAAATCATGTCTTCTTACATGATATCTACAACGAACATAACTGCAGATCTGAAAGGGAGTCGAAAAGTTCCATGGATGGAGCCTGCACTTCGAACTGTTATACGAGGACCAACAAGGGCTTCTTTAAAAACAAAGAATACCAATGACCTTTCCAATATTCATGAACAATTAGCTAGTGAGGGAGTAAATTCCAAATGAACCCATCTGGCGGCATGAAGCACCTATTTGCAATACAAAACTATATGCTTACATATTAATTTAAGGAAACAATATCCCAAATAAATATGGATGGCATATAACACCTTTTTGAAATACAAAATCTCTAAAAAGAGATCAAACAATTGATGTTTTCATGAAAGAAGATCCATGTGTTTTCTCTATCTACCGAAATATTTGGGATAATGAAGCAAAAAGTCCTAAATGGCAATGTGTTAATAATGGATCTATCAAACAACATGCAAACTTTGAATGGTTGTTTTCAAGAAATGGTTAAAATCATGCAGAGGTTACATTTCTAACCTTCCGGTGCATAGTTATACCCATTTATAGATAGCATTTATTACAAATTTGTCTGAAACAATTCATGAGCTAGCTAAGCCAAATTCCCTGACCTAGGGTTTAGGACTATCTGGTTTGAGTCTATCTATCAATTATAACTTGATTATCAAATGTTATATCCTTTGTTAATAGTTCTATATGTCAATAGCTTTTGGTCTTGTCTGGTTTATTGGATAAAGTATTTGTATAGGTTGTCCATATATAATTGTCAATTAATATTTATAATTGTGAAAATGAAATTTGTTCAAAATTATAGAACACTGTTGGATTTGATTTATCTGAGTAAAATGTAATATGATCAAGCGTAAGCATGGGGCACAATCAAGATATAAAATTTGAATGGTTGTTGCCCAAAAATGGTTAAAATCATGCAGAGGTTACATTTCCAACCTTCCGGTGCATAGTTCTACCCATTTATAGGTAGCATTTATTACAAATCTGCATGGTGAATAATTTTTGCTAACCAAGAACAATAGCTACTGTGATATCTGAAACTAAAAATTCAATTTTATAACACTAACAATTTGGTGCAAGAATAATGCAATCATCTTCTACTGAGATAACATATTTGATTTAGTTCCAAAGATCTATATGTTTGTTGGCATTCAATGATGGATGATAGCAAGGATATCCTCATTTAATTTACCTTTACATTTCTTTATAGAACCTGCATGCAAACTAAGCCAAACTATCAAAAAATTTTCAGTGCGTAGACATTGTTGTCATCCCGAGTATCTACTCCTATTGGTATTTTCTTCTCTCACAAGAAATAATGCAATAGATGAGTAGTTTCATAGTGACGTTGGAGGTTTTTCTTATAACTGTTAAGTGTCAATCTCAATTAGTTCTCTTAAAATATGTATTCATATGAAATTACTCCAACCTAAAGATCAGTGAGAAAACAAGCCATAGCAAGATCTTTTGACAGTTGGGACGACCAACTTCTCCAAATGCTTTCTCACTAGCCTAATACATTATACATGCACACACAGACATGCAAGTCTCCATGTAACTCAAGTCACTAGTCTAATACTATTAGTCCTATAAATTAATCACTACTCTAGCCTATAACATTATTGTTGTTTCTTTGATTTCTAACCCTACATTCAAGTTGCATTCCTTCTCTATAAAATTTTTACCCAATCCTCAATCCTGAAAATTTTGAATACTCTCTTCGAAGCACTAGGAAAAGGCTTCCTTTTGGAAAAAACTATTATTTAGGCATTGAAAGTGGAGCTGGTTGTTTGAAAACATCTCTACAACTTTTATAACTTACAAATCATTGTGTATAATTTGTTTTAACTTGAACATATATAAGCAAATTGCTGAGCTAAGAGCTCAATTCTCTTGACGAGAGCCTTGCCCTCTTTCCTCCGAAAATTTTCTTTTTTAAGGGCATAAAATTTCAACCTGATAAAACCTCAACCTGTACTCAAAAGTGAATAAGAATATGTCGACTAGGTAGACTATTTCTCCACAAGTACATCAACTATATAACTTGAGGGTTAATTGACAAAAATGTTGACTGGGACAGATTCAACATCCTCTCCCACTGTTCTTGTGCCTTTAAAGTAGTTGAATTTTTACTGTACCTAAAAAATTATTCACCATTCACATTGTGATATGGCTAAGCAATACTAACATTTCTTTCATTAGTCTTTTTGCTTCTTGCATCTTTATCATTTGATATGGCTAAGCAATACTAACATTTCTTTAACTAGCCTATTTTATTCTTGCATCTTTATCATTTGTGCTGAGTGAACTAATGAGAACACTATAAGTCCTAAATTTTGGCACTAGAAACAATAAAGTGGTCTGGCTTCAGTCCTGTTTGTAGCATTTTGCCCAAGTTTTCCAACTCCTCCATATCATGCAACATAAAGTCGAATATGTATGTATGTATCTTTTACTGAGAAACTTGACATTAAGCTTCCCAGGAATGGTGTTCACAATGGGCATTTTGTACGTCCATGTTCCATCCGATACAACCTTCCCATTCTCGTCAATGACAAATTCCTTGTTCACGAGGACTCTAATTGATTCCACAAAAGCACCCTCAATATTTCTCTATGTACCATTTCGAGGAGCTCATGCAAATGCACATGCAAAAGGATCCACCTACAAAACTATCTCACTTATCTGTAGTGCATGTACTTGAAGTTCTCATATCATGAAAATCATTGAAGAAGGTGCTATCCTTATTGAACATTGAAAACGCGCAGGTTATTTTGAAATGGATAATATAATGCATGAAGTAATGTTGAAATATTTCGTGCTGCCATTTCTAACTCATAGGTCAAAACCTATTTGACCAAGATTTATTCATATTTATGCCATTTGTCTTGCTATGCCCTGGAGCAGACCTATCTAATATTGAAAAGTGTCTAATGTGCTCCCTTTGTTTATATCTCCTAAAAATAATTACTAAGTAGAAGTAACACCAACGCTCCCTTTGTTGTCTTAATAATTTTAACTGACGTATCTATTCTTTTGATGACTGGATACATGAGTCATAAGGGGCCTCACAAGTAGTGTATATAAATTTCCAATTTCCAGCTGATTTTATTAACATCATCATTCTAAATGTTTCACACACAAAAAATGGATATTTCAAATATTACTCTTCCATGTGATAAACACTGCATCAATACTAAATAAAAAAAAATCAATAGCCACGTGTTATTTTCCTCTCAATTGAAAATTAGACCAAATATGTTGAAGCCTTAGTAGGGTCTATATAAATTATAATCTGATGTAGGGGAATGGAATAGATCAATAGCTGCATGTTATTGTCCAAATTTTGAATACTCTCTCCGAAGCACTAGTAAAAGGCTTCCTTTTGGAAAAAACTATTATTTAGGGATTGAAAGTGGATCTGGTTGTTTGAAAACATGTCTACAGCTTTTCTAACTTACTTATCCTTGTGTATAATTTTTTTTTACTTAAACATATATAAGACAACTACTGAGCTAAGAGTTCAATTCTCTTGATCAGACACTAATTAACTATGATCAACATCCCACCACATTCGACAACAAAAATGTGTTGATCAATAAATAACATAGGGAAAAATATCTCTGATGTCACACAAATAATCTATGGGAGAGCCTTGACCTCTTTCCTCCAATCATGTTCTTCGTTAAGGGAATAAAATTTCAACCTGATAAAACCTCAAACTGTACTCAAAAGTGAATAAGAATATTTCCACTGGCTAGACTTTTTCGCCACAAGTACATCAACTAAATAACTTGAGGGTTAATTGACAAAAATGTTGACTGGGACAGATTCAACATCCTCTCCCACTATTCTTATGCCTTTAAAGTAGTTGATTTTTTACTGTACCTAAAAAATTATTCACCCTTCACATTTTTCCTCCTTGAAGTGATATGGCTAAGCAATACTAACATTTCTTTCACTAGCCTATTTGCTTCTTGCATCTTTATCATTTGTGCCAAGTGAACTAATGAGAAAACTGTAAGTCCTAAATTTTGGCACTAGAAACAATAAAGTGGTCTGGCTTCAGTCCCGCTTGTATCATTTGGCCCAAGTTTTCCAACTTCTCCATATCATGCAACATAAATTCGAATACGTATGTATGTATATTTTACTGAGCAACTCAACATTAAGCTTCCCAGGAATGGTGTTCACAATGCGCACTTTGTAGGTCCATGTTCCATCTGATACAACCTTCCCATTCTCGTCAATGACAAATTTCTCGTTCATGAGGACTCTAATTGATTCCACAAAAGCACCTTCAATATTTATCTATGTACCATTTCGAGGAGCTCATGAAAATCCACATGCAAAAGGATCCACCTAAAAAAATTTCTCGCTTATCTATAGTTCATGTGCTTGAAGTTCCCAAATCATAAAAATAATTAAAGAAGGTGCTCTCCTTATTGAACATTGACAATGCGTAGGTTATTTTGCAGTGGATAATCTAATGCATGAAGTAATGTTGAATTATTTCTTGCTACCATTTCTAACTCATAGGTCAAAACCTATTTGACCAATACTTATTCATATTTATGCCATTTGTCTTGCTATACCCTGGAGCAGGCCTATCTAATATTGAAAAGCGTCTAATGTGCTCCCTTTGTTTATATCTCTTGAAAAGAAATACTAAGTTGAAGTAACACCAATGTTCCCTTTGTTGTCTTAATCATTTTAACTGACATATAAGTTCTCTTGATGACTGGATACATGAGTCATAAGGGGCCTCACAAGTAGTGTATATAAATTTCTAGTTTCTGGCTGATTCTATTAACACCATCATTCTAAAAGTTTCACACACAAAGAATGGATATTTCAAATATTACTCTTCCATGTGATAAATGCTGCATCGATACTAAATTTAAAATAATATCAATAACCGCATGTTATTTCCCTCTCAATTGGAAATGAGACCAAATATGCTGAAGCCTTAGTGGGGTCTATATAAATTATAATTTGATGTAGGGGAATGGAATAGATCAATAGCCACATGTTATTTTCCTTTCAATTGGAAATGAGACCAAATATGCTGAAGCCTTAGTGGGGTCTAATAACAAGGTCATATTCATGGTATTTGGGATATTTATTGTATTCAGCAAAAGAAGACGTTGAGTGCAACTAATTTCTCTAGAAAACCAAATCGATTACTGTGTTGTTTTACTATTTTGTGCATATCCACTTCAATTTGACCCCAGTTGTCCAATATGAATCTCCTTTCTTCATGATCCAGAGAATTCATCCATCCACAATCATGAGTGCTGGCATGTTTAGAGTTGAAGCAGTCCAACATACTGGCTCTGATAAGGATGATAATGTCATTAGTAAGGAATTTGGTTTCCATTCTTGCTAGTCGGCTTTGAAGGGGCAGGGCCTCTGCCTAAAGCTTCAACCAGTTCCATTTCACATCAATGATTAGGAACATAGCCTCTAAATGCAAAATATAGATCGAAATTTCAAAATATTTCCAAGACCTGAGAATTTACAGAAAACCACTCAACCTGTAAGCTTAATGTATTTATTCCAATGAGTTTGTCTTTCCAATCATCATCACACTGCATCATGAATCATTTAAATTGCTTTCTATATGTCTTCATTTTTTCTTGAAGATGATTCTTGATTTAGACTCGAAACGTAGACCAAAAAATGACGACTGTGGATAATCCGAGTTTGACATCTGAAAAACTACACCACAGAAACCTCAAATCAAGCATACTTTCTATATATTGAAATCTACTTCATGACTTAACATGTAGCTGATATAATAATAATTATGGGACAATGTAAAAATTAAACTACATATCTAAACATGAGAATATCTATATTGTTTTTGTGAAATGTAAAAATTAAACTACATATCTATGCATAAGAATATTTGTATTGTTTTTGTGGAATGGTGCTATTCAATAGTTTTTTCCTTTCAAACTTCATGTTTACTATGTACCATAAATTTATTCCCTTTACATTTTTAGCCTTTATCCTTTGTCTAGGGTCTTGGCATCAAAAATATGTGTTCTTTTAATGCATTTATTTTGTTTCAAACAATCATATTTATTGTTTCCTGATTTCATCAATCTTCTTTGTAAATCTGTAGATAGGAGCAATAGAAGAATTTGCTAAGGTAATTCAGTTTCTACAAAGACAATTACATAGCTAAACTCTGATAAGTACTTGGAAATAATGGAAGAAGTAATAGATGTTGACAGTTACAAATTGAAATTAAAATGCATTGTATCTGATAACATTGATTGTGTATTAAAAAGCAATGGTTTGTTTAGATTAGATGCATTTTCATATACTATAGGGGATTGTTTGTTTAATTCATTTGAAGTGCTTCTACATTTTCGTTATACTTAAAATCAATTTTGAAATGGATTAAAAGAACATTTTCTATTTTTCTTAAACAACAACGATGTTGAAGAAATACAGTCATGTCAATATGAACTAGCATATGATTTTTTGTACGAGTTACATGGAATTACTGATATTGATACATATCTTCACAAAATTCATTTTTCTGCATCGACAAATATAAAGGAATCTGAACGGGGGCTATGGGGGGATACATTTTGCATACATTGGTTAGCTAAATGGCTAAATATATCAATTGGAATTTTGTCATTCAAAATAAAGACAAGATATTTTCTTTTTAATCAACATCAAAATACAATTCCATATTGCATTCTCTTCCATGATGCAAATCCTGTTAGTGGTCATTATGAACCATTGCTTTACCAAAAGCTCCCAGTATGCATTTCTGAACAATCTAGTATCTATTTTTCATCTATTTGAAAATATATTCAAAACCATTGGATGCATATTGCATCTAAAATTATTTTAGATGAATTAACAATGGCAAAACAAACAACATCTAATTGCGGCGACGACCTCTTTAGTGAAATTTTCTATTTAGTAACAATAGAATTTGATGCACAATGTTTACGACTTTACATTGTCCAATCCTTTTGCAATGCACTTATGCATATCAATCAACAAGCATTGCATTGTTTAGAACATTATCTGATAGTTTATGTGATACAATATACAATGAATAGGAACTGGTAATAGTATCTCATAAATATGGCAATGCCATATGAAAACGGGCGAATAAAGGGTGGACCATTCTGTTTTCAATGGTTATCTATCATATTCAAAGTGAACATCTAGAGGTGGTCCTCTGTAACTAGTAAATTTGTCAGTTATAGTTTTGTTCATTCGAGATGCAATCGTTTTGTTAATATCATGTCATTCAAAATAGATACATTACACATCCATTCTAAGCCAATGACACAAAAAATATGATCATCATAACATTTTGCAATATGTTGTAGTAACAAATCTACAAATGCTAATGAAAAATTTGACATGCATTCTCAAGTACATTTAAACAATGATGTTGAATTTGAGATATCATCTCATTTACAACAAGCATGTCCAACTAAGTGCTATAAGCTTAATTATCATAGAATGAAGAAATTCATACATACAAGAGGTAAATCTATTGATATGAAGCAATTCATATATACAGGAGGAAAATGCACTGAAATATGCAATAATGATAACATATTTCCTCAAAAGCGTCTACTAGAAACAAAACAATCTATTTCTGAGATAGGATCTGATTCACAAGTCATGAGTACAACTAAGTGTCCTAGACATAGTTATCACAAAATAAAATAGTTCATACATACAAGAGGCAAATGCAATGACATATGCAACAATAAAAATATATTGCTTCGTAGGCATCTATTAGAAATAAAGCAACCTATTTATGAGATACTATCTGATTCACAATATAGTAGTCCAACTAAGTGTCATAGGCTTAGTTATCACAAAAAAAAAAAACATGCGTACAAGAAGTATATGCAATGAAATATCCATTAATGTTTCTGAAGCCAACATACATGATGAAACTAAGAAGATTGCATATAAAAAAACATTTTCTAATGACAAGACACGAATGGAATTTCTTGCATTAAAACAAAGACTTCACAATGTCAGAAATGATGAAAAAGGTATAATAATCAAACAAATCCGTCAAAGAAAAAAAGATGCAAGATACATCTTTATGAAACAAGTCCAAGACACACTTAGAAATACATGTGCAATTTGCACCAGATTTCATTTTGCAAAAAATATGACATGCTTCACAACAGATTTGAAAGAAATGCATATGAATTTTTCATAGAACAATAGGACCTTTAGAAGTGAAAACATATGTGTTGCTTGCAAAAGAGCACTTCAAAATGGAAAGCTTCCACAATTTGCAACACCTGATCAAATAAGACGTAACACTCCATTACAAACTGTAAAAGTGCTTTCAGATTTAGAAGAAAGACTTGTTTCACTAAGAATTTCATTTGCACAAATCAGATAATGGAGATATAAGCGATCACAAATTTTCTTAACAGGATCAATTATCAATGTACCATTTGATATGGACATTGTGAAAAAGCATTGCCACAATATCTAAGTGATACGATGACAATTGCAGTTGCATTGAAAAGACGATTGCGGTACAAAAATGCATATCAAACAAGTAAGGTGCGTCCAATTATTGTCATGAAAGAATTGAATGAATTATGTTCTAGAAGTATATATAAGGCTGAGAAAATTTGTGTAAATGAGAATTGGACCCATATTTTACAAGAAAATATTGAAACCATCATACAAAATGAAAATAGTGATAGTGAAAATGATACAAACAATGAACCAGCTACTGAAACATTGATACATGGATTAATAGAGTCACAATGCATATATGATTTGTAAGACAAGATTATTGAACTTGCACCTGCTGAAGGACAACGACCACTTGGGATTTTAAAGGAAAAACATGCAGAAGAAATGAACTTTCCAACATTATTCTATGGTGACGCACATGATGATGACATTACAAAAATATTTAGCTACCAGAAAATAGTACAATGGGAATTGTTACAAGCAAGTGGTGACTTCTCATATCACACAACAAATTTGTTTTTCAAGACAATGTGAATAATTATTGATAAAGTACTCTCTTGCATATGGGTACGAATAATGAAAGGGCAAGTAAGAGGAAGAAAAATATTAGCAAAAGATGTCAAGTATCGAGCAAATTTGGAAAATTTATTGAAATCTTATATTGGATACATAGATTTCACAAACATTCACATCTCTCCTGATTATTTGGAACAAATTAAAAAAAACATATTTGCAATGATACGACAATTGGGACCTCCAACTTTCTTTGTGGCATTTACAAGTGCAGAACATCGATGGAAACCATTAGTAGATACATTTGTCACATTGTTTAAAAATAAAGCAAGTAAAAATGATACTGATACATTAGAAGATGATGATATTGACTATCTTATAAGAAAATATCCAGTCAAATGTAATCAGTACTATAGACACAGAATTAATGTTGTAAAACGAACTATATGTCACGATAGTACATTCTTCAGGAAAATATATGACTACTATTTCATAACATACTTTCAAAATCGAGGTACTAAACATGAACATGGATTTTTATGGATAGAAAATGCTCCAATATATGGAAGGCAAAGAAATTCACATATTGAAAACTTTATTGATAATTACATAACCTGTGATACAAACCATTTGGAGCCAGATATTGCTAAATTCCATAAACATCACCATACAAGAAGTTGTAAAAAGAGAAAAAATTCAAATTTTAAATACAACTTCCCTATGCCACCAATGAAATCAACAATGATCATTGAACCAATTATTGTAAACAATAAAAAACTCACAAACATAGCATTATTACTTTTGGCATTCTTGGAACAAACAAATTACAATGATTCAATAACCCATGACAACTCCTTGATAGAAATAGGAGTAACAAAAGATGAGTACATACAATTATTACAATGTACAGTAAAACAACCAAATTTTTTTTTGAAACGAAAACCTTCTCACATTTGGAACAATAGTTTTGCAAAGGATATGCCTACTATATGGAATGCAAATACAGATGCACAATTTGTGCTAAATGAATATGCTGCAGCATCATATTGTAGTTCATATATGACCAAAATTTACCAGTCCATGACAAATGCATTTAGAAAAATACGCAAAGAGCATGAGAGAAATGAAATTGATGCTATGCAAATGATACGTAAACTTGGAAATACATTACTTAATTTACAACAAATGTCAGCTCAACAAGCAGTGCATATTGTTGAGTCTCAAAAGTGTTCTCCATATTCATACATATTTCCATTATGTCATAACCATTTAGCTCTTATTTCATAACCATTTCACCTAAAACCCTACATCAAGTAACCATTTTCATAAATATATGGGTTAGGATCCTTGTTTTCCATAGTTATTTATTTTATGTATTTTAAGTGAATTTATGATTAGAAACTAGAAAATTAACATAGTTTCATATATCTATATATGTGTTATGAGTTTTGTGACATGTGTAGGTCAAAAGGAGACTTCTAGAAGACCCTTATGTGGCACTCTAAAGTCAAATTCGAATTTGGTTGGAGAAGATTATGGGATCAAGAGGATATGTGTCTCACTTCCTTGTTGTATTGAAACTCTAAGAGGATATGTGTCTCATTCCTCAAGTTGTGTTAAACTCTAGAAAGACATGTGTCTTATCATTTCCTATTTTGATTGTAACTCTAGAGATGGAGGGAGAGATTCATGGACTCCCATTAATGAGATGTCTCCTCATATTTTGTATAAATAGGAGAAGCTTTCTCCTATCATAAGTAATGAGGAAGTAATGAAAAAGTAGTAGAGAAGTCTTTTGTAACAAAGTTCAAGATGGAATGGGATGTAGATTTGTGAAGTTTTTCAATAAAAAAGTTCATTGATGGTGTTTTGATTACAATTTTAAGGAGCTGAAGAAGGATTACACCAAATTGGTAGCAGAGGGCCCCTGCTATCCAAGGAGGCTTTTACATGTTTTCTAGATAAGTTGCTTTCAATTCTGTTTTGTCATATTTCCTTACTTAGATTGCTTTCTGAAATCATAGCTTTTAGCATAATTTTTCATGGCAGCCCGGGCATTTGCATATCTTTTGACTAATGAGATGGAATCAATATTGTTCTGCTGCTAATTTACTTTTTGTTTAATTCCAGCACTGCTTTGTTTATTTCAGTCTTGCACATTTGTTTCAGTAGTTAGATTTAGATATATTAAATTGCTCATGTCATTTTCAGTTACCTCCGAAAGCCACAACTGGACTGATGGTGAGGGATTGAAGTATGAGTGTGTAGTTTGATATTAGTTTACTTTTTGCAAGTTAGATATATTAAATTGCTCATGTCATTTTCAGTTACCTCCGAAAGCCACAGCTGGACTGATGGTGAGGGATTGAAGTATGAGTGTGTAGTTTGATATTAGTTTACTTTCCGCAAGTTAGATATATTAAATTGCTCATGTCATTTTCAGTTACCTCCGAAAGCCACAGCTGGACTGATGGTGAGGGATTGAAGTATGAGTGTGTAGTTTGATATTAGTTTCTTTTTCTGCAAATTAGATATCAGATTGCTCAAGTTGTTTATGGTTATCTCCGAAAGCCATAGCTGGACTAATGGTGAGGGATCAGGATATAAGTTGATGTAATTTGATTTAGATTTACTTTGTTGCAATTCTTGGATTTCTTTAAGCATAGTTTCTTTTGTGTTTAGACAGCAACAAGGATAATTTGGTTTTCATGCTCAATAGTTCACTGTTTGATTTATTAGGCTAGCAACACATTTTCATTTCCTTTCAAGTTTTGTCATTGTATGTTTCAAATTCTTTTTGAAGTTTGAAGTTTGGTAAATCATTATAAAGGACATCATTGCCTTGAATATTCATAACCATACTTGTCTTTTAGAATTTCCATCTCACATTAGGAAACCAACCAAGATCAATAAAAATTCAAAAACGACAAAAAGTAAGAGATAGGTTATCTTGCACATATAGTGCGCCACACTTCGTCAGCTTACGAATCCCTGGTTGATAATTTATGTTAACAATTTAGGACACACTAAATTGACCAAACATTTTGGCGCCGTTGCCGGGGAAGTGTAACTAGGTAGCCTTATTTCTTACATCTAAAAAAATTAATAATTCTTGAGTATGCTCTCCTCCTGCACTTTGTGTGATCTGGAGGATCAGAAAAAGGATTGTTATGTAAAAAAATTAATAATTCTTGAGTATGCTCTCCTCCTGCACTTTGTGTGATCTGGAGGATCAGAAAAAGAATTGTTATGTGAAAAAAAAAAAAAAAAGAGACAAAATAAAACTTCATCATTTCAATTGATTCAACAATTAAAAAAAAAAAAAAATTGTTTTCATGAAAAACTTTGATTTCAATAAAATTGTTTTGTTTAATGAATATATATGTGTATTTTTAAATTTTTGAAAATATAACATACATAATTTTATTAAACAAATCAATTAAAAAAAAAAAATTAAAAAAAAAATAAAAATAAATTGTTTTGTTACTAAGATATATATGTATATTTTTATTTTTGAAAATATATATATAATTTTAATAACAAATCATTTTAAAAAAAAAGAATTCAATAAATTGTCTTGTTTAGTAAATTACATATGTATATTTTTAATTTTTCAAAATATAACATGTGTAATTTTATTAACCAAACAAATAAAAAAAAATCATTTTGCTTAGTAAAATATATATGTGTATTTTTAATTTTTAAAAATATAACATATTAGTTTTATTAACAAAAACAAATTATAAAAAAAATAAAAAAAATTGAAACAAAAACAAAACAAATCAATAAACAAAGCCATAGCCCCCCATCACCAAACGCTCCTTGAGATTCATAAGACGGCTACATGTAAGAGAACAAGGAAATGATGTATACATGGAAATGATTGAGAGTGGTGTTATCAAGCTTGGCGAAAAACAGGGTGAAAGAAAGTGTGCTCTTGTATATGGTCAAATGAATGAACCACCTGGTGCTCGTGCTCGTGTTGGGCTTACAGGATTGACTATTGCAGAGCATTTTCGAGATGCCGAAGGCCAGGATGTGTTGCTCTTCATTGACAACATTTTCCGTTTTACACAAGCAAACTCTGAAGTGTCTGCTTCGCTGGGACGTATTCTTTCAGCTGTCGGATACCAGCCCACTTTGGCTACTGATCTTAGTGATTTGCAAGAACGTATTACAACAACCAAGAAGAGTTCCATTACTTCCGTGCAAGCTATATATGTCCCAACAGATGATTTGATAGATCCAGCACCTGCAACAACATTTGCCCATCTTGATGCCACCACTGTGTTATCTAGGCAGATCTCAGCTCTTGGAATCTGAATCCAGTCTACCTACTTGCCAGGAGATAATGGAAAACCTATCAGTCCTGACAATGGTCAATACGAAACGCAATTTTGAACCACGTTCAGAGAAAAATGATTTTGTTACAGCATCTCCAGAAACGCAACTATTTTTGACACGTCAATTTGAAACGCATTGTCTGAACGATTTAGGATGAATTTTGAAAATCCATGACATGGGTTTTTTCGCCAACGTGGTCAATTAGATAACCCAAAATTCGTTTTACAAAATTCGTGGCAGTCTAGGAGAATTTCTCGGTTCTTTGAAGCCCATTTTTGCTTGCCGCGTGAGGAAAAACGGTTTTTTCTGAGTGAAGAATTTGAAAACGGCACTCTGCATTGATAATCCGGTTTTCTAAATCCAAGAAGAAGAATTCTAATCAAAATCAAACTCTCTCGTGGCATTCAATCCACATTCCACTCATTTTTTAATTCAATTCAACTTCGTTGGATTTTACATCTCCTTTATCATCTGCCCAACAAAGCGTGAGGAAGCCTATCACATGATTGATCAAAGAATCATATCTATCTTAATGTTTCTCATTTTTATCCAGTGCAACGGATTTCTGAAGATCTTTACCACATTTGGAATTGGATTTTAAAGGAAAAATTGCATATATCTCAAAAGAATCGACATATGTTTTCAGCAGTTTTAGTTGTTTCAGAAACATTTGACAATCGTGAAATCAAAGAAATGTTGTTGTGATGTTGTGGACTTGCAATTCAATTCTGATGTAAGATACATGCAAAGTACTCAGTTTTTATTCTTTTTTTTTTTTAATATTATAAATTGTTTGTTTAATAAAATTACATATGTATATTTTATAAAAAAAAATGTAACATATATAATATTTAAAAAAAAAAAAATTGTATTTTTCAATTTTGTTATTTCAAAAAAAAAAAAAAATTGCATTTCTCTTTTTCAATTTTGTTATTAAAAAAAAAAAAAAAAAAATTGCAATTCTCTTTTTTTCAATTTTGTTAAAAAAAAAAAAAAAAAAAATCAATAATTTTGAATCAATGAAATGAATAAATTATTTGCTCACTTTTCTGAAGGTATTGATTAATTTTGGACTGATGATGAAAGATGAATGGCTAACTTTTTATTTAAGATTTTTTGCTATAGAAACCGTCGACATTCCGCAGCTAAAGTCCAATTCCGCAACTGTTCTCCGATTCCACAGCTAAAGTCCAATTCCGCAGCTGAAAAACCTCATTGTTCAAATCAGCCTAACTTTCTCATACAAAATCAGATTTTGATGATTCAAGTATCGTTGGAAAGGTCTCAACAAGATCTACACAATGAGAAATCCATCATTAGAGTTTGAAATGGTAAATAATGAAATAAATTGCTGAAAAGAAGCTACATTCAACTTGAGGCACTAATTCCAAAACATGTATAAATTCTTTTGATTTTTCCTTTGAGAACTTGTTTCATTAATACAAATTCTTAGTTTTGAGTGTAAATATCATAACTAGAGAGATTGATCACCTCTCTCCCTTTGATAATCTTACATTCCATTGCAGAAGAAGTATTAGTTTTTTTTTGCAGGTTCCAAGAGGAAGGACAAATGACTACAAGAGAATGGTGCTTCTCTAAAAGAAATTTGTTTCATAAGAGGATGATCAACAACAAAGAGGGAGGGAAATATGTTGATGCAAAATCAGATCCAAACACTTTGAAAAACTTTCAGATACTATTGTTCTTAATTACATCCATACCTCATAATAAACCATTCACCTCATTTCACTTCATATTTTCCATTTACATTCACATCCACTTTCCATTTATTTTTGTCCATTCATAACCCACAAATAAAAACAAAAGGCTCATTCACATGCTTATTGCCCATTACCATTTCTACTCTCCATTGCCATCTTCCATTTCTTGTCATTTTCATTCCGCAAATAAGTCCTGGTTCAATGAAAATTATTGAGTCCATAGTCCTTTGAGTCTAAGTTCTTTGTAAAAACACCTTGAGGCTTGCATGCCTTAATGGCAAGTTCTCATGCTGACAAACAATGAGAATACATTAATGTCCCTTGTTCGTCAGATCTTCCCAGGTCTCCAGGTGACTCGACATCAGCAAAATCATTCGTACCTAGCAAGATGTGTTTGATCATCTTCACTCTCATTGTCATCAATGGTGAGAGTTCTCGTGTTGACTAGTGGCATCCATTAATGGCCACTAAGTCAACAATTTCATACTATGTTCGACATCAGAACATCTTTTCACATAGTAGGAATTGTGCCAATGAGTTTTGAAGACATGAAGACTATTATTTTCAGCATTTTGGAACAGATTCAACAAGTTTTAGTAGGAGCAATAAAAAGTCATCTTATCTCTTTATCCATGACTCCTCTTGTTCAACCACTTGAAGAAAAATATGATCAGAATTTTACAGCCACCACACATACAACTCATCCACATTTATGTAAGTGAATATATGTTGTTTTCAATTTTTAATCATGTAATTCATTAGAATGCTAAAATTGTAACTTTGGAAAAATTCCTCACTCCCTTTTTCACATTGTCATATCTTTAGTTGGGGGGAAAGAGACATCATTTCATATCCACATGTCATACACTATCACATATTTTCATTTCATTTCCACCCACATATACTTCCCAACCAACTATTGCTGCAACATGATCCAAAAAATTATATGCCTTGCAAATGATCAATTCATTGATGAAGTAATTGATTCTAAATGTTTTCATGAACTTTGATGCAACAAAGAAAATAAAGCATTGTTACACAAGAACCATTGCTAAAAAAAAAATTAGTTGTCACACAAGAACCAACTATTAAAAAAAAAAAAAAATTTGTTGCAATCAAATGTATTATACTTTGCCAAAAAGAAAATATCAAGAAGCAAAGTTTGGAACGAATCTATATGAGTCAAAACTCATAAAAGATTAACTCATGGAAAAATGAATCATTTCAATAGTTGCATGAGGACATGCAACAACTTTAGTTGGGGGGGATGTTGAGTCTCAAAAGTGTTTCCCATATTCATACATATTCCCATTATGTTTATTGTGGAGCGATAAAAAGGGTCTCTTTCACCTCTGATTACCTTCACATTAATTATCAACCCAGGGACGACTTTTTATCTCAAGAGTGTACTCAGTCTGAGGCGTCTATTTACTCAAGAGTAATGTTTTGCAGTATAGTGCTTAAAATCCAAAAGTAAATGAAAGCTGGAAATAAAATCTACTTACAACAAAGCACTTTAAGACTTAAATCATGCATTCGGAAAAAGTCACAATGTACGCTCAAGGGGTTTAAAGATCGATAAATCTATCCTATTGAAACCGATGGAAAGGAAATTAGAGCATAGACCACGGGTCTAGGAGCTAGACAATGAATGCCAAAGCTCACTACAGCCTTAGATCGTCTCTCACACCAACACAACAAATGCGAGTAAATGGAACAACAAATAAAGAATTGAACAGCAAATAAAGAATTGAATAGCAAATCTGGAATGGAACAACAATTGAATAACTAAGTCCCGCGGGCTATAATCAAACTCAATCTATACACTCCTTGCAATCAAAGAACATTCTGTTACTCTAAAGACGATTTACACAGATCACGTTAATGGAACAGCAATACAACGAATGAATGGTAGAACAGTATTGATAAATCATAAACGCACACCACACAAACGTTTAGTATAACAGCTCTGTAACATAACAGTAAGGATATGCGATTAACTGTTGAAAGGATAAATAACTTGATGCAGAGTCAACATACAATTCTATCTGTCGAAACTTCAATGATTCAAACTTGAACAGAGCATATCATATGAACTGGTAAAGCATATCAAATAATCAAATAACAAGAATACACAAACCACGCAGAAATCAAACCAAGGGGATAATATACAGCATCGTAAAATGAACAGTAACTACAATTCATAACCAAGCAATGCTTTAATTCTGTCGACAGTCACACAGCAATCACTAAACTAATTTATAAATGAAAGAGACAGCAACTGAAATCAGATACAGAACAATAGAAATAAAGTAATAGAAATACAAACAGCAGATCGCTCCACCTGGGGCCGGGCCCTCAACCACCGGTGAAGCGTTGCTGTGCTTTACTCCAGCGCTTAAGAAATGGAATAACAGTGAAATCTCTTATTAATCAGGCATTAATAATGTTACAAACAGCTCTCACTCTCTTAACAAGAGCCGATGCACAGTTCTGCAAATTACAATAAGGAAAATCTCTCCGTTCCCATACATAATACATGCTTCTCCTTTTATAATCAGAAGGAGGAGAAATTGAATAGTAAATACAATCTCCCATAACAATATTGAATTTCTTCCAACCAATTGATCAACAAGAAAATAGATTTACATCCATCTTTCCACAACAGCAAGTCGAATTTGGCTTTTTAGCTGAGATTTGGAGGACGGCCGCAACCACAGATCTGAGAAAATCGTGCTCAAAGAACTCTGCGAATCTCTCAACACAGGCCGAATTTAGGCAAACCGTTCTTTATTAAAGTTAATTGGGTCCGTTCTGGACAAAACCCATGTTCCGGATTTTCCAGATTCGTCTTCATTTGCTCAGAATATCAACCGCAAAACTGTCACTCCTTATTCCAACGCGTTTCTGAGTTGGCACTTTTAATGATCAAATCTTCAATCTGAAATTATCTTGGAGGCTAAAAATGGTGAATAATGTTATAACCAACTTATTAAAACTATCATTGATAAAATAATTCATAATAATCAATTTATTAGAAATAAAGGAAGATAAATAATTTTCATCCATAAGAGCATAAATCATTTATAAAATGGATCTAAATGATAAATTATAACAAATGATATAATAGAGAATGGTAAGAATGGATGAAATAAGTGTTACAAAGTGGTTGTATTCACGGCCCAACACACCCCCACACTCAATATGTTGCATGTCCTCATGCAACGAAAACCTGAATATATTGCATGTCTTCATGCAACTCCAAGACAAAACCCATGTGTTAACCAAGCAATAAAAATTTGAGAACAAATGAATGCTTCCTTAATTAATGAATATTCAATTTTAGCAATCTTGATGAAGGCATAACAATTTTTACATTGACATTCAACTATATGTATGAAGTTGCAGCAAAATATGATATAGATAACAGCAAACTTCATTAACCATTTTCTCAAAACTACAAACCAGTTTTTGTTGAAATTTGGCAAGTAAATTTATAATATATGAATGCCTTTATGATCCAAAAATCAGACTGTTTTGATGCATGGATCATGAGATATAAACAAAATGATTGTAGCTGAGAGTGCATGATTTCCGAAATTTTATGAACCAATTTATCTTGAAATTGTCTGGGTTTGTATTAATGATACGTCTGTGTTTTCCAAAAATCACAAGAATTGAGTTCATAGTTAAAAATATTATGGAAATCAATTTCTACATTGAAATTGTGTGCCTTAAATGAGAAAGAAAATAGAAACATCCATCATGCGTAGCAATTCCTCCCCCTCTCTGAAGAATTAGCATGCCCTCATGCAATGCTAGAAAACAAATAGAGGTGGTTGCTACCAGCTGTTGAATTCTATGCTTGGTGTAAAACAACATGAAATAAAGGAGGTGTTGAGATGGACTAAGAATAGCAATGGATGATAAAGAATATGGATGACATGGTCATAAGAAAGAAATGAATGAAAGGAACACTCCCCCATACTCGAAAATGATATGCCGCTGAAAAATAGGGAGTGGTATAGATGTGGAATGAAGGATGATAAATAATGCTCAAAATGGATTTTTATGAAATTCTCCTAAATTCGTAATAAATCAGAAAATTATGCTATTTTACCTCAAGTTTTACCTCCAAAAATGTGGAATGACATATATGGACTGGCAGGTGTTGACGCTGATGTAGGCAGAGTTGGTGCTGAAAGTGATACAAAAGGTGGAATCCAGGTAAGCACATCATGTCTGAAGAATTGTTCACGTTCGCGAGCCTCTTCTGTTAAGTGCAATAGTGTGGTCAGCTGTGGATAGAATTCTTCCCATACTTGTTGTTTTCCTACAAACAAAGCACTATTTGGCATACAATGTTCTTGAATCCATAGTGTAAGCAATAGATAAGATGCATGCAAAAATTTCAATCAGAAAAACTTATGTATACATGCAATACCAATATTTTGGCAAATCAACAAGTGATGGCAGAGTGCAGTAATCATATCGCATGCAATCCCATAATGCATACATTCCCCCCTCCAATTGGAAAATGAATTCCATGACCATAAAGCATATGAGAGGTGTTGTGCTGATGGCAAGGCAAGGGAATGAACAATACAGCAGTAGAGTACACAAATCAATGATAGGACAGCGAGAGTTATGGTTATAATGAAAGAAGAGTGTGTAAGGATAGTTATGAATAAGAGATATGACGCTTTGGATTGATGATAAGTTACGAAAAAGAGAAAAAGAACAACAATATGCCAAAAAGATGCTTTACTGATAGTATGCTAGCTGAAAATGATGCGATTGATCATAAAACAATTTCTCATGCATAAAGGTTCAAAACAGGGAAAAAGTTAAGGAAATAACTTCTCTGATAAAAAAGAAAAAATAAGAAAAGGGTATTATAATAATAATTGATGATAAGATATAACTTCAATACCATAAGCAGAGCCGCTGCTGTCAGCAGGCGTCCATAGCCTCGGCAGGGTTGCTTTTTAACCCATATGAGCCAGGATCCTCAATTTATAAATGGAGAGTTACAATGCTGTTCTACAGAAGAGATCAGTGTGCTGGCGTGGTAACCAGATAACCACACTGCCATTCACTGGGATGTAGCAAAAGTGATCAGGCCGGCTCGTGATGAGACCTCCTGTTCCAAGGATAATTTGACTATCCGATGGATCATAACCCTGGTGTGGTGGCCATAATGGGAATGTCACTTTCTTACAACCTTATGAACATGGTAGGCTGGCTCGTAATGAGACCCCCTATCCTCCATCTGTGAACAAAGTTTTGTTGTTATTACACAATTTTATGATAAAAGAGGGAGGCTCAGTACTCCTTAAGAGCAGGGATGGTGGAAGAAGTTGAACATGTCAATAGAAAAAAAAATATACCCATAATCTCATTTATTACAGACAGAGAAGATTATAACCAGGAAGGGTGGAACCAGCATGGTATTAAGATGATCAATCAATATCATGTTCAATAGAAAACAATGCAGTAAAGTAGTATATAAATAATTGTGTCCCTTTTGAAAATAATCTATCATCAAGGAGCTGTCCTGTTAAAGATCATAACGTGAATGATATTAACTCGCTTCAATAGAATCCATAATTCTTGTCCTCGTAAAAATAGTGTACTTCATGCCATGAAGGGGAATCAGTAAAATGTGGTTGAGATGAACTAAGAACAATTCCACAAGAGGAAGGAAGGGTTGCTTTCGAAAATACTCCCAAAGTGTTGCTTTTTTGAATGAACAACAAAAACACGTAAAAAAAGTGTTGTTCCTTGTAGGGAACAACAAAGGAAATGCACACAAAAAGCAAAAATACACACAAAAAAAGTGTGAAAATGCAAATGTCGTTCCTTTGAAGAAAGGAACAGCAAAAACTAAAAGTGCCGTTCCTTTAGAAAAGGAACAGCAAAAACGCAAGTGCCGTTCCTTTGGAAAAGGAACAGCAAAAACACACGTGTCGTTCCTTTGGAAAAGGAAACAACAAAAATGAAAAGTGCAAAAGTGCTATTCCATTCGGAAAGGAACAACAAATCGTGAAAGTGCAGAAGTGTTGTTCCATTTGAAAAGGAACAACAAAACGTAAAAGTGTAAAAATGGTGTTTCATTCGAAAAGGAACAGCAAAAAGTGGAAATGCAGAAGTGTTATGCCATTTGGAAAGGAATAGCAAAACGTGAAAATGTAGAAGTGTTGTTCCATTCGGAAAGGAACAACAAAAATTGGAAGAGCAGAAGTGTTGTTCCATTCGGAAAGGAACAGCAAAATGTGAAAAAGGAACAGCAAAAAGAGTCGTGGAAAAGGAATGGAAAAATGACCCGTGACAAAGGAACAACAAAATGAATTGCTGACCAAAAAGGTGTTGTTCCTTTGGAAAAGAAATAATAAAACGAAATTGTTGTCCCTTTGAAAAAGGAACAGCAAAAACGACAAAAGTGCACACAAACGCTGTCCTTTCAGAAAAAGAATAGCAAAAATGCACAAGCATGAAATGCAAGCACGCAAAGAATGAATTAGCTGTTCACTGTATTGATGCTGAGGATGGGTCACAGTTTGAATGAAGCAACACCTGAAACACAAAATATAAAAAAATATCAGAAAAGAAACAATGTTTTATTTAAAAACAATATGTAAATAACTAAATTAAGTTACAACAGCTATGATGTTATGTCAAAAAAAAAAAAAAAATGATCTTTGAAAAATGTTTTGGTAGCAGTGATGAGACATGAATCTTCAGATTGAAATCAATTCTTCATTTGTTCTATTATGAATCCGTTGGGTAATGAGTTGGATGAAATTCCTTTGTTTTATTAAAATTTGTTTCAAGAATCACTCGTCCATAAATTGACCTTCTTTTTCTCTTAGGACCTGCAAAAAACGAGTATCTACCTGCAATAAAACATTAAATCATGGAGAAAGAGAGGTGATCGGGCTCCCCTAATCCAAGAATTATGCAAAAACAACAAGTAGTTACTCTGTAGAACAAATCCATTGAGAAAATAACAAAGTGAAATTTATCTGTCACCTGCGGGAGAGCAGTGGCCAATCATGCTAACCTGCAGTGTTTTAATCACAACTTCTTTGTTTTTCATCGAAATTGAGTGATTCCAAAGCCAAATGAGAGCTAATTCAAATTTTTATCTCCAGTAGCAACAGGTTTTAGAAATTCAATGATATGATATGTCAATTTGAGTTAGAACAGCCTGCATAACATAGTCATTTTCAATTACCCAATCTAGACCAACGATTGATATTTCAAGCATAGATTCTTCGTTTGATGTCGGATTCAAATGATTCAAATTGGAAATAAAAGTAGATTCATTTATTTATCTCCAATAGAAACAGGTTTTGAAGAAAAGAAGAATTGATAAGTCAAACACTGTAAGGAACAGCCGAAAAAACAGATTTTTAAGGATGCTGATTTACGATAGACAGTCAGTATTTTGATCATAAATTCCCCATACGATATCGAAAATGAGTGATTCCAATTGCATTGTAAACTATATTTATAGGGTAATCTACCATAGAAACAGGTTTTAAAAATTCATTCATTTAGGCCTCCAAAAACGGACTGTCCCAACTCTGTTCCTGAGCTGCCCGCTAGACATCCGGTCAATGTTTTGGTTCTAACTTTTTCGTTTCAAATCCAAATTGACTGATTCAAATTGGGTTAGAAAGTAGACATCATGGGCTATCTAGGGTAGAAACAGGTTTTAAAAATATTCATTTTTGGTCCCTCAAAACATGACTGTCCCGACTGTTTTTCCAGAAAGTTCATCAAGCCCGCAAGCCAAAAAAAATGATATTCAAGCATTTTTTCAAATTGGTGATAAAAAATGAATATGAGTGTTTGTAGAGCTATTATTTCCATTATAAGTCATCTACATACACAAATGAATTAAAAAAAATTATCACCAATATTGAATTGCATAGCATGTTGCAACAAAAAACAACTATTTTTACAAAAAAAACAAAATGCATTTATTTATGTCCTTATTTTATTTTTATTTTTTTTTCCTCCACTATCCTACTCTTCTTTGAGAATCGAATATGTTTATGTATAAGAGTATTTCCAGTGGAACCATTTTAGAAATAAGGCCTCGAGTATGCACATACCCAAATTTAAAAAATGCATATTAGTGAAAATTAGGGTACGAGAAGCCAACTTCCCTTGAAAAGATGGAGTCAAAAATTGTTGAAGTGTGGAGAAATGTTGCGAACAAGTGATGGAGTGAAACCAATCTTCAATATATCCGTTATTTTCTTGATTTCCCATATCCATCATATCATTAAGTTCTTGAGCTGTTAAAATGGTTTGTTGATACAAACTAGAAGTAAGCTCATTTTCCTCCATAACTTCTACAATGTTTGAATTTAAAACATTCTGAATCTCATTGTAAGTTTTCTCTAATGGCGCATGTGAGATAGAATGGGTGGGAAGGGTGGGTAAATTTGGCAGTTCAACACTGTAAGTATGTTGTACTGGTTTATTGCGGTGAGGGTGTGGAATTAGTTGGGCAGGAAATTCAAAAGTAAAAATGTTGGACAGTTTCTTACCATAACAGAAGATGTCCTTCATGTGTTCCTTCAAAGCTCCTTCTTCAAATGTTCCTGTCAATTAGTTAGTGAAATGGGTGGTGCTTACATCACCACTTGAGTGAAACCTTGTGATTCATTTTCCAAAATTTCTATTTTTTTCCTAGTCATTCACACAAAAATTCAAACATCTATTTCTACCCAACAAAGCAACAACAAATCTGTTAGGAAAGCGGACAGTGGAGCAGGGCTTTTACATGCTCCGCACGTAGGTTCTTACCTTCCGTTTTTAAGATCCAACTCTTCCCTAGCAGGCACTCATCATATTCACACTACTCTTTAGAAATGGCTACACTCTCCCCGGCAACGGCGCCAAAATGTGGAGCGATAAAAAGGTGTCTTTGTAACTCCTAATTACCTCACATTAATTGTCAACCCAGGGACGACTTTTTGTTTCAAGAGTGTACTCAGTCTGAGGCGGCTATTTACTCAAGAGTAATGTTTTGCAGTATAGTGCTTAAAATCAAAAAGTAAATGAAAGCTGGAAATAAAATCTACTTACAACAAAGCACTTTAAGACTTAAATCATGCATTCGGAAAAATAAGCAATGTATCAGTCAAGGGTTCGGCAGCGATAACCCATCCCTTCGGAAACTGATGTAAAGGAAATTAGAGCACAGACCACGGGTCTGGGAGCTAAACAGTGAATGCCAAAGCTCACTACAGCCTTAGATCGTCTCTCACACCAAAACAACAAATGCGAGTAAATAGAACAACAAATAAAGAATTGAACAACAAATAAAGAATTGAATAGCAACTGAATTGAAACAAAGAATTGAATAACTAAGTCCCGCAGGTTATAACCAAACTCAGTCTATACACTCTTTGCAATCAAAGAACATTCTCATACATTTAAAGGCTTACTTACATGATCAATGCTAATGGAAAATATCAATACAACGAATGAATGGTAGAACAGTATTGATAAATCATAAACGCACACCACACAAACGTTTAGTATAACAACTCTGTAACATAACAGTAAGGATATGCGATTAACTCTTGAAAGGATAAATAACTTGATGCAGAGTTAACATACAATTCGATCTGTAGAAACCTCAATGATTCAAACTTCGAACAGAGCATATAATATAACCTAAAGTGACACTAAACAATCAAATAACAATAATGAACCAAAACCACGCAGAATCAAACCAATGATACATATGAAGAATAAAATGAATAAAAGAATCATAATTCATAAATCCCAAGAGCTTTAATTGGCTTATTAAATACTAATAAATAATCGTTAAACTAATTTATAATGAAAGAGACAAAGAATCAAATCAGACACAGAATAGAAATAGAGTAATAGAAATACAAACAGCTAGACGCTCCACTGGCCTGCCTCAATCACGCAAGTGAAGGCCATTGCGGTTTTTACTCCAGCGCTTGAGAAATGGAATAACAGTGAAATCTCTTATTAATCAGGCATTAATAATGTTACAAACAGCTCTCACTCTCTTAACAAGAGCCGATGCACAGTTCTGCAAATTACAATAAGGAAAATCTCTCCGTTTTCATACATAATACATGCTTCTCCTTTTATAATCAGAAGGAGGAGAAATTGAATAGTAAATACAATCTCCCATAACAATATTGGATTTCTTCCAACCAATTGATCAACAAGAAAATAGATTTACATCCATCTTTCAACAACAGCAAGTAGAATTTGGCTTTGTAGCTGAGATTTGGAGGACGGCCGCAACCACAGATCTGAGAAAATCGTGCTCAAAGAACCCTGCGTTTCTCTCAGTACAAGCCGAATTTGGGCAAACCGTTCTTTGCTAAAGTTAATTGGGTCCGTTCTGAACAAAACCCATGTTCCAGATTTTCCATATTCATCTTCATTTGCTCAGAATATCAACTGCAAAACTGTCACTCCTTATTCCAGCGCATTTCTGAGTTGGCACTTTTAATGATCAAATCTTCAATCTGGAAATTATCTTGGAGGCTAAAAATGGTGAATAATGTTATAACCAACTTTATTAAAACTATCATTGATAAAATAATTCATAATCATCAATTTATTAGAAATAAAGGAGAATAAATAACATTCATTCATAGAAGCATAAATCATCATAAAATGGATTTAAATAATAAATTATAATAAATGACGTGATGAAGAATGTTAGAAATGGGTGGAATAAGTGTTCAAAAGTGATAATAATAATGGCATATTAACGACCCAACATACCCCCACACTCAATATGTTGCATGTCCTCATGCAACGAAAACCTGAATATATTGCATGTCTTCATGCAACCCCAAGACAAAACCCATGTGTTAACCAAGCAATAAAAAATATGTTCATCTCAGCTCATGAAATGGATAGAACAAATGAATTTTTCCTTAATTAATGAATATTCACTTTTAGTAATCTTGATGAAGGCATAACAATTTTTATATTGACATTCAACTATATGTATATATGAAGTTGCAACAAAATATGATATAAGTAACAGCCAACTTCATTAACCATTTTCTCAAAAACTACAAACCAGCTTTTGTTGAAATTTGGCAAGTAAATTTATAATATATAAATGCCTTTATGATCCAAAAATCAGACTGTTTTGATGCATGAATCATGAGATATAAACAAAATGACTGTAGCTGAGAGTGCATGATTTCCGAAATTTTATGAACCAATTTATCTTGAAATTGTCTGGGTTTGTATTAATGATACGTCTGTGTTTTCCAAAAATCACAAGAATTGAGTTCATGGTTTTTTTTAAAATATTATGGAAATCAATTTCTGCATTGTGTAAAAATGAAATTGTATGCCTTAAATGAGAAAGAAAATAGAAAACATCCATCAATTCCTCCCCCTCTCTGAAGAATTAGCATGCCCTCATGCGATGCTAGAAAAAAATTGAGGTGGTTGCTACCAGCTGTTGAATTCTATGCTTGGTGTAAAACAACATGGAATAAGGGAGGTGTTGAGAAGGAATAAGAATAGCAATGGATGATAAAGAATATGGATGACATGGTCATAAGAAAGAAATGAATGAAAGGAACACTCCCCCATACTCGAAAATGATATGCTGCTGAAAAAGGGAAAGTGGTAAAGATGTGGAATGAAGGATGATAAATAATGCTCAAAATGGATTTTTATGAAATTCTCCCAAATTCGTAATAAATCAAAAAATTATGCGATTTTACCTCAAGTTTTACCTCCAAAGATGTGGAATGACATATATGGACTGGCATTTGTTGAAGCAGAGTTGGTGCTGAAAGTGATGCAAAAGGTGGAATCCAGGTAAGCACATCATGTCTGAAGAATTGTTCACGTTCGCGAGTTGCTCGAGCCTCTTCTGTTAGTTGCAATACTGTAGTCATGCTGTGAATAGAATTCTGCCCATACTTGTTGTTTTCCTGCAAACAAAGCACTATTTTGCATACAATGTTCTTGAATCCATAGTGTAAGCAATAGATAAGATGCATGCAAAAATTTCAATCATAAAAACTTATGTATACATGCAATACTAATATTTTGGCAAATCAACAAGTGATGGCAGAGTGCAGTAATCATATCGCATGCAATCCCATAATGCATACATTCTCCCCTCCAATTGGAAAAGGAATTCCATGACCATAAAGCATATGAGAGGTGTTGTGCTGATGGCAAGGCAAGGGAATGAACAATATAGCAGTGAATGAAGCAGAGTACACATATCAATGATAGGATAGTGGGAGTTATGGTTATAATGAGAGCAGAGTGTGTAAAGATAGTTATGAATAAGAGATAGGACGCTTTGAATTGATGATAGGTGATGAAAAAGAGAAAAAGAACAACAATATGCCAAAAAAATGCTTTACTGATAGTATGCTAGCTGAAAATGATGCGATTGATCATAAAACAATTTCTCATGCATAAAGGTTCAAAATAGGGAAAAAGTTAAGGAAATAACTTCTCTGATAAAAAGAAAAAAAATAAGAAAAGGGTATTATAATAATAATTGACGATAAGATATAACTTCAATACCATAAGCAGAGCCACTGCTGCCAGCAGGAGTCCATAGCCTCGGCAGGGTTGTTTTTTAACCCATATGAGCCAGGATCCTCAATTTATAAATGGAGAGTTACAGTGTTGTTCTACAGAAGAGATCAATGTGCTGGCGTGGTAACCAGATAACCACACTGCCATTCACTGAGATGTAGCAAAAGTGATCAGGACAGCTCGTGATGAGACCTCCTGTTCCAAGGATAATTTGACTATCCAATGGATCATAACCCTGGTGTGGTGGCCATAATGGGAATGTCACTTTCTTACAACCTTATGAACATGGTAGGCTGGCTCGTAATGAGACCCCCTGTCCTCCATCTGTGAACAAAATTTTGTTGTTATTACACAATTTTATGATAAAAAGAGGGAGGCTCAGTACTCCTTAAGAGTAGGGATGGTGGAAGAAGTTGAACATGTCAATAGAAAAATATACCCATAATCTCATTTATTACAGACAGAGAAGATTATAATCCAGAAGGGTGGAACCAGCATGGTATTAGGAGGATCAATCAATATCATGTTCAACAGAAAACAATGCAGTAAAGTAGTATATAAATAATTGTGTCCCTTTTTTAAAAATAATCTATCATCAAGGAGTTGTCCTGTTAAAGATCATAACGTGAAGGATATTAACTCGCTTCAATAGAATCCATAATTCTTGTCCTCGTAAAAATAGTGTACTTCATGCCATGAAGGGGAATCAGTAAAATGTGGTTGAGATGAACTAAGAATAATTCCACAAGAGGAAGGAAGGGTTGCTCTCGAAAATACTCCCAAAGTGTTGCTTTTTTTAAGAACAGCAAAAACACGCAAAAAAAGTGTTGTTCCTTGTAGGGAACAACAAAGGAAATGCACACAAAAAGCAAAAATACACACAAAAAAGTGTGAAAATGCAAATGTCGTTCCTTTGAAGAAAGGAACAGCAAAAACTAAAAGTGTTGTTCCTTTAGAAAAGGAATAGCAAAACCGCAAGTGTCGTTCCTTTGGAAAAGGAACAGCAAAAACACACGTGTCGTTCCTTTGGAAAAGGAACAACAAAAATGAAAAGTGCAAAAGTGCTATTCCATTCGGAAAGGAACAACAAATCGTGAAAGTGCAGAAGTGTTGTTCCATTTGGAAAGGAACAACAAAACGTAAAAATGCAAAAATGGTGTTTCATTCGAAAAGGAACAACAAAAAGTGGAAATGCAGAAGTGCTATGCCATTTGGAAAGGAATAGAAAAACGTGAAAATGTAGAAGTGGTGTTCCATTCGGAAAGGAACAACAAAAAGTGGAAGTGCAGAAGTGCTGTTCCATTCGGAAAGGAACAGCAAAACGTGAAAAATGAACAGCAAAAAGAGTCGTGGAAAAGGAATGGCAAAATGACCCGTGATAAATGAATTGCTGACCAAAAAGGTGTTGTTCCTTTGGAAAAGGAATAATAAAACGAAATTGATGTCCTTTTGAAAAAGGAACAGCAAAAACGACAAAGTGCACACAAACGCTGTCCCTTCAGAAAAAGAACAGCAAAAATGCACAAGCATGAAATGCAAGCACGCAAAGAATGAATTAGCTGTTCACTGTATTGATGCTGAGGATGGGTCACAGTTTGAATGAAGCAACACCTGAAACACAAAATAAAAAATATCAGAAAAGAAACAACGTTTTATTTAAAAACAATATGTAAATAACTAAATTAAGTTACAACAGCTGTGATGTTATGTCAAAAAAAATGATCTCTTTGAAAAATGTTTTGGCAGCAGTGATAAGACATGAATCTTCAAATTGAAATCAATTCTTCATTTGTTCTATTATGAATCCGTTAGGTAATGACTTAGATGAAATTCCTTTGTTTCGTTAATTTTTTTTTTTTTTTTCAATAATCACTGGTCCATAAATTGACCTTCTTTATTTTCCCAGGACCTGCAAAAAAGCGAGTGTCTACCTGCAATAAAACATTAAATCATGGAGAAAGAGAGGTGATCGGGCTCCCCTAATCCAAGAATTATGCAAAAAACAACAAGTAGTTACTCTATATAACAAATCCATTGAGAAAATAACAAAGTAAAATTTATCTGTCACTTGCGGGAGAGCAGTGGCCAATCATGCTAACCTGCAGTGTTTTAATCACAACTTCTTTGTTTTTCGTCGAAATTGAGTGATTCGAAAGCAAAATGAGAGATAATTCAAAGGGTTATCTCCAGTAGCAATAGGTTTTAAAATTTCAATGCTATGATATGTCAAATTTGTTTAGAACAACCTGCATAATAGAGTCATTTTCGATTACCCAATCTAGACCAACGATTGATATTTCAAGCATAGATTCTTCGTTTGATGTCGGATTCAAATGATTCAAATTGGAAATGAAATTAGATTCATTTATTTATCTCCAATAGAAACAGGTTTTGAAGAAAAGAAGAATTGATAAGTCAAACACTGTAAGGAACATCTGGAAAAACAGATTTTTAAGGGTGCTGATTTACGATAGACAGTCAGTATTTTGATCATAACTTCCCCATACGATATCGAAAATGAGTGATTCCAATTTCATTGTAAACTAGATTCATAGCGGAATCTACCATAGAAACAGGTTTTAAAAATTCATTCATTTAGACCTCCAAAAACTGACTGTCCCAACTCTGTTCCTGAGCTGCCCGCTAGACATCCGGTCAATGTTTTGGTTCTAACTTTTTCGTTTCAAATCCAAATTGACTGATTCAAATTGGGTTAGAAAGTAGACATCAAGGTCTAACTAGGGTAGAAACAGGTTTTAAAAATATTCATTTTTGGTCCCTCAAAACATGACTGTCCCGACTGTTTTTCCAGAAAATTCATCAAGCCCGCAAGCAAAAAAAAATGATATTCAAGCATTTTTTCAAATTGGTGATAAAAGTGAATATGAGTGTTTGTAGAACTATTATTTCCATTATAAGTCATCTACAAACACAAATTAATTAAAAAAAATTATCACCAATGTTGATTTGCATAGCATGTTGCAACAAAAAAACAACTAGTTTTACAAAAAAAAAAACAAAATGCATTTATTTATTCCCTTATTTATTTTATTTTCTACACTAACCTATTTTAATTTGAAAAAAATGAATATGACTACGTATATGAGTACTTCCAGTGGAGCCATTTTCGAAATAAGGCTTGACGTATACACATACCCAAATTTGAAAAATGCATATTAATGAAAATCAGGGTATGAGAAGCCAACTTCCCTTGAAAAGATGGAGTCAAAAATTGTTGAAGTGTGGAGAAATGTTGCGAACAAGTGATGGAGTGAAACCAATCTTCAATATATCCGTTATTATCTTGATTTCCCATATCCATCATATCATTAAGTTCTTGAGCTGTTAAAATGGTTTGTTGATGCAAACTAGAAGTAAGCTCATTTTCCTCCATAACTTCTACAATTTTTGAATTTAAAACATTCTGAATCTCATTGTAAGTTTTCTCTAATGGCGCATGTGAGATAGAATGGGTGGGAAGGGTGGGTAAATTTGGCAGTTCAACACTGTAAGTATGTTGTACTGGTTTATTGCGGTGAGGGTGTGGAATTAGTTGAGCAGAAAATTCAAAAGTAAAAATGTTGGACAGTTTCTTACCATAACAGAAGATGTCCTTCATGTGTTCCTTCAAAGCTCCTTCTTCCAATGTTCCTGTCAATTAGTTAGTGAAATGGGTGGTGCTTACATCACCACTTCAATGAAATCATGTGATTCATTTTCCAAAATTTCTATTTTTTTTCTAGTCATTCACACAAAAATTCAAACAGCAAATCTGTCAGGAAAGCGGACAGTGGAGCAGGGCATTTACATGCTCCGCACGTAGGTTCTTACCTTCCGTTTTTAAGATCCCACTCTTCCCTAGCAGGCACTTATCAGATTCACACTACTCTTTAGAAATGGCTACACTCTCCCCGACAACGGCGCCAAAATGTGGAGCGATAAAAAGGTGTCTTTGTAACTCCTAATTACCTCACATTAATTGTCAACCCAGGGACGACTTTTTGTTTCAAGAGTGTACTCAGTCTGAGGCGGCTATTTACTCAAGAGTAATGTTTTGTAGTATAGTGCTTAAAATCCAAAAGTAAATGAAAGCTGGAAATAAAATCTACTTACAGCAAAGCACTTTAAGACTTTAAATCATGCATTCGGAAAAATAAGCAATGTATCAGTCAAGGGTTTGACAACAATAGTCCATCCCTTTGGAAACTGATGGAAAGGAAATTAGAGCATAGACCACGGGTCTGGGAGCTAAACAGTGAATGCCAAAGCTCACTACAGCCTTAGATCGTCTCTCACACCAAAACAACAAATGCGAGTAAATAGAACAGCAAATAAAGAATTGAACAACAAATCTAAAATGGAACAGCAACTGAATGGAACAAGAATTGAATAACTAAGTCCCGCGGGTTATAACCAAACTCAATCTATACACTCCTTGCAATCAAAGAACATTCTGTCACTCTAAAGGCGATTCACACAGATCACACTAATGGAACAGCAATAACAACGAATGAATTATAGAACAGTACTGATAAATTAGGAACGCACACCACACGAACGCTTTAGTATAACAGCTCTGTAATATAACAGTAAGAATGTGCGATTAACTCTTGAAAGGATAAATAACTTGATGCAAAGAGTTAACATACAACGGATCCAGAAAACCTCAATGATTCAAACTTAATTATATATAATGAACTTGTAAAGTATATCAAATAATCAAATAACAATAATGAACAAACCACTTAAATCAAAACCAAGGAGAAGATAAAGAACAGAAATGAATGTAAGAATTACAATTCATAACTAAGTAATGCTTAATTTCATTGATAAATACATAAAGAATTAAACTAATTTATAAATGAAAGAGATGAATCAAATCGAGCACGTAGAATTCAATCCGGAAGTAATAGCCACAACAAGAGATCGCTCCACTGGGTTTGCCCTCAATCCACCTGAATGCTATTTGCGTTTTACCCGCTTGAGAAATGGAATAACAATGAAATCTCTTATTAATCAGGCATTAATAATGTTACAAACAGCTCTCACTCTCTTAACAAGAGCCGATGCACAGTTCTGCAAATTACAATAAGGAAAATCTCTCCGTTTTCATACATAATACATGCTTCTCCTTTTATAATCAAAAGGAGGAGAAATTGAATAGTAAATACAATCTCCCATAACAATATTGGATTTCTTCCAACCAATTGATCAACAAGAAAATAGATTTACATCCATCTTTCAACAACAACAAGTCGAATTTGGCTTTTTAGTTGAGATTTGGAGGACGGCCGCAACCACAGATCTGAGAAAATCGTGCTCAAAGAACTCTGCGAATCTCTCAACATAGGCCGAATTTAGGCAAACTGTTCTTTACTAAAGTTAATTGGGTCCGTTCTGGACAAAACCCATGTTTCGGATTTTCCAGATTCGTCTTCATTTGCTCAGAATCTCAACCGCAAAACTGTCACTCCTTATTCCAGCGCGTTTCTGAGTTGGCACTTTTAATGATCAAATCTTCAATCTAAAATTATCTTGGAGGCTAAAAATGGTGAATAATGTTATAACCAACTTATTAAAACTATCATTGATAAAATAATTCATAATAATCAATTTATTAGAAATAAAGGAAGATAAATAATTTTCATCCATAAGAGCATAAATCATTTATAAAATGGATTTAAATGATAAATTATAACAAATGATATAATAGAGAATGCTAAGAATGGATGAAATAAGTGTTACAAAGTGGTTGTATTCACGGCCCAACAGTCATAACCATTTAGCTCTTATTTCATAATCATTTCACCTAAAACCCTACATCAAGTAACCATTTTCATAAATATATGAGTTAGGATCCTTGTTTTCCAAAGTTATTTATTTTATGTATTTTAAGTGAATTTATGATTAGAAACTAGAAAATTAACATAGTTTCATATATCTATATATGTGTTATGAGTTTTGTGACATGTGTAAGTCAAAAGGAGACTTCTAGAAGACCCTTATGTGGCACTCTAAAGCCAAATTCGAATTTGGTTGGAGAAGATTATGGGATCAAGAGGATATGTGTCTCACTTCCTTGTTGTATTGAAACTCTAAGAGGATATGTGTCTCATTCCTCAAGTTGTGTTAAAACTCTAGAAAGACACGTGTCTTATCATTTCCTATTTTGATTGTAACTCTAGAGATGGAGGGAGAGATTCATGGACTCCCATTAATGAGATGTCTCCTCATATTTTGTATAAATAGGAGAAGCTTTCTCCTATCATAGGTAATGAGGAAGTAATAAAAAAGTAGGAATAGAGAAGTCTTTTGTAACAAAGTTCAAGATGGAATGGGATGTAGATTTGTGAAGTTTTTCAATAAAGAAGTTCCTTGATGGTGTTTTGATTACAATTTCAAGGAGCTAAGGACTTCACCAAATTGGTAGCAGAGGGCCCCTGCTATCCAAGGAGGCTTTTACATGTTTTCTAGATAAGTTGCTTTCAATTCTGTTTTGTCATATTTCCTTACTTAGATTGCTTTTTGAAATCATAGTTTTTAGCATAATTTTTCATGGCAGCCCGGGCATTTGCATATCTTTTGACTAATGACATGGAATCAATATTGTTCTGCTGTTAATTTATTTTTTTCTTAGTTTTTGTTTAATTCCGGTATTGCTTTGTTTATTTCAGTCTTGCACATTTGCTTCAGTAGTTATATTTAGATATATTAAATTGCTCATGTCATTTTCAGTTACCTCCGAAAGCCACAGCTGGACTGATGGTGAGGGATTGAAGTATGAGTGTGTAGTTTGATATTAGTTTACTTTCCGCAAGTTAGATATATTAAATTGCTCATGTCATTTTCAGTTACCTCCGAAAACCATAGCTGGACTAATGGTGAGGGATTGAAGTATGAGTGTGTAGTTTGATATTATTTTACTTTCTGCAAGTTAGATATATTAAATTGCTCATGTCATTTTCAGTTACCTCCGAAAGCCACAGCTGGACTGATGGTGAGGGATTGAAGTATGAGTGTGTAGTTTGATATTAGTTTCTTTTTCTACAAATTAGATATTAGATTGCTCAAGTTGTTTATGGTTACCTCCGAAAGCCATAGCCGGACTAATGGTGAGGGATCAGGATATAAGTTTATGTAATTTGATTTAGATTTACTTTGTTGCAATTCTTGGATTTCTTTAAGCATAGTTTCTTTTGTGTTTAGACAGCAGCAAGGATAGTTTGGTTTTCATGCTCAATAGTTCACTGTTTGATTTATTAGGCTAGCAGCACATTTTCATTTCCTTTCAAGTTTTGTCATTGTATGTTTCAAATTCCTTTTTAAGTTTGAAGTTTGGTAAATCATTATAAATGACATCATTGCCTTGAATATTCATAACCATACTTGTCTTTTAGAATTTCCATCTCACATTAGGAAACCAACTAAGATCAATAAAAATCCAAAAACGACAAAAAGTAAGAGATAGGTTATCTTGCACATATAGTGCGCCACACTTCGTCAGCTTACGAATCCCTGGTTGATAATTTATGTTAACTTTCTTCAAGTTAGATATATTAAATTGCTCATGTCATTTTCAGTTACCTCCGAAAGCCACAGCTGGACTGATGGTGAGGGATTGAAGTATGAGTGTGTAGTTTGATATTAGTTTCTTTTTCTGCAAATTAGATATCAAATTGCTCAAGTTGTTTATGGTTACCTCCGAAAGCCATAGCTGGACTAATGGTGAGAGATCAGAATATAAGTTGATGTAATTTGATTTAGATTTACTTTGTTGCAATTCTTGGATTTCTTTAAGCTTAGTTTCTTTTGTGTTTAGACAGCAGCAAGGATAATTTGGTTTTCATGCTCAATAGTTCACTATTTGATTTATTAGGCTAGCAACACATTTTCATTTCCTTTCAAGTTTTGTCATTGTATGTTTCAAATTCCTTTTTAAGTTTGAAGTTGGTAAATCATTATAAAGGACATCATTGCCTTGAATATCCATAACCATACTTGTCTTTTAGAATTTCATAAAAATCCAAAAACGACAAAAAGTAAGAGATAGGTTATCTTGCACATATAGTGCGTCACACTTCGTCAGCTTATGAATCCCTGGTTGATAATTTATGTTAGCAATTTAGGACACACTAAATTGACCAAACATTTTGGCACCGTTGCCGGGAAAGTGTAACTAGGTAGCCTTATTTCTTACATCTAAAAAAATTAATAATTCTTGAGTATGCTCTCCTCCTGCACTTTGTGTGATCTAGAGGATCAGAAAAATGATTGTTATGTAAAAAAAAAAAAATTAATAATTCTTGAGTATGCTCTCCTCTTGCGCTTTGTGTGATCTGGAGGATCAGAAAAAGAATTGTTATGTGAAAAGAAAAAGAAAAAAAGGAGACAAAATAAAACTTCATCATTTCAATTGATTCAACAATTTAAAAAAAAAATTTGTTTTCATGAAAAACTTTGATTTCAATAAATTATTTTGTTTAATGAATATATATGTGTATTTTTAAATTTTTGAAAATATAACATACATAATATTATTAAACAAATCAATTAAAAAAAAATGAAAATAAAAAAATAAAAAATAAAAAAATTAAATTGTTTTGTTACTAAGATATATATGTATATTTTTATTTTTGAAAATATATATATAATTTTAATAACAAATCATTTAAAAATAAAAAATAAAAAAAATTCAATAAATTGTTCTGTTTAGTAAATTACATATGTATATTTTTAATTTTTCAAAATATAACATGTGTAATTTTATTAACAAAACAAATAAATAAATAAAAAATTCATTTTGTTTAGTAAAATATATATGTGTATTTTTAATTTTTAAAAATATAACATATAGTTTTATTAACAAAAACAATTTTTTTTTTTTTTTTGAAAAACAAAAACAAATGCAATAAGACAATGCAACTCTCCTCGAAAAAAAATAAAATCAAGAGGTCCATGGTGCATGCAAAATTGAAGCAAGAGAAGAAGTTAGAAAAGAAGAAGCAGACCAAGTCTCGTGATGCTGCAGAGAAAAGAGCTTTGGAGCTTTGAGAAGAGCCTCCAAAACCAAAGGTTCCCCACACAATTGAAAACACACGGAGGCTGATGAGACTGTTTGGCGGCCTGATGATGAAGAGTTGTTTACAGATAATGCTGGTGATGAATTTAGTGCACATTTCAGCTGTGTTCAAACACCAAAAGTTCTGATCACGACCTCACGCTTTCAGTGCACTAGAGGGAAGCCAAAGGAAAACACTTGAATGTGAGATTAACCTTCAGAGCATCTTTTCGTCCATTCCCGTAGATGAAAGGGGGAATTGTGCTTCTGAACAGTTCAGGGATGAAAACAATGATGCACACGAAATGCAATTTTGAACCACGTTCTGAGAAAAACGATTTTTGCCAAAGCATCACCAGAAATGGAACTGTTATTGACACGTCATTTTAAAACACGTTTTCTGATCGATTTAGGATGAATTTTGAAAAACCGAGACATGGGTTTTTTCACCAACGTGGTCAATTAAATAACCCAGAAATCGTTTTACAAAATTCGTGGCGGTCTGGGAGAATTTATCGGTTCTTTGAAGGCCATTTTTCCCTGCCGCGTGAGGAAAAACGGTTTTCTGTTTGCACAGTGGAGAGTTTGAACGGCACTTTGCTTAATTTCAACCATAATTTGGTTTCTTGATCTCCAGGAGGAAGAATTTAAGTTGAATACAAATTCTATTGAAGCCAATCAATGTGGATTCCAGATGTTTATGACTCGTGCAAGTATGACCTCTGGTTCCTTATTGAACTGACATATAGCCACGGTGCAGATCTCAGTCCGCTTGAAGCTTCACCACGTTATTGAGATCATACACTTCTTATTATGGGTCCAGAGAGATTGCAGGAAGCAGACTCTTGTCTAACACTTGACAGGCTAGAAAATATGATGCGTCCATTTGCAATGCCAGCCGAAGACTTCCCTCCTGTAGCGACTCCACAACCTTTTTCAGGCTTGTTTACAAAGAGTGGTGGAGTTTTAGAACGTATTGCCAATCTGTGGCCCTTCCATAAGCAAGCCAATGGACAAGCATCATAAAACAGTAGTTGAAATGCAACATTTTTTTTTTTTTCCTGGAGAACTCTGCCTTTGAATTTGTTCAATCTATTCGTTTCAGATTATTGGGGCAGAGAAAATTGTGGCTCAAATCTTGACTCGTACTCGCTATGATTTGATTTTAAAATGTAACTCCACGAGGTAGCACAATGCAAACCCATGTTTTTCAACCATTTTCTTTAGAACTGTGTTTCAACCACATTAAAAATAAATAAATAAATAAATAAATTTGCACTTCTCTTTTTCCAATTTTGTTATTAAAAAAAAAAAAAAAAAATTTGCATTTCTCTTTTTCAATTTTGTTATTTAAAAAAAAAAGAATTTGCAATTCTCTTTTTCAATTTTGTTTTGATTAAAAAAAAAAAAAAAAAATTGAATCAATGAAATGAATAAGTTATTTGCTCGTTTTTCTGAAGGTATTGATTAATTTTGAACTGATGATGAATGATGAATGACTAACTTTTTATTCAATATTTTTAGCTACAGAAACCGTCGACATTCTGTAGCTGAAGTCCAATTCCACAGCTGTTCTTCAATTCCACAGCTGAAGTCCAATTCCGCAGTTGTTCTTCAATTCCGCAGCTGAAGTCCAATTCTGCAACTGTTCTCCAATTCCGCAGCTGAAAAACCTCATTGTTCAAATCAGCCTAGCTTTCTCATACAAAATCAGATTTTGATGATTTAAGTATCGTTGGAAAGGTCTCAACAAGATCTATACAATGAGAAATCCATCATTAGAGTTTGAAATGACAAATAATGAAATAAATTGCTGAAAAGAAGCTACATTCAACTTGAGGCACTAATTCCAAAACATGTATAAATTCTTTTGATTTTTCCTTTGAGAACTTGTTTCATTAATATAAATTCTTAGTTTTGTGTGTAAATATCATAACTAGAGAGATTGATCACCTCTCTCTTTTGATAATCTTACATTCCATTGCAGAAGAAGTATTAGTTTTTTTGCAAGTTCCAGGAGGAAGGACAAATGATTACAAGAGAATGGTGTCTCTCTAAGAGACCAACTTGTTTCATAAGAGGATGATCAACAGCAAAGAGGAAATATGTTGATGTAAAATCAGATCCAAACATTTGAAAAACTTTCAGATACTATTGTCTCCATCACATCCATACCTCATAATAAACCATTCACCTCATTTCACTTCATATTTTCCATTTACATTCACATCCACTTTCCATTTCTTTTTGTCCATTCATAACCCATAAATAAAAGCAAGAGGCTCATTTACATGCTTATTGCCCATTTCCATTTTCATCTTTCATTTCCATCTTCCATTTGTTGTCATTTTCATTCCGCAAATAAGCCCTGCTTCAATGCAAATTATTGAGTCCATAGTCCTTTGAGTCTAAGTTCTTTGTAAAAACACCTTGAGGCTTGCATGCCTTAATGGCAAGTTCTCATGCTGACAAACAATGGGAATACATTAATGTCCCTTGTTCGTCAGATCTTATAGGTGACTCGACATCAGCAAAATCATACGTACCTAGCAAGATGTGTTTGGGGCATCTTGACTTTCATTGTCATCAATGGTGAGAGTTCTCGTGTTGACTAGTGGCATCCATTAATAGCCACTAAGTCAAAAATTTCCTACTATGTTCGACATTAGAACATCTTTTCACATAGTAGGAATTGTGTCAATGAGTTTTGAAGACATGAAGACTATTATTTTCAGCATTTTGGAGCAAATTCAGCATGTTTTAGTAGGAGCAATAAAAGTCATCTCATCTCTTTATCCATGACTCCTCTTGTTCAGCCACTTGAAGAAGAATATGATCAGAATTTTGTAGCCACCACACATACACAACTCATCCACATTTAAGGTAAGTGAAGGTATGTTGTTTTCTAATTTTTAGTCATGTAATTCATTAGAATGCTAAAATTGTAACTTTGGAAAATTCCTCACTCCCTTTTTCACATTGTCATATCTTTAGTTGGGGGGAAGGGACATCATTTCATATCCACATGTCATACACTATCACACATTTTCATTTCATTTCCACCCACATATACTTTCCAACCAACTATTGTTGCAACATGATCCAAAGATTATACGCCTTGCAAATGATCAATTCATTGATGAAGTAATTGATTCTAAATGTTTTCATGAACTTTGATGCAACAAAGAAAATAAAGCATTGTTACACAAGAACCATTGCTCAAAAAAAAAAAAAAATTTGGTTGTCACACAAGAACCAACCATTTCAAAAAAAATAAAAATTGTTGCAATCAAATGTATTATACTTTGCCAAAAAGAAAGAAGCAAAGTTTGGAACGAATCTATAAAAGATCAACTCATGGACAAATGAATCATTGCAATAGTGGCATGAGGACATGCAACAACTTCAGTTGGGGGGTATGTTGAGTCTCAAAAGTGTCTTCCATATTCATACATATTTCCATTATGTCATAACCATTTAGCTCTTATTTCATAGCCATTTCACTTAAAACCCTACATCAAGTAACCATTTTCATAAATATATGGGTTAGGATCCTTGTTTTCCAAAGTTATTTATTTTATGTATTTTAAGTGAATTTATGATTAGAAACTAGAAATTAACATAGTTTCATATATCTATATATGTGTTATGAGTTTTGTGACATGTGTAGGTCAAAAGGAGACTTCTAGAAGACCCTTATGTGGCACTCTAAGGCCAAATTCGAATTTGGTTGGAGAAGATTATGGGATCAAGTGCATATGTGTCTCACTTCCTTGTTGTATTGAAACTCTAAGAGGATATGTGTCTCATTTCTTAGTTGTGTTGAAACTCTAGAAAGACATGTGTCTTATCATTTCCTATTTTGATTGTAACTCTAGAGATGGAGGGAGAGATTCATAGACTCCCATTAATGAGATGACTCCTCATATTTTGTATAAATAGGAGAAGCTTTCTCCTATTATAGGTAATGAGAAAGTAATGAAAAAGTAGTAGAGAAGTCTTTTGTAACAAAGTTCAAGATGGAATGGGATGTAAATTTGTAAGTTATTTTTAATAGAGAAATTCAGTTCTTTGATGCTGTTTTGATTACAACTTCAAGGAGCTAAGAACTACACCAAATTGGTAGCAGAGGGCCCCTACTATCCAAGGAGGCTTCTACATGTTTTCTAGATAAGTTGCTTTCAATTCTATTTTGTCATATTTCCTTACTTAGATTGTTTTCTGAAATCATAGCTTTTAGCATAATTTTTCATGGCAGCCCGGGCATTTGCATATCTTTTGACTAATGACATGGAATCAATATTGTTCTGCTGTTAATTTATCTTTTCTTAGTTTTTGTTTAATTCCGGTATTGCTTTGTTTATTTCAGCCTTGCACATTTGCTTCAGTAGTTAGATTTAGATATATTAAATTGCTCATGTCATTTTCAGTTACCTCCGAAAGCCACAGCTGGACTGATGGTGAGGGATTGAAGCATGAGTGTGTAGTTTGATATTAGTTTACTTTCTGCAAGTTAGATATATTAAATTGCTCATGTCATTTTCAGTTACCTCCGAAAGCCACAGCTGGACTGATGGTGAGGGATTGAAGTATGAGTGTGTAGTTTGATATTAGTTTACTTTCTACAAATTAGATATATTAAATTGCTCATGTCATTTTCAGTTACCTCCGAAAGCCACAGCTGGACTGATGGTGAGGGATTGAAGTATGAGTGTGTAGTTTGATATTAGTTTCTTTTTCTGGAAATTAGATATCAGATTGCTCAAGTTGTTTATGGTTACCTCCGAAAGCCATAGCTAGACTAATGGTGAGGGATCATAATATAAGTTGATGTAATTTGATTTAGATTTACTTTGTTGCAATTCTTGGATTTCTTTAAGCTTAGTTTCTTTTGTGTTTAGACAGCAGCAAGGATAATTTGGTTTTCATGCTCAATAGTTCACTGTTTGATTTATTAGGCTAGCAGCACATTTTCATTCCCTTTCAAGTTTTGTCATTGTATGTTTCAAATTCCTTTTTAAGTTTGAAGTTGGTAAATCATTATAAAGGACATCATTGCCTTGAATATCCATAACCATACTTGTTTTTTAGAATTTCATAAAAATCCAAAAACGACAAAAAGTAAGAGATATGTTATCTTGCACATATAGTGCGCCACACTTCATCAGCTTACGAATCCCTGGTTGATAATTTATGTTAGCAATTTAGGACACACTAAATTGACCAAACACCCACATTATTTTTTATCATTTTCATGGCGTTGGCATCATCAGAAGCAGCAACCTTGGCACAACTTTAGAAGCTCCAATACCATTGAATTTCTATGGCACTCCTCGCATTTTTGTACCCACATTATTCACAGGAACCACATCTTTTAATAGTCCTCCCTGTCTTCCAATAAGAGGGGCACCCAATTCAACTCCTGTTTTCACGGCATTTTGAATTGTCTCGCCCCTTTTCACCAGCTACCGTGGAACCATTTTCCGTCAATGCGTGCAACTCACCCGATCCACCACATCTGAGCCCAAGGCACCTATCCCTTGGTGAATCCAACCACTCAGCCACTCATGCGTAGTGAAAAAATAGGGCGAAACACTCTAAACCCTCCCTCTGACCCTGTAAATCCAGGCGAAATCTGCTCCAACCAAAGAAAATCAGGGGTGAATATCATTTTTTTCATTTTTATGCATTTTTTTGGGTCGGCTAATATTTAATAATTAATTATTTTTAAAATAATTATTGGACTAACTTTATTAAACTATAGAAAATGGGTTTTATATAAAAAATTCACCTTATGAAAATTTAAAATCCCTTAAAATTTGTCTTTGGGCTAAAATTCGCCCCTAAAATTTTCTCTGACGGGTACCCCAAAACATGAAAGTGTTCACTCACTGATGGTGTGTGGAGGGTGTTTTTCTGGGGGTGGGGGTCCCATTGATTGGTCTCATGTGTGGGGTTGATGAATCAGATGAAAAATTGATCCAGGTGGATATTGCTGGTCACTCGCATATTCCACTTGGGGCTCCACCATTATCTCTTTCAGTTTTTTAGTTTCGGCACAGTTTACTATTTTTAGCAGTTTTTCAGGTCCTGAACTTCCGGAGCCGTTTTGAGGCCCTAAACGACATTTTTTGGGAAAACGGAGAGCAAAAATGGTCCATGTGGTCCATGGTTCCATGAACCAATATTGCTCATTCCAAATTTTTAGTCTTCGGATAGATCTTTCTAACGAGGTATGGTATGCGTCAAACGGAGATCGTATGCCAAAGTTACGCCCCTGGGAAGTTGAAACACCAATTTACCCAAACGGGGCCCATAGTTTTGGCGCTTCATCTCCTAGGGTTAGGGTTTTGGCCGTTTAGGATTTCCCATTGTTTCTAAATGATAAATAGGCCCTCGAGCCTCATTGTAACACAGTTCAGAGGCCTGTAGCCGCCACATCTCTTCTCAGAGATAGCTACCAGCGCCCTAGCTAGTTTTATTTCCATTCTGTCTGTAAGCAAATTTCAGTTCTTTGATATTAATTAAATGAAGTGTTATTTCCACTGCATCTCTATATTTATGTTTATATGTTTATTCTATTGCATTCCTGCATAAATCCGGATCAGTGGTATCAGAGGGGTCTGCTTTTTCTCGATCCTTCTTTGCATGTCCCCAACGAGGTCGGGGTATAAGGAGCTAGGGCTCGATCTGGTGGAACCTTTGCAAGATCAGCCTCGCAAACCTCGACGGACGCCCATGGGGGACGAAAAGAAAGATGAGGGAGCAGGAGATCCTATCAAAATATCGCTCGAGGAGGCCCTCGAAAGACAAAGGAACGTGATGATGGATAACTTTGCTCAGATCCTTCAACGGCTACCCACCGGCGGCGCATCTGCATCCAGCAGCCACTCTGGAGGCGCGACTCCTTTTAAGGTACAAGTAAATTTTGACATTCCCATATTTGAGGGTCAAATAGACGCAGATGCCGTAGATAGATGGTTTAATCTGTTAGAAGGATATTTCTCGGTTCATGACTTTTCAGACCGGGAGAAGATTATTTTTGCACTCCTCAAAGCTACCCCCCATGTTAAGGACTGGTGGGAAACCTACTGTGAGAACAAGGACCAAACAGAACCCTCTTTGTTCTTAGCCATACCAACTTGGAATTCTTTCCGAGACGCCGTCAAGGAACAGTACTATCCCATGGGGAGCTATGAGGACAAGTACATACAATGGACCACGCTGCGACAACAAAGGGATTAAGATGTGCATGAGCTGACGAATCTGTTCCATACCCTGCGCACAAAGTTGGGTATCAAAGATTCAGAGAAACATTTGGTGCTAAAGTATCGCAGCTGTCTGCACAGATACATTCAGGAGGAAATGGAGTTCCTCGACATCTCCTCGCTTGGTACGGCATACCGGTATGCCGCCAAGATTGAGCAGAAATTCAAACAGAAGAAGCGAGACTTTGGATCTGTGAATCAAAAGCAAGGAAAAGGTGCTTCCAAACCGCAGAACAAAGGATAGAGCCAAGGCATGGCGGCTAAAGACAACCCGTCAAAGCCACAAGAAAAGAACAACACCGTAAAGCCAAAGAAGGACACGGGAAAGTGGTGTGAGTTCCATAAGAGCTCCACTCACAACACAAGTGAGTGTCGGGCCAAGCAGTCGCCAGTGGCCGAGATGAGGGCTTCTGAGTCAGATGCATGCTCCGACTCCGAATCAGAACCTGAAAAGGGGAATGAAAAAGGGAAACAGATTATTGATGCGTAGCCCAACGCCACTGTTGCCACTACAAAGGTCCAGAAGGAGGAACCGGAAGATCCAGAGGAGGAGGAACGTCTCTTCCACTCCCAGATGTGGGTAAAGGGCTCCCCTGTACAGTTCATTGTCGATAATGGGAGCCAAAATAACCTCATTTCAGCAGACGCCGTGAAGCGGTTGGGCTTGCCGACCACAGCTCACCCACATCCATACACCATCGGGTGGCTTCACCAAGGACGAGATCTCCGCGTCAGCCGGCAGTATCGCCTTCCCTATAGCATCAAGCCCTTCACGGATGAGGTATTATGTGACATTGCTCCTATTGATGTTTCTGATGTATTATTAGGACAACCATATTTGTGGAAGCGTCATGCTGTGTATGAGTCTCGACCTCGTGCTGTTATTATTACTTTGGGAAATAAGTTGTACAGGATACCAGAGGTACCACCTCCTACGGCTATCTCTTTGGTTACTACAAAACAATGTAGTAAGCTCATTTCCCAAACCAGGAAATTTGTTTTCCTGATGATCCGCCCCCAGGGCAAGAAGAAGACTGTGGCCACGACCTCCAGACAGGGCTCCTCTGCACAACAACAACAAATGGATAAGGTTGTGGAGGAGTACGTGGACATATTCACCTCACCCACAGGGGTTCCTCTGCACTGTCAGGTCAAGCACCCGATTGATCTAACCCCAAGTGCGCCGCTACCTAATGGACCGATCTATCGGCGCTCTGTTCTGGAGAATGATGAAATCAAGAGGCTGATTCATGAGCTGTTGCAGAAAGGTCACATCAGACCAAGTTCATCGCCCTGTGGGAGCCCGATCGTGTTGGTACAGAAGAAGGATGGGACGTGGAGACTCTGTATTGACTATCGGGTGCCAAACAAGATCACTATCCGGAATAGGTACCTAATCCCACGGATTGATAACCTTCTGGACCAACTTAAAGGTGAAAAATATTTCAGCAAGATCGACCTGAAGTCTGGGTATCACCAGGTACCAATTGAACCCTCTGATGTATGGAAGACTACCTTCAAAGCCAAGGAAGGCCTTTTCAAATGGCTGGTCATGCCTTTCGGGTTGACGAATGCTCCCGCAACCTTCATGAGGATGATGGACGACATCTTGCGGCCATTCACCAACTCATTTGTAGTGGTGTACTTGGATGACATTCTGATCTTCAGCCAGACTTGGGAAGAGAACCTTCACCACATCCGACAAGTCCTCCAAACACTGCGGCAACACAAGTTGTGTGCCAATTTGAAGAAGTGCACTTTTGGCATGACCCAGGTTCAATATCTGGGATACATTATTGATGAAAGGGGGGTGCATGTGGATCCAGCCAAGATCCAAGTCATTCGGGATTGGCCAGCCCCAACCACTATAACAGAGCTTCGCAGCTTTCTGGGTCTTGCTAATTTCTACCGGAGGTTCGTGTTGGGATTCTCCCATATCACTTGGCCCTTGAGTCAAGTCACCAAGGGAGGAGCGAGAGCAAAATTCTTTTGGTCGGAACCTCAACATAAGGCATTCACATAATTGAAAAATCGCCTCTGTTCTGCCCCAGTTCTCACTTTACTAGACTTGCAACAACCATTTGAGATCGAGACAGATGCCTCTGACTATGCTATTGGGGCAGTTCTTACTCAACAGGGACATCCAGTGGCATTTCACAGTGAAACATTATCTAACACAGTTCGCAAGTATCCCACTTATGACAAAGAAATGTATTCCATTGTGCAAGCTTGTCGACAATGGAAGCATTACATTTTGGGGAAGGAAACAATCATCCACATAGACCACCGGCCCCTGCAGTTCATACAGACACAAGGGAAGTTGCAGAATGATCGCCATCAGAAGTGGTCCACATATCTGCAACAGTTTCATTTGAACATCAAGTACAAGAAGGGTAGCACTAATCATGTTGCAGACTGCCTCAGCCGACCACCGATCGTGGCGCTCACCACTGTGCTCAACTCTTGTGGGCACGAGACTTCTGATTGGCCGCTTCTCTATGAGAGTGACCCAGAATTCGGCCAAACTTACAAGGCACTCTCGGGGGGTACGCAAGTTCCAAATTTTCACCTCCAAGATGCACTTTTATGTCACATGGGACACCTTTGTGTTCCTTCAAGCGAGCGTGCTAAGATGATATGGGAAGCACACTACAGTCGAGTCGCTGGGCATTTCGGGGTCGAGAAAACAGTAGCAATCCTGCATAAGTATTTCTATTGGCCGAACCTTCGAAAGGATGTCGAGAAGCACATCAGATCCTGCACTGCTTGTGCCATTGCCAAACCGACCATCAAGAAGCAAGGCCTATATACTCCTCTACCTACCCCTAGTCGACCTTGGGAATCCATCTCCATGGATTACATGTCGGGCCTGCCTTCTACTAAGCATGGAAATGACTGTGTTTTTGTGGTCGTCGACATATTCTCGAAGATGGCCATTATGGCGGCCTGCAAGAAGAATATCACAGCAGAAGCCACTGCTAAACTCTTCTTTGAACGAGTGTGGGTGCACTTTGGGATCCCACAGTCTATCATATCAGATCTAGATAGCAGGTTCCTCAGCACATTTTGGTCCAGCCTCTGGTCAATGTTGGACACAAAGCTCACCAAGTCCACAGCTTTCCATCCCCAAACAGATGGCCAGACAGAGGTCGTCAATAGAATGATTGTACACATTCTGCGCATGTACAATTCAAAGCATCCACGCACATGGGATGAGAGCCTCCCCTATGTACAACATAGTTATAATCGGGCTCTCCACAGCTCAATCGGCCATAACCCCTTTCAGGTGGGCTTGGGCTTCCAGCCACTATGTCCCATTGACGTAGCCATGCCATTTGCAGCTGCTCAGGCCAATTCAGCTCATGTCCAGTCTGAAGTTGACAAAGCCAGTAGCTTCATCGAGCGCATTCAACACATCCGCCAACAGGTTCATGATATATTGGACAGAGCCAATGCCAAGTACAAGCAACGCCATGATCAACACCGGTGCCACACAACTTCCAGGTGGGTGACAAAGTATGGCTACATTTGCAGAAATAGTGCCTCACTGAACCCCACTGCAAGCTTCACCTGCTCCGATACGAGCTATACACCATCACCAAGGCTGTAGGGAACAATTCCTTCGAGCTCAGTATTCCACCATTCCTTGGTCTGCACCCAGTCTTCAATGTGGATCGCCTTCGTCCTTACTTCCCACCTCTACTGGACACCTCGGACATTGTAGAACAAATCACACCAACAGAGTTAAATCCAGATTGCATGGAACAAAGCCACTACGGGTGACAAATATGGACATGAAAATCAAGAACACTCGCCAACAAGATCCAACTATATCGTGCTGTCAAAGCTCCAACTCCTGCACCAAGGAAAGTGGTTCACCAGGGACCAAGTTCAGCGGAAATTTCCTCATCTCATGGAGGAACTTAACGAAATGGGGACCATTGCTTCCTAAGGGGGGAGGAATGATCCAGGTGGATATTGGTGGTCACCCACCTATTCCACTTGGTTCTCCACCATTGTCTCTTTCATTTTTTCAGTTTCGGCACAGTTTACTATTTTTAGCAGTTTTTCGAGTCCTGAACTTCCGGAGCTGTTTTGAGGCCCTAAACGACATTTTTTGGGAAAAACGAGAGCAACATGGGCCCATGGATCGATGTTTCTCATTCCAAATTTTTATTCCTTGGATATATCTTTCTAACGAGGTATGGTACACGTCAAACGGAGATCGTATGCCAAAGTTACGCCCCTGGGAAGTTGAAACATCAATTTACCCAAACGGGGCCCATAGTTTTGGCGCTTCATCTTCTAGGGTTAGGGTTTTGGCTATTTAGGATTTCCCATTGTTTCTAAATAATAAATAGGCCCTGGAGCCTCATTGTAACTCAGTTTAGAGGCCTGTAGCCACCACATCTCTTCTCAGAGATAGCTACCAGCGCCCTAGCTATTTTTATTTCCACTCTGTCTGTAAGCAAATTTCAGTTCTTTGATATTAATGAAATGAAGTGTTATTTCCACTGCATCTCTGTATTTATGGTTATATGTTTATTTTGTTGCATTCCTGCATAAATCTGGATCAAAAAGTATCACAGATGGGATTATGATGGTGGAGGTATGGTGGGCCAAATGCGAGGTGCAGTGGTGCGCTTTTGATCTGCTTGTACAACCGGGGCGTCTGGGAAGGGGGCTTCAACTTGTATGGTAAACTTGAACTTATGCATCATGAATGGATAGGCATGAGGTGCTTCCTGGACTAAAATGGTATGGCCATGGCATCACTTATGTTGTTATACATGGTCTACTGTGGGTGACGAGCGCCATGGAGGGGAGGCTCTACTGACCAACGCAGATGTTTGTCATGTGCAGGGTGAGGTGATGATAAACATGATCAGATATGAGGAACCTATGGTTTATTTCTGATGGAGAAATGATGTTAGGATATGCAGAGTTTTTTGGGACCCTATCATGCTGGGGGTAGAATGATACCTACTCTTGGAACTTTCAGGAGATAACGTTGTGGATGGTTTGCAGGCTTTTCCTGCAAAAAAAACTACCTCAAGTGAAAGCATATTCTTTTCATCAAATATTATTGAAAGGCATGAGCTTTAAAGAAGAAGATGAGAGAGAGCATATCTGCCGGCATTGAAAAATTATTTGTTCTGGAATGTGAATGTGTGGCATCGCTTCTGTTCATCATGGAGTCTTGATGATGGTGAAACTTACGGTTTGCAGAATGGACCTTCTGATCTCTCGTTATGGCCCTTCAAAGTTTTTGAAAAGGGAAATAAATAGGTGAATATGACCCTAATTCAATTCATTTGTACTTGCTAAGTTTTGAGAGGTTAGAGGTGTTTTTGTAGCATTTCTTGCCATTGCGATCAACCCGTGTACCAGGGACTAATGATACTATGCCTAGGTAACTTCCATGATGTCCTGCATTTTATCTTTTACAGTTTGATGGTGTCGGGGTATGTACAGATTGGGTTTGTATGGACTATGGGTGACTTTTGCCCTATATTTCGCGGGCGATCTAGGCAATAGCGTGCCTTCTTTGCACATAAATTTTAGGGACAAGCACTAGAGGGCGCTCTGTTCCCCAATTTTAGCGTGCCCTAGGTGCACCTGTGTAAAATATAGGCGTGCGCTAAGCACACCTGTCTGAGGGACAGGTGTGCAAAGGCCAAGGTTACAAAATTTCTTTGGTTTTTTGCCTCTTTTTGTGTTTTTTATATGTACTGATGGGTACCTGTGTTGGTGATAGATTAGTGTGGAGGGAGCGGGACTGGCCCAAGATCCAAACCGCTTTAGCTGCTGATGTTGGGGCGCGTTGTCAGTCAGCATTATGGGGCCTTATGAAGTTTCCTTAGAATGATTTTCTTCGGTCACGGGACCGATTACTATGGTACATTATTCAGCACTAGCGCCGGAGGTGCAACATGTTTGTGTTGTGTGGTACGAACCTGATCATCCATCCTAATATGGATATATATTTTGTGACCGGGTTACTGCCTCAGGGTGAGGCACTGAGGTATCCACTCCCTACAGGGAGAGTGGACTTGGATAGATTCTGGAGGTGGCATTGTGGTGGGGCACCTCTTACAGAGGGTTTCATCAACATTGCTTCAGTTACAGATGTGGCAGAGCGGTGTGCTCTGACAGTGATCGTACGACTGGCGGGATCGTTTGCTCCACATTAGGTGTCTAGCCCGCAAGTTGGAATTTTGTGCCATCTGAGGTCTAGGAATTTTTTTGAATTTTCCTACTTTTTTTTTGATGGGATGGTGTCACAGTTGAACAAGGTCCAACATGGATCTAAGTCATTTGCGTATGCCAGCATCTTGTGCAGCATCATGTATGAGAGGGTGGTGCTGCTGAGGCCGGTAGTGGTGGTGGCTATTGGGGGGCCACGGGGGCCATGTATGAGGAGGTGGGCTCTAGTGATGCTGCGAGGCAATGGTGGAATGGTGGGGTGTTATTGGAATTCCATGACAGAGGTCTGGTTTGAGGCCAACTCGTAGATTTTCTTGCCATACCCATATGCGGGAATGGACTTCCAGGGTGACCCAGACATGGGTCTGCCTTTTGGTTATGTTTGGGGGCCTGCAGGTATGTTTTATATGTTTTCTACACTTTTTTGGGTATATATGTACTTATGTTTTTTTCTAGTGACACTGACATTATTTTGGTTTCTTGTGCAGATGTTGGCGAGGTGGGCTGCCCTATGGCTCGACTTGTGGGCCACAATCCTCTGCGACGACCTCGGGATGGTTAGGGAGGAGTTGATGTAGGTGGAATAGGTGGTGGTGTTGGCAGTCCTGCTGTGGTGCTGGCCCTTCTGGGGAGGGTAGAAGCTCGGCGGCTGTAGAGGTTGTGGCCGAGCGAGCTCGTGCTGATGCGCTAGAGGCTCGCATTGCAGAACTGACGGCTCAAGTTTCTGCTCTTGAGGACTTTCGGGGTCGAGTGGACAGCTTGACCGAGGGGATGCCTACTCGAGGTTTCATGGATGACCTCAAGGAGGTTTGGTTAGAGACAGTGATGGCCTGTGAGAGGGATTATTGGCCCACTCTACGTCAGGTGGCAATCACAGTTGCGACGGCAGCTCCGGTGGTGGTATCGGGAGCAGTGGTGGGTCCAGGTGCCCCCTCTTGAGGGGGAAGCCCCCTAGAGTTGTTTTGTACATAGGGAAAGCACCCGTTATGAGGATGCTTCCCTTATTTTTGATGACTTTTGTATCTTTGGACTGGCAGTTGGGCCAGAGGCACTATTTTTTGTACTCAGATATACACATTTTGATATATATATATAAGAGATCTTTTTTGCCGCTATACATGATGTATCACCTGTTTCAGTTTATGTATTTTGTTATGTTGATGGATTTTTGGTTTTATGCATGATAATTTATTTGAGATGCATTCCTGTTTAGGATGTTGTTAGCTATGTGATTAGCTATTTGGTTTTGACTTCTTGGTACATGTGAAAATGTGATATAGTCAAATTGTCTGCTTAATATTTTGGCACTCAAATATTTTATAAACAGATGTGTATCTCTTGTCTCAAATATTTGGTTTAGTTGTGATACTACTAACTGGGAATCGAGGTAGACATGCATATGGCGAATGCCGCGATGGAGGCATCGCACATAAGTCCGATGACGACGTCATATTCTTCTCGATTATTTGTTGTTGAAATGTTACACACACCATTTGAACACAGTGGTGATCGGTCAGGGTGGTAAATGACCCAGGTAGCTGCGGCTAAATTTTGAGACCATCTTGATGCTCAATCAGCAAATCTGAAATAGGGTTTCTTTTGGTGATCCATGGTGATACTTTGAGCACTTTTAAATAAGTCTTTGGGTCAAAAATTTTGATTGGTTTGGCTTTTTGTGTACTTTCACTCTAGGGGAAGGGTCGTCTGGGCCCTTATGGGTAGAATTTCTTGAGGTAAAGGCCATTGATAGGGTTATTGAGGCAAGTCCCGTAGTTCAGCCAAGATGTATGCCCCCTGTTGGAGGAAATGTTTAATGATGTAGGGTCCTTTCCACAAGGTTTTTAACTTTCCTGGCCCTAAGGCCTCTTTTACAACATCGTAGCAGAGGACTAATTCTCCCTCGGTGAATGAGAGAGGGGTGATTTGGCAGTCGAATGATTATTTTACCATTTTCTTGTGGGCCTCATTGTGTTGTAGTGACTATCGTCAATTTTCATCGACAAGCTCTAGTTGTACTAGGCACTACTCTAAAGGCTGAGTGTCATTGAGGAGTTCAATGGCGGCATGCAAATTTGGGATCTTGCATAAATATATGCAAAAGTGCAAGGTACCTTGATCTTTTGCGACAGGAATTAGATGGAAATCCTGGGACGAGGAGATGGCGGTAATCCTATCACCAATATGTGCTAATACAAATAGTATATGGTGGATTGTGTCATCGGTGTTTGGCGCGGGAAGAATCTCTATAATGGGATTTTGTATGAGCACAAGGTTGGGTTCCCCGCTAGGATGGTCAATTTCCTGTAGGTGGAAATTGTGCCTGCCACAGGGGTGCCTGAATGTTTCCATTAGCAGGCATGAATCTAGTGTGTGATTTTGGCCAATGAAGATGGTGCATGGTATCCCTGAGCTAACGGAGTAGATAGTGTGAGATTCTATGCTACTCGTTGTTCCTGATGTGGATGCTCAGAAACGGTCTAGTGTAGAAGAGGTTGTCTTCTACTTCCATTTCTGTATTTCTGGCTTGGGTGTGTATATCTCTTTGGTGGAGTGTAGACTCAACACAGCTTGTGTCACCCTCAGCTTGGGGAGATGTACACACTTAAACGTATGGTGAAATTGTGAACAAATCCGGCAATAAGTACACGTGATCTTCTCTTGGTTTGAGAGGAGTTTCTTAGGGAGAGAAGAGACTATGTAGAAACTGTTTGCAAGAGGCTTCAATTCTCTGCATTGGTTGACTTAGTGATCATTCAGATCACATAGGCCACATGTTATCATAGGCTTGGCCAAGATTATGCTTTGTTGGTGTGTTTTCTTATCTTGCTTGATACACCATTGCCGGGGTGGGGACATTGACCCAACGATGTACTTTTTATGCCATTCCCAGAGTTCGTCCTGTCTCTTCTCTATGGCATTAATCATGTCGATGGTGGGACAAATTTGTGAGGCATAAGTACAGTGTCGCTCATAATGATTGCCTTTAAATATAAGGAAAAATATCCTTGATATGAAGGTTTTTTTGAGTTCAGTCTGAAGTCCGATGGGGAACCAGTGCTGGAAGGCTACTAAATCAAGGCAATGGATGACTGCATGCTCTGTCTTTTTGCATAATGTACATGCTGGTCATCCCTGTGAAGAGTCGTTGGTGGTAACTATGGGTTTCATGGTGGGTCGTTCTTCAGCCATCAAGAACATTATAGATCCGCTCATCTCATCCGCTTGGGTCATGTAGCTACCCATAGACTCGGCATCCATGTCATCTTCTTGGGAAAGGCATACTATGGCTGAGAAAAGGCTAGTGAGGGCTAGTCGGAGTCAAGGTATGTAGTGACAAATCTCCAAAAGGTGATTGTCGGCGCATAACGAACATGTGAGTTGTGTTGCCCACAGTCCAACGTAGTAAACCCTTTCAATTGGATACCATCTATGGATGAACTCCAAGGCTGTGCACTCCTCGAGGAGGTGACCATGTTCATTGCATAGCATATAATGTATAGTGGGCATAACTAGTGGTCTTTCTACAACCCTTTGTTCCTCCTTTAAGTACAGGATGGTACGAGGTTCATCGCCGACAAAATGGATGGAGGGATCCTCTTGATAGGATCGCTCGATCGCATGTAAGGCGTCCCTATATCATGTTATCTCTGGAAAATGGTGGGTATACTGCCTATAGTCACTGTAGAGAGTGCATGCATGTTTGGTACACAACGCTTTGCCTTTACGTTTGGTGGTAGGTTCCTTTTTATGGGAGTGTGGCATCGAAATTTCTATTTCAGAGCCAAGGAGTGGTTTTAATTCATCCATCTCTAGACATATATGGGTAGGATGACCTTTCATGTCACATATGGTGCAGATTGGTGATTCCCGTTGAATGGCGGGGGTCACCATATTATTTCCTCTCTTCTCAGTTTTCCTAGTGGTGATCACTAGTTTTGCAATGGGAATTTCCTTTGCAGGGGTGGTCTCAACTGTTTCTTCGATGGGTGAGGGCTTGTCGAGACTGAGGGGCTTCAACCCTGTGGAAGTAACATGGGTGGCTCCTGTTCTGGAAGGAGGAACGAGATACCAAACTGGGAATGCCAATGATATGTTGGGTAATACCAGTGTTGCCAAAACCTGCTGGGAGACGAAGCCAACTGGAGGGTAGAGGAAATGGGTTTGGGAGGTGGCATAGGCTAGGGAGGCTACCATGGTCGATGCTTCGATATCGTTACAGATTGAGTCTATGTGTAATATCCAAAATTTGGAATTTCTACAACAATGAGAATACCCTAAGGTATTACAGAGTTGAATATGCATCAATATGCCTTATAACATATGTCTAATGACAAATCCTTCAATTAAATGATTATGCAACATCTTATAACTCACTTTTGACTCAAAACGATGGGGAAAAGTGGTGATTTTGGCCCTAAAATGAGTGTATTCAGGTATCTACGTAAAAATAAGGTGGGATGATAGTTGGATCTGATATATTAGGTCATGAGGGAACTATGCTCTGAATTTCAGCTCAAAAAAATAATTCTATCTAGGTTAAACAGTTCGTCCCCCAACTAGGCTTAAAAACCCTGATTTCCCATGACTTAAATTATGCAGAATGTACTGAAGCTTCTACAGCGTGATTTTTTGAAGGGTTTAACTGAAATAATGATGTAAAATCAGTATGGAAAGTTTATAATGTGATTCAATGGCTTTATATTAGAAAATACAGATTTATACATGAAGAAAGGCCTCAAAACCCAGCATAAGGATACAAGGAAATGCAAGATAAACCAGATAGCATAATATTCAGGAAGTTTAATTAGTGTTTCATTATATTTCAGATCTAGAATAGATCTGAGTACAAAATTATAGATCTGAAATGGATCTATATGAAAAAATAACTTTTTAGTACATTCCCCTTGGGGATCTCAGCAGAAGGTGAATAACAATGATTAGATCTAAGATCTACACCATGGATCTGCAATAAGCTTCAGAAATTTCTAAAGAACATGATACATAGTAGATCAGATCTAAAATGGAACATATATTGGTTGGCCAATCTATGGATCACCACAGTGAAGGGAAGGATCCCTTTCACCAGAGATCTATCCTCCAAACTGATGCAAAACCCACACTGCAACTCTGCCTGCAAAAAGGATGCAATTTCCTCGAGGGAATATGCTGATGAAGTGGAGAACACTTGGCCTGATGCCAAGATATGGATCTGAAGCACAATCAGGAGAGGCACTCTTCTAGGAGGTTAAAAGACACACTCCATGAGAAGAGGCTCCCAAAACAAGCTAGATATTTGCAGATCTAGAATCCCACTTGCTACAGCTCACTGAAACAAGTAAATCCTGACTAAATTTATGCTGCCTAAGAGAGATGGAGCTTGGCCTCAAAGCCTGATAGTGGACAAAGCAAAACAGCCTCCTCCAAGAGCTGTTCAATGGAAGGAGAGAGAGGATTTCTAAACAGGAAACCCTCTTGTGCTATGCAGCACAATTCTCAGGCTCAACAAACTAGAGAATTTGAATTAGTCTAAGTAGACTCAATTCTAAATATCTTCAACAACCTTTTCCTTGAGCCTTCTCCTTCCTTTTATAAGATGAGGATGTGCAAAACCCTAAACCACTTACAAAACTTTAGCTCCTTTCACATGAAGCTCCTCCATCTAAAACTGCGCCGAGCCTCTAGATGGTTCAATGAATCTAGACAGAACTAAGATTTGGTCCTATTGACCCAGTCAATTATCTCAATTCTATTTCACACACAAGTGGATTTTATTGCAAAGGCCCAGATTTATCCCTTTTCACATTGGGCATGTATTTATTTTTTGATTTAAGGAGTTTTTCATGTCCTCCTTTACATTTTATTCATCAAATAATAAAAAAGAAACAAAATTAAATATTCCTATTAGCTTGGACTAATTAGGAATATTACAGTCCTCCCCTCCAAACTTGTTTCTTGTCCTCAAGCAACTGCAAGGTGAGTGCTACAAAATCTCCAATGGAATTGTCTCCTCCCCGGAATGAACCATATAGCTGTCATCATGAAGAATTGGGAGATACAAATGAAGAATTAGAAGCTATCCATTGGTCTTCTCAAGGCATGAGAGGTTGTAAATATAGGGTACTCCAACCCTTTTAAGAGCCTTTACTCTCCATGCTATCATCCAAATAAAAGGAGCCATTCTTGATAGCTCATAGAAATAATCATTAATCCCCATCATGTGCATTGAGTAGGGGCTATAAGGCTGGAAATGAGAGATAAATATACTCAACTCACGCTGTCCCTCTTCCCATTGCTGATGGATGTGAAGTTGTTGATCCTAGGCTACAAAATGTAGTTCTCATGAAGCCAAGAGGAGCTTGGACCTTCATGATTCTCTTCATGGATTCTAGTGAGACTTCTTGCCCAACATCCTATGCATATAGTGAACAGATCATTTTTACCATAGGTGCCCCAATAGAAATATGGACTAAGTGTCATTGGATGGTGACCCAAGTCCCTCATTTGAGACTGAATTTGTCCATCCTCTAGCTGCCTCAAATAATGATATAATAAGTGGCCATCCCACCACCTTTTTGCTGCCATAAGCTTCTTCAAAGCTTGGAAATAATGGAGGATAATAGGTGTTGGTTGAACATGATTCAAGAAAAAACATGTCTTGCTCCAAGTTCACCCTTGTGAGAGATCCCTTCCCATGACATAAGCCCAATACATGACCTTTTGCATAAGAAAACACAATATATAATGCAACAACCATATAAGGTTCTATCCTCTTCTTGGAATACAAATGAATTTTGGAGATTGCATTCCCAATGGATACATTCACCCATTGTACCTTACCTCCTCTCATGTGTACAATAAATATTGGAGCATCATGAACATCATGATATAAACGTGCTCCCTTATGCCATCCCATGGGAAGGTTACATCTTCTCCCAACCCAAAGTACATACATGATTATGATATTCATTATAAATATAAATACATGTACATACATCATGGATACAAGTAGATGTATGGACATGGAATTCATCATGGGGTGTCCATACTCTCTCCTCATCAACCAAAACAAACATGCCTTCTTCTTATGCATTATTTTCTTGAAATACAAGGCATGAGACAAGAAATTCAAAAACCTTGGGCGGTACCCAAACTCACCCAATAGGAACCAACACAGGTGATCTCCTCCCTGCTTCAGATCTAGATATGGTAAGTGGTTTGCATGCCACTTACCTGCTGCCCTTATCATTTCACCATGGCTGAAAGTGAAATGTATATTTGGCACCTTAGGGAAGCACCCATAATGTTGTAAAACCTCCCTTAGCCCATCAAGGGAGTGGCCATATTTGAAAATAATCTTCGCCCATAGTTGGCCATGAAGCTTGTAAGGTAAAACACTCCCTTTAGGAGTTATGGCCTGCAAATGTAAAGTAAGGGAATACATGCAATCATGAAATAAGATGTGATTTACATAATCATGCTTCTTACCCAAAGTCTCCAATGTTGTGTTGGCTTCCCTCTTAGAAAGAGATGAAATTGATGCACAAGGTTGAGGGAACACTTTTCTCTTCTGCTCATCATGGGAACCCCTTGGTGGAATTCCTCTAATTAAGGAGACATCAAGGCATAGATCATGGAAGGATGTATGGAATGATGTGTCCTTGCTTTGCTTGAATAGATCATTTTTCCTTATTTTTTCATTATTATGCATAAATAAAGAGGGACAATTATGCTTACCATGTGAAGCCTGCCCTCCTCTTTGCCTTCTGCAATCTTCAGGGTCTTAGCCTTTGATAGTGATGACACATGATGCCCATGGATGGTGCCATAATATTCATATAATGAGAACTCCTTAATGAGATATGACTAAAAACATGAGTGGGGAAGACCCTCCATGCTTCCACTGCGCAATCCAATCACCTTCCTAGGTGTTTCAACCTTCTGCAATGGATAGGAATGAGACTGGCCCTCTTCCCCATCTCCTCTTTGTGTCCTGAAGGTTTTACACCTTTTTCATTCTAATGGATTTTGAAATGAAATCCCTTTGAGATCTTCAAGAAAAGACCTCTCATCTATGTCCTTCCAAAACCATTGAGGTTCTGGATCTCCTGCAGGTAGAAGTTTATCTTTGAGCTAGGGAGTGCTCATTGAGAAAGAGGCATCTAAAAAGGAGAAAAGGTTTCTCACTTCAAGATGTCTACCATTCATAATTTATTATTCCATTGCTTCATGAATGAAGCTGCAATTTGAATGCCCCCATGAGGAATGGTGCCTCCTTTCTTCCTTACTGCTCTTGCACAGCGCAGTGCAACTTTTCTTCTCTAAATCAATAGCATACATAAATGGAGATCTCTTCATACAATGTGCTGAAATGACAACAGATGAATTTTTAATCACACCTTGGTGGGATGTAGAAGCAAGAGATTCTTCTGCAACTATGTAGCCTTCCTCCATTACTAAAGGCTGCTCCTCCAAGGTTGTTCCAGTGATGGTACAAGTCTCCACCCTTTCAGTCTCCTTGAGATCTTCTTCAATACCCTTCATGGTCTGGAAAAGGAGCAGGGAGATCTCCTCTTTGTCATTCTTCCAAGTGGTGGAGCCATGCTCTTTTTTTTTCTGTATAATTCATCTTCATTGTGAGGGTAGGAAGTGCGTGGGTCTTCCTCTCCTTCTTGAAACCTTCTGTAGGTATCATTGCAACTTTCTTCTCCTTGAAACCCTCTAGGAGTTTCATTTTCTTCTTCTTTCTCCTTTGTTTGTCTACCCTCTTTGAAGAGGCTCTTCATGGATCTGGAATATGATGAGGTAAAAATCATATTATTCAGAATTCTAACCTTTCTCCTTTCTCTACATCACTTTGGCTTGAAGCCACAGGCTGAGCCAATGATCTTGCTTTGATACCACTGTAATATCCCAAATCTAGAATTTCTACAACAATGGGAATACCCTAAGGCATTCCAAAGTTGGATATGCATAAATATGCCTTATAACATATTTCCAATGATAGATCCTTCAATTAAATGATTATGCAGCAGCTTATAACTCACTTTGGACTCAAAAGGGTGGGGAAAAGTGGTGATTTTGGCCCTAAAATGAGTGTATTCAGGTATCTGCGTAAAAATAAGGTGGGATGATGATTTTATATGATATATTAGGTCATGAGGGACCTACGATCCAAATTTCAGCTCAAACAAATAATTATATCTAGGTTAAACAATTCCTCCTTCCCCAACTAGGCTTAAAAACCCTGATTTCCCATGACTTAAATTATGCAAAATATACTGAAGATTCTACAACATGATTTTCTGAAGGTTTTAACTGAAATAATGATGGAAAATCAGTATGGAAAGTTTATAATGTGATTCAATGGCTTTATATTAGAAAATACAGATTTATACATGAAGAAAGGCCTCAAAAACTAGCATAAGGATACAAGGAAATGCAAGATAAACCAGACAACGTAATATTCAGGAAGCTAAAGTAGCGTTTCATTATATTTCAGATATAGAACAGATATGAGTACAAAATGATCAATCTGAATGGGATCTATATGAAAAAAGAGATTTTTAGTACATTCCCCTTGGGGATCTCAGCAGAAGGTGAATAACAATGAATAGATCTGAGATCTACACCAGGATTTGCAGTAAGCTTCAGAAATTTCTGAAGAACTTGATACACAACAGATCGGATCTGAAATGGAACATATATTGGTTGGCCAATCTATGGATCACCACAGTGAAGGGAAGGATCCCTTTCACCAGAGATCTATCCTCCAAATTGATGCAAAAACCACACTGCAACTCTGCCTACAAAAAGGAAACAGTTTCCTCAAGGGACCATGCTATTGAAGTGGAGAACATTTTGGTCTAATGCCAAGATATGGATCTGAAGCACAATCATGAGAGGCACTCTTCTAGGAGGTTAAAAGACACACTCCGTGAGAAGAGGCTCCCAAAACAAGCTAGATCTTTGCAGATCTAGAATCCCACTTGCTGCAGCTCAATGAAACAAGTAAATCCTAACTGGATTTATGTTGTCTAAGAGAGATGGAGCTTGGCCTCAAAGCCTGATAATGGACAAAGAAAAACAACCTCCTCCAAGAGCTGCTCAATGGAAGGAGAGAGAGTATTCCTAAATAGGAAACCCTCTTGTGCTTTGCAGCACAATTCTCAGGCTAAACAACCTAGAGAATTCGAATAGGTCTAAGCAGACTCAATTCTAAATATCTTTGAGAACCTTTTGCTTGAGCCTTCTCCTTCCTTTTATAAGATGAGGATGTGAAAAACCCTAAACCACTTACAAAACTTTAGCTCCTTTCACATGAAGCTCCTCCATCTAAAACTGCGCGGAGCCTCTAGATGGTTCAATGAATCTAGAAAAAACTGATATTTGGTCCTGTTGACCCAGTCAATTGTCTCAATCCTGTTTCACACACAAGTGGATTTTATTACAAAGGCCCAGATTTATCCCTTTTCACATTGGGCAGTATTTTTTCTTTGATTTAAGGAGTTTTTCATGTCCTCCTTTACATTTTATTCATCAAATAATAAAAAGGAAACAGAATGAAATATTCCTATTAGCTTGGGCTAATTAGGAATATTACACCGTGTCTTGACTAGCCTCGGTGCTTGACGTGGACATCATGCATATCAAAGCTCCTGTGACATTGGGTGGTGCCTCGAGGATACTAGGAGGATCACCTAGTAATTACCCTAGAACAGACGACGATTTGAATTGGCCAAGGCCATATTCTTGGTACCGTGAAAGACCATCCGAGGCTATATCTACATAGGGTAGAATTACATCCATGTTGGTTAGGGGATGCTTCTCACTGTGTGTCAGCTGGTCTACAATAATGATGCGGTCCTCATGAGGGAACATCATAATGCGGAAGACAGAGGAGGCTATGGCAGACATGGCTTACATATAAATCCGTTTGAGGAGTATATTGTAATCCAAGTGAGTATCCAAGACTTCAATGTCTATGTGGAACGTCTTTCCGGCTAAACAGACCAGGACATTTTGGTAGAGCCCGACAGGGGTCGAGGGACGACTGTCGTATGCTTGAAGCGTGATGTCTAAGGGTTTTAGTTCAGGAGAACCTAACTTCTGCCAAACATTTTTCGACATGATGCATGTGGATGCACCCTCATCTATGACACACCAGTGGATAGTGATATTCTTCATTGACACTGGTATTTGGAAGGCGACCATGGAAGGAAGTCGGGGAGTGACTTTGTCTTAGTCAAAAGCCATCAGGCGTGTATCGGTAGGGTCGATAGTGCCTAATGCAAAAAGTAGAGCTTTCCATTGTTTTAGGCATGACTGCAAAACTTACAAAGATGACATAGTAGCGAGGGATTTGCTAAACTGTCCACGATGCTATAATTATGGACCTCTTTGGAGTAGTTTCCTGCTCGCCTATTAGGCCCCTTTTCCATTTTTGGCAATGGTTCTATAGGCATCTTTGAAATGGTCAAAGGTGTAGTTGGCGCACTAGTACTTTCCCCTGATGTATTGGTGTCTAGTGGGGTGTTGTAGTTGCAATTCCGTGTTTGGAAAAAAATTTCTTCTCCAGTCATGTAGATTTCATAGCTTCTTTCCCCGAAATCATTTGTATTTTTCTGGTGAGTTCTTACCATCCCTTGGTTGGGGAAAGGCTCTTGCATCACGATTGGTTGCTGGGAAGATCCTCCTTGTCCTCAGTTATTTTGTATCTTCTTTAGTTTAGGGAGACCGGGACAGTGGTGAGTATAGTGCTCATACTCACCACATTATAAATAGGAATGGTTTGTTTGAAGAGGTGGCCTTTTTCTCTGTCGTTGGGCATTGCTTGGCTCTTGGTTTCAATTTTGGTTGGAGTTACCTCTAGCCTGGGATTCTGGTGGGCACTACTGGTTGCTGGCCCCTTGTCCAGGGTTCCCTTTTGGCTTGTTTTTAGATTTTTTCTTTACCACATTAGGAGAGTAGTTCTCCCGGTTATATTGGTGTGGTTGGTTTTGGGATGGCTGCAAAAAGTTCACTTGTGCATTGTTTTCAGAGGTGGGTTGTGTGTTGGGGACTGAGCATAATTTGGTCTCGGGTTTGCACCTAACTATTGGAGGGGAGTTCTTCTGTCAGTTTTTCTTTCTGCGTACTGATTCCCCTGAGTCGAAGGATAAGGTCCTCCCTGGTGATACGTTTGCGCCCTATTAATCAAATTTTGCTGACGCATATGATGACTTTGAAAACCGGGTTTAGGCATGTTCTAGGTAGAAATATATGTATAACCAGGGTTTTGAATACTACTGCCTAGGTAACCCTAGGTCATTGACCCAATTAGCCCGTCTACAGAGTTCGAAAAGCCTGGCACTTCTTGATAATTTTACAGGAGCAGGGCATTAGGAAGGATGTTATAAATGTATCCTGACTGTGTATAAATCAGCTCAAGCTTCTGGGCTTTGTTGATTGCATCCTCTTTGGATGTGGGGTTCTGCTGCATCACATCCTTTGAAATCGCTGCTGTCAAATTTTTGAAGAAAAAATATAAGAGAACTTGGTCATTGAGTTTATATTTACATAAACTGCGACGTCGCCTCCATTCATGGAAATGGTCTAAGATGTGGATGGCGGGGGTTTGTCTAAAATTAGTCAGCAATTCCATTCTGGAATCATGGTCAATGGGTAACTGAAAATATGTTAGGAACGTAGTATAAAGGGCACTAAAGGTTTCGTGTGAAGCTGAGGGTTGCTCCATGTACCATTTCACGGCCACTCCGATGAGAGTGCATTGAAATAATCTTAATCGAATAGTGTCGTCAATGATATTGTTCGATGAGCACCACAGGTGAAAGGTCATGACATGATTACCTGGGTCTTCTGCTTGCTTACCTTCGAACTTTGGTATATCTAAAGGGAGATTTATGGGCATGAGAGGCCATGTAGGATTGTGTGCAATGGGGTCATTCATTAGCTTGGTTAAATCGGGTAGATTCAACAAAGCTAAGAAAGGTGACTAAGAGGCTGAAGCCATTGTAATTTTTGAAGACACAAAGTTCTGGTTAGAATGAGGGTTACTATGTGACGTACCCTATTGTGTATTTAGCAGGCTTCTTGAATAGGATGTACTCCTCTACCCCCTAGGGGTTGTGGGAGGATTGTTATGAGGTGTGGTGTTGGAAGACCGACTAGGGTTCCCAACTACAGCTGCCCCAATAAAGGACGAACCAATGACCATGGCATTGTGCCGTCTTTGACACCTGAACGACGAAAGACTTGGAATCCCTCCTAGTAATGGGGGGAGGTCCAAAAGACACCTGGATCGACAAGGTTCCGTTGGGACTTGTTAGGTGTCGCCCAGATTTTGGAAAAATTTGAGAGGATAGAGTCTATGATCAAAGAAAACTTCTTGTCACATACATAAAACAAAGTGAAAAATAAAATAGATTTCCCTTTAAATTAATCTATGTGATCAAGAAATAAAAGAATTGGTTTTTGTTCGTTTGCATATGATACTCAAAATCCTAGAAGACCTATGCATCCTCACACACTCAAAAGTAACTGGGCCTTGAGAATATTTCTTGCAAGTTCTGGCTCAACGTTTGGTAAGAGTTGGAGATGCCCCCAGTCAGCCGAAGATAATCCACCAAGGTAAGGGTAGAGGGTCTGGCGTTTGCCTGCACTGTCACCTATAGGGTAAATGTTGCCCCAGTTTTTGGCCACTAATAACCATCATCCCACGTGAGTGTTCGAGTCTTGGGCTTCTTGGTAGTCAGCTAATAGTACCGAGTATCAGCCGAGTCAGGTAGCCCCAATTGATACTGCACGCACTGTGCCTAAGCCTAACCCCCTCTAAAACGGGTCTCTTCCGCGCTCGAGTTTTCTTTGCCATGGGCTGATAGGTGGATTTGAAGCTCCATAAATACACAACTTCTATGTTTCAATATGAAGTATGATCAAGGCAGCTCATTGGATGCCTACCCCCTTGATCCTAACTTAAGCTATAAATTCTTTTGTGGCCCCTGTGGGGAGAATTTAGTGAGTTTGGTTAAGTTAGTTTTGGGTGTCTTTGCTTCTCTTAGTGGGTGAGTGTGTGTAAGAATAAGGTGGAAAAGCACATATTTTGAACGTGTGGATATCGTTGATCCTTTACAAAGTCCCCTATTTAAACTATGTTGTATTATTCCTGGCTCAAATGGAAAAAATGTGTGGATAATGGGCCGCTTTCAAATTTTCCTAGTTAATCTAAGTGATTAACTATAGGGAGATGGAAAATTGTGAATATGTAGCGTTCATATGCTTGCCTAGGGTCACTGGGGGGTGCAAAGGTAGCAGAGATTACTTGCTCTTCTATAAACAATTCAATCCTAGTCCCACAAATCCTAGTGCAAAAAGTAAAAAAAAAATTACACTAGAACAAAGAAAACTAGCTATGCATGTGTGGTCTTGGGCCACTTACTTGGACTAGTTATCTAGGTGTGAGTACCAAAATTTGAAAAACATAAATTTTTTGGAATGCAAGTTACTTTTCCCCCTACTTAATCTATGTGAATATTTTTCAAAAATCAAATTTTAAGTAAAACTGACACTAAGCCTATAGAAAGCAACTAAAAGTGAGTTCTAACAAGCTGCGGGGTATCACAACTAGTGCTGGAAGATGCATTAGGGGCTACCAAGCACCTTAAAAGCAGAAAAAGACAGAATTTAGAGCTAAATTTCTCATTCTGTAAATTGTGCGCAAAAGGCTGAGACAGGTGCGCTTCTTGCACGCAGGTCAGCACTGAATGTGCGCCCTGCTTGTCTATGAGGAAGAAACGCATGCAAATTCCTGCAAGTAAAAAAAAAAAATAGGAGCTGCTCTTCTTCAGTCTATCATTCAGGGTGAATCTAGGGACTGTAAGAGAAATTATAGGACTATCAGGTCCACTCCACAGCATAGACAAAGGTCTCCTGCAAAAGAAGGCACAACCACATAAACTTGGTAGTAAAATGTTACTAGAGTCGCCAATCCTGTTGTGGTGTTATTGGTGCACATATGTACGAAATCACACTAGTTTAAGGGGTGTGGTTTTCCCCTTTAAAATATTGGTAACAGGTAGAAATAAGTGGAGTAATTGAGCATACTATATATAAAAAGAAGCATGCAATTGTAATCTAAAAGCTAAACTAAAATTAAACATAAATAAAAAGAAGCTCTAAAAGAGTCAAACGACACAATAATGCAAACGGTGGCTCTAGGCCCCTATTATTGAGTGCTGGTAGTATGGAGAAGAATACTTAACCCTCTTGCCAAAGGGCCCCTAGACAATGGCTCTAGGTCCCGATGCAAGGATGTTGTTTATTCCAAGATTTCCTCAGTGCAGTATCCCTCTCTCTCTCTCTACTGTGTGGATTGAGCTTGTTGGATGGTCAACAACTGAGTCCCCTCTATCCGCAGCTCTGGGTCACACACTGCTGGTATTTCTTTAACAATTCTGGCTAGCATAACAATGTGATCACCAATTCTTCATCTCATGGTAGCTTTATATAGGGGATTTAAAATCCTCCTTCACACCCTTGGTACATTGTGGATGGAGACCCAAGGGAGAGGTATGATTCCTTTGTGTGCTCACATAGTGTCTAAGGATGCGTTGGTGGTTATCCTTAGGCTGCTTCAAGTAAGGAGTAAATTTTCCTTTACTTTATGTGGTCCCGGATAGTGACATTTTTCCACTCTCAGGAGTGCTCGCTTATCGGGCCAAAAGGCATGCAGAAGGTGCTCTTCTCGAAGGATAATGCATGCAATAAACATTTAAGACTAGTTCAAATTTGTTTTTCCTTAAACATTTAAGATTTTTAAATACTTTCTAGATCCTGTAATGTCTTCTAGCCTTGTAAATCCTTTGGCTTGACATTAATTAATTTCATCTTCTGTTGTACGATTTTCCAGTGTTAACACTAAGGTTGAGGTTGGGGAAGAGGCATTAGAGCATGTGCCAATTATGTTGATGCCTCCACCCTTGTGATGGGTTGTTTCACTGAGGTTTTTGAGGAAAATGTTGCTCAAATGGTTTTTTCACAGGCTAAGGATGATACAGAGGCTTGTAAGTCCAAGTAGGAGGTGTAGACCACGATGGAAGAGTGCAGGTGTACCAAGATTGCATAGGTGCATTATGATTGTTGTGATAGTAGGAATAAGTTGCACCTTAAATAACCTATTGATATGACCGAGGGCCTTGAGGCCTTCTATGGTTGTTGAAACATAGTTTTTCTAGTCCTACTTCCCCACCTTGATATACAACTTTGAGCCTAGGTAAGGAGGGACACTTGAATATGGCATGATTCTCCTCACAGACTAAGAAAACCTCTATGACATTTAATGTACATTCATTTCAAGGGTGTTTTCTAGTACATATAGGGTAGATTATAGCCAAGGCTCTTTCTTCTTCCTCTTGCTTCTTATTGATCTGCATTGTGTCCATTTTCAAGGAAAATGTGTGCAACATGTCACTCTTGAAGTCCTCCAACATATTTCCAATCTCATGCTTGATGGAGGTGGAAGAGGAAGGGGTAATGGTCGTACTTTGGATAGCTCTTCCTTTCTTCCTAGCTGCCCTAGAATGGTTCCTAAAGACAGTTTTGATTGTCTCATAAGGAACCTGATAGATATTCCCTCCTAATAACATATTAAGGGTTTCTATCACCTCCTCCCTGATCTCTCAGAGAAGTACTATTTTAAGTGATTAGGGATCAAGGGTACAATTGGCTCTTTTATAGTTTAACTGGAACTTCTCTTCATATTCCTCTAGGGATTCATTAGGCCCTAGAGCCATCCTAAACATTTCCTCTATAGTTTCCTTGGACCAACAGTAGTCCCTGTACTTTTTGTTGAATGCATCTTGCATCTGTGGCTAGGTAGCGATGTTGTTCCTAAGTAGATCCATGAACCAGCTCAAGGCTGATCCTTAAGGATAGATGGGAATAGCTTCAGCTTTTGATAATCTGAGGCATAGTCATTGGTCCTATAGACAACAAAAAATTCAAACATGAATGTGTTAGGGTCCTCAGATGTAAGTCCATGGAAGTGTGGAAGGGCGGAGGGGCTGATGTTCTTCATTTTAGTTTCCCCATTTTCCTCTCTAATGGGAAAGAATCCCTGGGCTTCGTTTTCGGCCATGCCTTGAATAGGTGAAGCAGGTTCCTTTGGTGAAACAAGTTCTTCTTATTCCTCAATAGGTTCTTTAAAATTTTCAAAAGGCTCACCTAAGGTGTGTTCAACCTCATAGTCACTGAAGAAGAGTGAAGGGTGACTATGTGGTGATGTGGGGGTTTTAGGTAAAAAAATTCCTTGAGTATCCCTAATCCTATGAGGCATGAAAATCAGATTTTTTTTTATTTTTCAATATTTTTTAAAAAACATGTAAAAGTAAATAATAAAATAATGCTAAAATAAAATCGAAGTATCTACTAGACACCTCCCCAACAATGACGCCAAAAAGTGGTGAGCCCTGGTATTGCACCAAGAATGCTGCAACTCCCAGAGGCTACTCTAATTTACTTTATCAACCTGGGGTTCATACAAACTTGGAGGTGACAGTGCTATATACACAATAGATGCATTATACTCATGTAATCCTCTTTTGTGTCCCACGAAATGGTGTTATTTCTAGGGTTTCTGAATGAAGTCTGTCACACTTCCGAATTTATACCAAGGGCTACAAATGATTCAAATATATATCAGAAATCAAAGAAATATTCTACAGTAAGAAAGTACATCTGGATACTCTGTATTGAAACAAATACAAAAATTAAGCTATGGCAAGAAATGGAAGAAAACTAGGCATCTTTCATGAAGTAAATTGCTGAATTGAAATTTCACAAAGAAGACTAACCTAATCACGCATTGCTGGGCCAAATGACTAAACACATTATGTCTTATGAATGTTCTAACTTATCATGCTTTTACTCATAAATCTAATCATGACCTAATTATGCTTTTAAATGCAATGTTTTGCAGCAAGGAGGAGAAAGCGCTAAGGTGGTTTAGGAAGGTCTTGAACTCATGGGTGCAAGTATGAATGTGTCTGGGTGGTTTTGGTAGGTCTGGATGACGTGGATGATGGTTTATGGGCTTAAGGAGAAGCCCACTGGTGCTATTATAGGTGTTGGTACAGGTTTCCTGTAGTGCTACAGGAAAGTCCTGAATTGCTACAGGAAACAGTTTGAGGGAAATTTGAGGCCAAAAATGGTGGATAATAGCATAGGGGAGGTGAAATGAAGGTGTGTTTGGATTAATGGAAGGTTTACAACCACTTTACCAAGCTTAGAACCTCTTGAGAAGCTTGTATTGCACTACTAGGGTTTGTTCATGGTGTGAAGGTGACAAATCTGAAAAACAGGACTGATGGCGATTTGATGTAAATAAGGCTGATGATGGATAATACATATTCCTCTTGCAACTAAAAATGACCTGATGGATAATGTATTACCCAAGTGGTGGAAGCTAAATTTCATTCGTGTCTACTAGAACTGTCTGTGAATTTGTGTGTATTGGCATTGTCTGCGAATCCAAATCACTGAATCACCCATCAAAACCTGCTAAAGAAGACTGAAAACACCATTGTCATCATGACACTAATAAAAAAAAACTATGTACAATATCTAAAAAACAAATAAAATTCTTAGGCAAGAGCCTAAGCATAATAATTCTTGAGATAAATCCCATTTCTAGGCTCCAACGACACATTCCATTAAAATCAACCAACTTTTAAGCACCCTTATTCAAGACCCTTTTAAAAATTAAAGGACCTATGACATAGCTTTGAATTTTCCTACCCCCAAAGTGTCCTTATCTTGGTCATAGACCAAGACAAGGTCACCTTCAGAGAAAACCCTAGGTCACAGAGACTTATCATATTGAGATTTGACTCTTTTATTTTTGGCTTAGTTCATTGTGGCAGCATCCCAAAATTACTCATCAAGATGTTCCAAATGAGTAAGGAACTCTTCTATACTTGAGGTGTCTGGAAGAAATTGGATTTCCAACTTAAGAGATTGAATCTCACATTATATAGGAAATATCTATTCCAAACTATAAACTAACTGAAAAGGAGTGAACCCCGTGGCAACCTTAACAAACATTCGATATGCCCATAATGTGGGATAAAGCATGATGTGAAAGTTGGACTTAGCTTGATTAATCATCCTTTGGAGGATAATATTAAGGGATTTATTAATGGATTCAACTTATCCATTAGCTTGAGGATAATAAGGAGACAAATTCTCTTGCTAGAATCCCATTTTTAAAGCCGACTATGAAATCATTTTATTCCAAAAATGACTACCATGGTCAGTGAAAAACTCTTTAGGGATATCGAAAGACAAGATGAATTGATTAAAAAGGAAAAGGGTTGATGTCTCACCATCATTATTAAAAGTGGGCATAGCTTCGACCCACTTCGTAAAGTAGTCTACTGCTAAGATAATGTACTTTTGTCCCTTAACCGAAGTTGGGTTAAAATTTGTAAATAAAATTCCCCAGTTACTAAATGGATAGACAATTATGCCAGGAAAAAGTGGAGTTGGATGAGCGCACATTTTCTGATTATAGATTTGACAAGGATGACATTTTTTATCGTGCTAATACAATCTTTGAAAATCAGAGGCCAAAAATACCCTCCACACAAGATCTTTGGAGCTATTGCAAGCCCAAACAAATGACCTCCACAAGCCTCACTATAGAAGTCATTTGAAAATGAATTTTCTTATTCTAAGGTCAAACAACGCCTAAGAATTGAATCAACCCAATGACAATTTAAAGTACCACCAATGATTAGATAACTCTTATCAAGGTTACGCAATTTTCTTCGTTCCTCCTTACAAAAAGACTAAGGAAACTTCAAAGTCGAGAGATATACAATGATGTCTCTATACCAAGGATATTGTGAGAAAATAAGAAGAAGATTTTGATCCAAAAGTGATTCTTCATAAACATCATATCCTTCACAAGACAATTCCAAAATTAATTCTATGAAAAACAAAGACTTCCTTGATTTGGATGACATGAACCCTAGATCAAATGATTATAAAATAAAGATCCAATTATTGTATTTTCCCCAAATCACTCGCCTACTAGGAAAAAATTGAAATGGAATGATGTTAGCTACTATAAAGATTTTTCTTAGCAAAATGTAATGATGGAGGCGTTGAACAACATGAACTGTTGCTAAAGCCAAATTTTCAATGTGCGAATATTAGAGTTCGGGACCAGCTAAGCCACAAATTAGGTAATAAATCACATCTTATATAAGGATATCATAATCCTGAACCTAAACCATACCGATGGTTGATTCCTCCGCTGCGAGGTATGAAAGAAAATCCCTGCTATAATCAGGTGGACTCAAAAGGGGAAAAAAGGTCTATTCCTTTTTCAGAGCATTGAACAAGAATTGAGTGAATTCATCCCAAAAGAATGGGGCTCATTTATTTAGTAAACACATAAAACCTTTTGTGATCTCAGCGTAGTTTATGACAAAACTCCTTTAAAAATTGGCTTTTCCTTGGATACTTTGAAGTTGATGAATACTAGATAGGGGGGGTGATTGAAGTATTGCCTCAACCTTGAAATGATCAACCTAAATCCCTTCATTAGAAATGATGAGCCCAAAAAACTGACCAGATGTAACAGTGAATGCACACTTATTATGGTTCAATTAGATTTTATAATAATGACATCTCTAAAATTATACGAAGATTCTTTGGATGTTCCATTCTCTTACGAGAGAGAGTAACTAAATAATCCAAATAAGCTTCGATTATATGTTTGATCTTGTGGAAATATTATTACATAGCCCGCTAAAAGGTAGTTCCAATATTTTTAAGGCCAAAAGGAATTTTCCTATATGGAAATGTACCCCAAGGGAAAATAAATTTCATCTTATGTTGATCTTTAGGATGAATTATTATTTTATTATACCTAGAAAATCCATCCATGAAGGAAAACATTTCATTTCCTGCACACTCATCAATAATATGATCTATAAATGGACTGGAGAAAATTTCTTTTGGACAATATTTATTTAAATCCCTAAAATCAATGCATACATGGGTTGTTCCTTGTTTTTTTTCACAGTTACTCGATTTGAAACCCATTCAGTTAGACGAATAAGGTAGATGAAACCTACTTTACGTAGTTTCTCTACTTCTACCTTGATGGTTGCAACTTTCCTAGGGTTGACTGACTGAAGCTTTTGACGCACGGGCTTTGAATTTTCGTAAGTCTTGATCTCATGCCGAACTATACTAGGATCAATCCTAGGAATTTCCTCATAAGACTAAGTGAATACGTCTATAAACTCTTTAAAGAGATCTCTAAAAATTATGAAGATATTTTCGATAATGTTGGGATTCTTGGAAATGTTCACCGGAATAATTTCTGAAATTTAGCCATATTACCTTCAACAAAGATACGTGTTGGAGCCAAAGGGTTTAAAATTTTGTGAAGACTTCCATGAGAAAGAGGACTAGACAAACTTGATTTGACTCTATGAAAGTTAGGGAGAAAATAGGGCCAATGATGGAAATCTTCCCAAGGTCTCTCTACACTAGTCATTGCTTCTAGAATTTCCTCCTTAGATGGTAAAATGATACCAAGGAAATCCATAGCCAAAGTGGAATCAATTGTCTAGACCGACACCAGATCATCATCCACATCCTCTGATGAAACAAGGATGGGATCAAAATATGCAAAATTAAAAATCGATTGATATGAAAATTTTGTTGCAGAAATAGGATAAGCCATTCCACCCACTTTCCCTTCTTCTAATGTGGTTGTAAGAGGGGGAAAAGCCCTGAGGATTTGAAAAATAATGAGTTCTAAAAGAACTCTATCGAGAGACCACTATGGAGTTTGAGATGGAATTGGTATGAACAAAAAGAGGTGGAATATCAAAAATAACCATCAATGAGGAAGATATTCCAACTCCTAAATTCTCAATAGGCTACTTAGTATTCTTCACCGAGGGGACAATAGAGTCAGAAGATGTGTTTGGGTCATTGGGAGAATAGGCTAATTGATCTATCGTAACAATTCTCCCTTCACGAGGTAAACATAGGATGTGAAGCAAAGACGAGACTATGGCATCCATCGCATAAACTGAGTTTCGACCCAACAAAACATTATAATCAAGATTAGCATCGACTATATCTACTTCCACATTAAAAGCTTCCCCCCTACACAAATAGGGATGGGAGGAAGAATCCCATGAGGCCTATGAGAATGAAAATCGAATTTGGTTAAAAGAGTATGAGAGGGGACAAATTCAGGGGCCCCAACAACTTTCCAACATGACATAGACATGACACGTGTGGAATCCCCTTCATCAACTATAGTTTGAAAGATGGTATTCTTATGAAACATATATTTAATTTGAAAATCCATATGATGAGGGAGTCTCTTTTTAACATTTGAAATATCAAATTTGACATATCAAATGTAATCACTAGAGAGTTTTCGGGTCAACTACTCTGATTGTAGTGAGAAAGGAACTCCTTTGCACATGACACGATTGGAGTACCTCTAATGTTGATATAACAAAGGGTATTTGAGCTAAATATTCAACAATGGAATATTCCTGAACAGCCCTAGCATTTATATTATGAGTCGACCATTTTAAGGAGCTTTTCGACATCCGAGGTATAGGTTCAACTGTGCGCCACTCTATATGAAGAGGTTCTTGAGTATCAGAAGCAATTTTAGCCTTAGAAGGTTCTGGCTCTACACATTCATGAGCTCTATTTGAAAAATTAACATGAGTCTTAACCATATACACTTTCGATGCAGATTCCCCTTCCTGGTTCCCCCTATAGGGTCTCCAATATTAGCATTCTCACCAGCAAGTAATTGTTTCCCTTGGGGAAAAGGGTTAGTAAGCACATCCTAGGAACTAGAAGAACCTTCCTGAGCTAAAAAGCACTAGGCACCTTGAATCTTGGGGTAAATATGAGTAAGATGATCCCCACTGCATAAATTTCATAGGAATTTAAACTTCTTTTTAGACTCCTTTCCCTCACCAATGTCTTCACTAGCTTTATTCACATTCCCCTTCCCCCCTCGTTCTTTCTTTTTCCCATGTCCTTTCTTATTCCCATCGGATTGTTGATTTCTTTTATGATCGGACAATATCAATCGCTAAAGGTTGATCCTACAACTCCATCAGCATAGGGGTTGTAATATCCTAAAATGGGAGAAATAGGAATATAGAACATATGCATAACTCTGAATAAGAATAAAACATATAAAACTGGAAAAATGTTGAAATACATCAAAACATCATACATATGAGAAGAAACAGATAATCCATGTCATTATGTATCAACAAAAAATGAATATACATAGTGCTACAAAAAGGGATGCACTCAAATCATCCAAATATGGTTGAAACAACTCTACTGAAAACTATCATTAGAAAGTAAAAATTGTTGTTGTTGCTAGGAAGAATATCTATGTGTGAGAGGATACTAGAGTGCTAATAAATATTTGGCATTTTAACCATGGACCCCTGCTGGCTGAGTTACACATTCCCTGGAGAAAAATGTTGATCTAGGGCTGAAATATTAATCTATCAGTTTCAATAGCACCCACTCAGCTCACTAACTAAAGGTATGATCCCTTCTATTGATTCCCAAGCTCAAAACTTGAGATCTAGCTCCTCCACTGAATATGCAATTGCTACATGCACAACTGCTGGGAAATACTGCGCCGTCTAGGAGGGATGATGATGTAGCCTACTGATATATAATACAATTCTAATCCCATGATGTTGAAGTGATTCCTAGAGTGAAGGATTAATCCCTCATAGGATTCCAAGCTAAGTTGCTTGGAAGTTCCTCTTCCACTCAAACCCTCACTGTAGAATTACGCAATTTATGCCTAAAATGTTGCTGCATAGGAGAATTAGATGGATGGCTTGATGCTAGATATGAAAAAGAAACTCCAGGAATACTGCAATGGATCCATAGTGTGAAGGGTTGATCCCTCCGCAAGTTTCTTAGCTAAAATACTAAGAACAACCTTCCGACTCTCAAACCCAAGTTCAAGAATGCGTAATTCATGTAGTTGGAAGTACAAATGAGAGTGGTTGAAAGTGGCACTACTTTTTGGATGATGAATTATTCCCAAGAAAACCTTCCTAGAGTAGGCACTCGAAGTCCCTCGTGGGTAGGGTGGAATTCCCACTCGGGAAAACCGATAATAAACAACACAAAATACTTAGCTAAACAACTAAAATGTGCAAAGAAATGTGTTACAACACTCAACAATAAAAATCTAGAATCCCCCTCCTTTGTTTCCCTCATTTTCCTTTTATGGTTGTGAACCTTCCCTAGCCTTGGCTCACCTCATAACTGCATTGCACATGTGGCCATTATCCTCCATAAAGGCTGCCCTGCCCTCCATGATCTCCATCACTACTGCAATTACTCTCCACTTCCTCCATCATGTGTGCATTTAATGCACCATTTCCTCCTTCACTTCATCATTATTTCTCCATGATATTACATTTATTCCTCCACTATCTCCATCATATTCCTCAATATTTCTTTATGAACTCCACTCTTTCTTCATTATTGTGCTGCTTCACTACTCCATAATGTTACTCCACTACTCAATTAACCACATTCACATTCACACTATAGAAGTGGATTTTATTCATCTACTGGGTTTATGGGTCCCTCCACCCTTTTATTTACTTAACTAAATAAGAAAAGTAAGAACTCTAATATTCCAATTAGCTGATGGAAAATTTGGAATATCATAGTCCTCCTTGCTAAAATGTTGCTTGTCCTAAATCAACTGCAAATGTGGATGTTGCAGAAATTCATCTCCCTCCCAAGTGGCATCCTCATATGGAAGGTTTCCCCATCTTCTCCAATGTGTTATGAGTGCCTAGCTCCATAGCTACCTCTCTAGAATGTCTAGAATGGCCTCCAGCTGTGTAGCTAAATGCCTCTCCTCATCAACGAGTCCCCAAGTGGAAACCATCTACTGTCTAAGAGCCTCTTCTCTACATGAGATATGTGAAATGTATTAGTTCCTTCCCCAAGTGGAAAGTCCCAACTCATAAACTATCTCTCCAACCAATGCTACATGGAGTAAGTTGTGTCTCTCCATGCTCCAATCCTTGGCCCTAGTGGCCTTGCTTGCTCTAAGCATCATCTCAACACTATGAAAATTAGGAAATAGAGACATATGGATTGAAATGTGTAATGTCAAACCATACTCTCCCAATAGTAGCCAATGCAGCAATGCCTTTTACTGCCATACCACATCATCATCATATCAAGTATGGCAGCCATACTATCTCAAGAGAAGTCACAAAAACAATGCCTCTTGCTTCCACATCACATCATCATCATACCAAGTATGGTATTGATACTCCCTCAAGAGAAGCCAATGCAGCAAGGCCTCCTGCTGCAACAACACATCATCATGCCAAGTATAAAACATTGACATCCCAATTGACATGTGGAATTTCATATGGTGGCCATACTCTCCCAAGAGTAACCAGTGTAGCCAGGCCTCCAGCTGCTGCATATCATCACTACTGTGAAAGGTAGGAAACACTGATATACCATTGGACATATAAAATGCAATGTCTTGGCCATACTCTCCCAAGATTAGCTAGCGCAGCCATGCCTCCTGCTACTGCATCACCTCAGTACTCTGCAAGGCATGGAACATACCAATCTGAAATGTTGGGTGGTAACCATACTCACCCAAGAGTATCCAGCACATCCATGTTTCGTGTTTCCTTGTGTCATAGATTTGCAAGTAGCTTTCCAGCCACTTTCTCATCATCTCCATCCATCCATCCAACTGTGGGTGATGACTCATATCATGCACCAGATTGGTATCCACCCAATGGAGAAGCTCCTGCCAAGAAATTCTCATACAATAACTGCCCCCATCACTATCTATGGCCTTCGAAAGACTAAGAAGCATGAAGACATCTCAAAAAGATAACCCCGTCACAGGTGAAGAGATGTATTATGTGAAAATGTCGAAGCAATGTGCATACCTCAACATCAATGTTGACAATACCATCCTCCACAATCTGATGACAATCTTTGCACTCCATGATATGTCTAAGTGCATCCTCCTTGAGGTATCTCAATGAAAACCTCTCTCCGATGGCCCGGTAGAGCCTATGAGGTTCAGAATATGCTGCATGCAAAAAATTCTCTTTGAGTTGTGAGGTGCTCATCAAGAAGGCTTTGTCCTGATAATGGAATATGTTATCCATTACATGATGTATACCATCTACCATCTGCCCATCGAATGCTTCATAAGTGAAGCAGTCATTGGAATGATCAAATATTAACTGGGCCCTCAAATCATCACTTATCCTCAGTCACAGTGCTACTAGTCTCCATGATAGTGAATTTGTTGTCTCATGGCCTCCTCCATACACAATGTTGAACTCATAGTCCTACATTGTACTAATCCACCATTGTTGCCTCTTCTAAAACTGTTGCTCCTCCTCAAAAAGATGTCGGAGACTATGGTGGTTGGTCTTCACCCGAAATCAACTGCCAATAAAAGACTGTCACAATTTTACCAATGCCTGCATGATGGCGAATATCTCTTTGTCATAAATAGAATATGACAGCTCACACGACAGTAACTTCCGGTTCTCGAAAGCTATTGTATAGCTTCCCTGCATGAGGAATATTCTAATCCCATCCTCAGAAACTCCACACTCCAACACAAAGTGGTATGTGTAGCTCAAAAATGTCAAATTTGGATAGCTATACATCTTCTCCTTGAACCAGTTAAGGGTCCTCTGTGCCATGATAGTCTGCTGCTCCAAATCAGCAATGTGCTCTAACCCTTGGTCATGCAATTGCGCTGATGACATGACCCCAAAAATCTCAATCTGAGGTGCTGAAATAATATGGGGTGGAAATTTTTGCATACCTTGGATTAGTTGATTCTTGGGAACATCTTGCAAAGCTACAAGAGTTCTTCCAATTGGTGCAATTTCTTCTCCAACTGCTGGTGATGGTGATGGATGCTCCTCTACTATTACACTAGCGCTGGTATCTACTTCCTCTTCCTCATGCACCTCCTGAATCATGCCTTGGACTCTCAATGTCGAAGTCTTGGGAACTTCTTGCCAAAATGCAAGGGCTCCTCCAATCTGTGCAAGTACTCTTTCTGGTGGTGGTGGTGGTGGTAGTTGATATCCTCCCGGTGTATTAGTGCTGACATCTCCCTTCTACTCCTTATACACTTTCTATTTATTGTTGGAGAATGTATCAATGGAATGTGCCTCTAGGTTTCTTCTATCAAACCTCTCTACCAATATTTGAGTGAACTATGTATACATAGTGACTCTTGCATGTTTCAATCTGCCAAACCACCAGCCATTTGCTTCACCCTCAAGGTGTAGCACTGCAATCTGAATAGCCTCTGCTTCCGCTATTGGGTGTAGTTGGAAGAAATCATGTAACTTCTCCATCCAATCCTTTGTCATTATTTTGGATGAACCATCGAATGTAGGCAGAAAGAATCTATTCTACATATGCCCTATTCTTCTATTGCTGTTGTGGGGTCTCCAGTTCTCTTTAATCTGGAAAAACTGCTGGAAAGTCAGATTCTCTTTGAATGTTATAGATTGAGATATGTAATCTGCAAGATAATTACTCAGAGTCTCATGCTCCAAATATCCTCCATCTCCATGCCATTCATTTCCGTCGGCAAGGAAAATAGGCATAGTAGGGCATTGTGGAACTTTCTGCACTGCCGGTTGCTTATACTGCTAATAGGAAGTGCTCAGACCTTCTCCATTCTGAAACCCTCCTAAGGTTTCCTTTTGCCTTTCCCTTCTCATTTCTTTGATCTCCATGGTGAGATCCTAAATAGATCCGAAGAGAAGTGTGGAAAAATTCAATCCTCCTGCCATTGAAGGCTTCTTCTTCTTATTCCTCTAATGTCATAAAATTCCCACAAGCTAAGCCAAACATAATGCTATGATACCATTGTAATATCCCAAAATGGGAGAAACAGGAATATCGCATGTCATAATACATCAAAACATCATACATATGAGTAGAAACAGCTAAGACATATAATTATGTATCAACAACAAATGAATATACACAATGCTCCAAAAAGGGATGCACTCAAGCCATCCAAATATGGTTGAAACAACTCTACTAAAAACTAGCACTAGAAAGTAAAAATTGTTGTTGTTGCTGGAAACTACTGCTGCTGAAAAGAAGATCTATGTGCGATAGGTTGCTGGAGTGCTTAGAAATATTCAAGATTTTAACCATGGACTCTACTTGAAAAAGCCTGAAAAACCCAGAAATAGTTTGGCCAGATTTTGAATTTGGAATTTCGACCCTTTTTGGGTTGCACACTACACCGCTACTGGTTGAGTTACGCACTCCCAGGATACAACTACTGATATGGGGCTGAAATATTGATCTATCAGCTGTAATAGCACCCACTTAGCTCACTAACTAAAGGGCTAGTCCCTTCTCCAAATTCCCAAGCTCAAAACTTGAGATCTAGCTCCTCCACTGAATATGCAGTTGTTGCATGCACAACTGCTGGGAAATACGGTGCTGTCTAGGAGGGTTGATGATGTAGCCTGCTGATAGAAAATAAAATTTTGATCCCAGGTTTCTGAAGTGATTCCCAGAGTGAAGGATTAATCCCTCACAGGATTCCAAGCTGAGTTTCTTGGAACTTCCTCTTCCCCTCAAACCCTCACTGCAGAAGTACACAAGTTCTGCAGGAAATGTTGCTGCATAGGAGAATTAGATGGATGGCCTGATGCCGGATATGAAAATGAAACTCTCGGAAGACTACAATGGAGCCACAGTGTGAAGGGCTGATCCCTCCATAGGTTTCTTAGCTGAAGTATTGAGAACAACCTTCCAACTCTCAAACCCAAGTTCAAGAATGCATTATTCTTATAGTTGGAAGTACAGATGAGAGTGGATGAAAGTGGCATTGATTTCTGGATGATGAATGTTTCCCAAGAAAACCTTCCCAGAGTAGGCACTCGAAGTCCCCCATGAGTAAGGGTGGGATTCCCACTCGAGATCACCCGGTTCTAAACAACACAACAGACTTATCTAAACAGCTGAAGCATGCAAAGAAATGTCTTACGACACTCAACAATAAATATCTAGACTCCCCCTCCTTTGCTACCCTCATATTCCTTTTATTGTTGTGAGCCTTCCCTAGCCTTGGTTCACCTCATAATTGTGCTGCACATGTGGCCACTAGCCTCCATAAAGACTGCGTTGTCCTCCATGATCTCCATCACTACTGCAATTACCCTCCACTTCCTCCATCACTTCATCATTATTTCTCCATGATCTTACATTTATTCCTCCACTATCTCCATCATCTTCCTCATTATTTCTCTATGACCTCCACTCTTTCTTCATTATTATGCTGCTCCACTACTCCATAATGCTACTCCACTACTCGATTAACCCACATTCACACTATAGAAGTGGATTTTATTCATCTACTGGGTTTATGGGTCCCTCCACCCTTTTATTTACTTAACTAAATAAGAAAAGTAAGAACTATAATATTCTAATTAGCTTATGGAAAATTTGGAATATTACAAGGGCCTGGTTTTGGTTTGGAGAGATCAATTTTTGATCTAGGAGAATAAGGAAATATCTTATAGAGGACTCTAGGTTGGGAATAAATAACCTCTAATTGATGGGCTCTAAAGATAACCCATTATTTTGTGAACACTCCTGAAAGTGATACATCCTTAAATATCTCATGCTGTAATGATTTCAAAACCACTAAAAAATAAATTCATCAGGGATATAAGCCTTGATCAGCCTCTTCCTTTTGCATCACTCTTGAATGTGATTAGAAATATGAGTGGCCTAATTATCGTGCTCAAAATTAGAAAGAAGTTCAGTTCCGACATCATAACTGACATGTAACTGAAAGTGGTTGAGAAACATTGTAACCAACACACCAAACATATAAAACAACCCACCATTTAATTCGATATACCATTTTTCTGCATTTATAGTTAAGGTGCGTTGAAAGAGTCTGAACCTAATCAAATCATCAATCAAGGAGTTTGATGAGAACCTTAAGGAAAGTGGTTACATTTTTAGTTGGATCCTCACCATACTTCCCTTAAAATTTTGTATATTAGATGGAAGTTTGTTAAGGACCGGGGGCCAAGCCAAGTTGTAATGGATCAGATCATTGGTAAATTTTGAAATACCTAGAAAATTAAGAGTTTCCAATAATGGTAGGCACGAAGATACTGCAAAATTCCAAGCTCCAAGAGTTGAATTCCAAAAATTCAAAACAGAGTATGTTGAATTCTAAGAGGCACCAAACTACTAAGGATTACTTGCAAAAATTATACAAACAATATGTATACCAATGGATTCAATCTGATCATGTGATATACTAAAGAAAGATACTGAATCCTTCTAAAAATTAATTTTGGAAAATAAACACGATCGCACAATCATGCCAAGTAAAAGAAAGAAGCAAATCAATCCACAACACAGACATTTTTCCTAGGGAAAGCTTGCTTCTCAAAACCCCTCTATCTCTATTTTATAATGAACTAAGGAACCACGAAACAATATAATGAACTCTTCTCACAAGAGTCTGCTACACTATCCTGACTGTCTCAAACTGATCCAGACAAAATTGGGCCAACACTTAGCCAATTCTCAGCCTGTTTTTCAGCCTGCCTTGCTCACACAATTCATGTGGAATGCAATCCCTATTATTTAGGAATTTCAACCTTCCTTGACTGCCTCACACTGATCCGGACAAAATCTACCAACACTTAGCCAATTTTTAGCCTTTTCTTAGCCTACCTGCCTTGCAAAATTCATGTGGAATGAAATCCCTATTCTTTAGGACTTTCGGCCTTCCAAAACTGCACAAACATCATGGGAAATCCTATGGTTTTTTAACTGCATCTAGGTAGTTTACTAGAAATACAAATGATATTTAACTTCCCTTTAACCTTTGTCTCAACTGGGTCTTCATCAGAACTGACATGTATGCAGCTATTAATAGTAAATCATCAGTCACTTGACATATCACTGCATGTGAATTAAATTTTATTTAATTCACTTGACCTCTCACTAGTGCAAAAATCAGTCACAACTAGTTAGACTAACTTTAACTCAATTAATTTGGTTAACTGATTTCTCATGCATTAAACTATTACACTAACTGCAACTTGGACTCTAAAAAAAATAGAATCACTCTACATGCCTCACCAACCACCCTCAACACGAATTTCATGAGAAAACTGATTCTATCACACTCAGTTAACTATTACAAGTGTTTATGAAAAATTAAGTCATTTTGCCTATCTGAAAAGAGGTGGAAGATTGGGGAGACTGAGCTCGATTTTTTGGCAATGGATCCTAGGATTTCAGCATCGATCTCCATTGACGCCGCCGGTTCTTCTCTAATCTCATCCAGTTCAGCTGTAAGTAATGCTTCGGCTCCTTCCCTCCAGAGAGAGCTCTTTTTGGATATCAGAAGCCAGTTACTCAGCGGTGGGTTTGACTGCTACAACACTGGGCAGTCCTCGTCCCTCCTGACTGCTATTTCAACTGTTATGAGCAACATATTGCTAGTTAGGTTCGCACGTAATATTGTCCCACCGCCTTTGTTTTGCAGCGCGGCGCCTCGATTTGGCTACCTGGATACATCTCCTTTTGGCCATCGACTCTACGCCCTTTGCAAATTTTTTCCAGATGTTTCCCCCTTCTGTTGTGTCTGGAGGAAGAGTTTCTATGGCTCGGGTCAGGAGTTGGTTATGCAACCCTATGATCCCTCTAAAATAGATCCAGCTTTCAACCAGAACAACCCGGATCCTCAACGAATCCACTCAAGCATCTTTCAAATATAGATCTCTCTTCCTACGGGCACAACCCTGCTCCTATGTGTTCAATCCTCGTTTATGGGGCAGAACCTCTCTATGGCCCTTGAACAGAAACTGAGGATCCCTTCTGTGTGTTTTAGGCTCCTTTTTGCTGGTAAGAAGCTTGTTGATAATATGCCTCTTACATTTTACAAGATTGAAAGGAATGCCACAGTGATTTTTTCTTATCGACTAAGGGGCGGTGGAGCAAGGCAGTCCTCTACACCCAAGGGCTTTTCATACAAGGAGACTGTCAAGGCTCCAGCCTCTTCTCCTTCTGCCCCTGCCCCAGAGGCTCCCAAGCCTTTCCTGGTGGACAAAATGGAGGAAGTTCCTTCCGCAGAAATTTCCCACCCAGACCTAGCAAGGGTGCTCCAACTCTATGAAGAAAACTCCCTTATTTTTAGATTCAACAGTCTTTGGCCACGGTCAGAATATATTTACAGCTAGGTTCATAGAACTTGGACCAAACACTGCAAAATCATTTTGTGCTCCAAGGGTTTTTTTATTGTCATTCTAGCTGAAAGCAAGGATTATCAGAATGCCCTCACAGGTGGTCCTTGGTTCTGGGGTAAGGCGGGGCTTTTCCTAACCCCATGGTTCCCAAAATTCAATCCCTCTACGGCAGTCATAACCAAATTCCCAATTTGGGTTCGGCTTCCCAATCTGCTCGCTCACCTATAGCATAGTGCAGTCTTCGAAGCTATTGGTAATACTCTTGGTCGTTTCCTTGCCACAGATACTTCAAGGGGCCTGAAGGGTCTCTACACCTACAATAGAATATGTGTTGAAATTGATATCAGCAAAGGACTTCCAGACCATATCATTCTCAAGGTTTGGGATTTCTCTTGGCCTCAACCTCTTGACTATGAGAACACAGCTTATCGTTGTCAGCACTATCATCAAACCGGTCATCTTCAGAACTCATGTGCTCAGTTTCTTTCCAGTCAGAAATCTGGCAAGCGCAAACCAAAAAATAAAAGCTGGAAACCTTTTGACCCTCCCCCCTTGGAGGAACTTGATTCCAGCAGCTCAAAAGAGGATGGGAGTGATTCAGATGAAGAGGCTGATACTCAACAACAACCACCTCCCTCCGATGTACCCGAGAGGCCCCCGATCTTCTCGGTTGTTCAGAAACACCCGCATGTGTCCAGCTCCTCTGACTCAGACAAAGACGCTCCTCCTGGGAGCTGTAGTGATCTGTAAGTGGTCTCCATTCCCCCAGGCCCCAATGGCTAGGTTAAAGTTGTCAACAATAAAGGGAAGAAATTTCATATTGCGCACTCAACCCCTTCTGGTTAGAGCCATGAGTATTTTCTTCCGTGCTATTCTTGCTCCTCTTTTCTACTTTGTGTAGCCTGTTTTGCTTATGCCACGAGCACAAAGTCCGCTTGCATGTAACCGGTTGTCTCTGCTGGCTGGATGCCTTCTGTCCTTGGTGGCTTTTCTCGCACTGTAGGTCTTAGCTTTGTTTCGTCAATTCTGTCTAAGTTGGTTCCTCGTGTTATGTCTGGGGATCACGGTTCTCCGTTGTTCTGTCACCAGCATAACCCTCTGTAATTCTATGTACATTTGATGTTTCTAATACAACTGCTGACTTACAAAAAAAAAAAAACTATTACAAGTGTTTATGAGATAAGATTACAATTTATTGTCCAATTTAATTAATGGAAAATTAATTTAGATAGATTTCCAATTTATTAAATAAATTTTCTTGCACACTAATGTATCACTAGGAGCCATCACTATGTGACCTGTGATCCCATACTAGTGTGTGTGCTGTCATGTTGTTTATGGATGCCAATTTCACTATTTCTTGTTGCAAATTTCAACATTACTCGTAGAAGAAAATAAAATATAAGGAAAACATTATAGTCCAGGGGTATACAAAGCATATTCACCTCCTACTGCAACATTACTAGTCATAGGAAAATTTCCTCTCAGTGGAATATTATATGAAGGAGAGAGCCCTTGGTAAGGGTTTCAAGCACTATCCAAGGGAGGAAAAGCCTTTGAATTACTAGTAGTAGGGAAGGGCATACTCCCCTATTGACCAAATAATTAGAGAGATTCCCATACCAAAAACCACTAATAGAAGGATATACCAAGCCCTGGCTCCCTTGAAAAGGATTAATTTTTTGAGCATAGCAAGAAAAAGGCATTGATCCTAGATTCAATGATGGATTGGAAGGAAGAAAATTTCCACCTCCAAATTCAAAACCTTGTAAATATGTTGAACCAATATCCATCGAAGATATAGATACAAAAGCAGTAGAGGGTAAAGTTGATGAAACTAAGGGAATCCCACTAGATGACATTCCAAAATGATAAGCACCAATGAAAGGATCAGAAGGTTGAGTGCCTTGATTCGAACCCAGGATGGAGGTAGAGCCAACAACTACTGTGCTAGGTGTAACAATAGAGATAAAAATAATAAAACCTCCTATAGTTGAAGAATGAGTATGCAAACCAGCAGTATCAAAAACCACAATTGTGCCACTAACAATGGAAATTAATATGAAAGGATGAGAGCGAAAAGGGCTATCCAGCCTATGATTCAGAGTACCCATGTATGATACAATGTAAGGAAGATGAGAGGGAAGAGGTTCTGTATGAGTCACATGGGACTCTGAAACATCTTCGATTTCTACTATGTCTTCTAATTGGAAGAGTACTCTAACAAGAACCAAAGAATTTCTGCCCATATTATGGACTAGAATAGGTTCTCCTTGTGAAATAATATTTGTCTTCATTGCATTAGCTTGTATTGGTTCAAAATAACCAGTAGAATTACTCCTATACCTTCTCAGTGAAGGCTCAACACTCACAGGTGAAAGCCCTCGAAGCCTTCTAGACTGGCGAACTAGTCAATCAACCAACTTTATATATAAAAATAAATTAAAGACTCAAATCACCTAATGCAAGCTAGGAGCACAATTCACTCTCTAATAAAATCCCAAAGACACAACCAAACAAAGAACTTCCGAGTATTTCCGCTCTGGTTGATTAGGGTTGAACACCAAAATATAAGAAAGTGAGGAAAAGGACCTCTTGAAGGTGGTTTGGGATGATGAGTTCCCAAGCCTACCAATGAAGGTATCATAAGAAGTTACACTAACCTCCAGAAAATAGCCTTTGTTAGTGAAAGTACCCAAGATTTTCAAGGGCACCCTCCAGAGGTAATATGAAAGTGATACAACATCTTCCTTAGGTACCACATGCCTTCCCCCGCTGTAGTCATGTGTGTGGTCCATAGGAAAGGAAACTAATGCCACCATATTGTCATCATAAGGCATACATAATAGTCATGGGCATGCGATCCAACAAGTGTGAGAGGGGCATATCCCTTTATTTATCTTCACATGTCCTCGTGCTTGAATCCCGTGTTAGAGGAGCTTTCCTGGACGACTTAACAACACTTGATTTCCACTCATTAATAAACTTATATACTTTTAGTTTAAGTGGCCTTGGATAATTTACTCTCCGCGCACCTATTCCAAGGCCCAAAATTCCCTAGACTAGTTGATATTTCTATGACGAAAATAAAAATTCTAGTTCATTTTAATTTAAGCGCCCATTTTAGTTGGTTGTTATTTAAGACAAGGGAAGTGGACGTGTAGCTGATGATGTTCTGACGAAAAAGAAATCAATAGAAAAACTAGGCTACCTGACAATGCAACACTTCCTTTTATTCAATGAAAGATATTTCTACAAAGGTTCCACGAGAAACCTAATAAAGAAAAAACTCTTTTTCTTTTTCAATTTAGCACTCTCACATTCAAAACCTAACAAAAATAACTAAATGATGTCCAAAATGCATCTAACCTAATTCACACTAGTATGTAAATGCAACATTAAAAAATAGACTTAAAAGGTAAACAAATGTGATCACAAAGGTAAAGGTCAATTCAAGAAACAAAGAGAAGAAAATCCCAAAATAAAGAAGAAAAAATACTTTTAACCTTATAACAAGAATTCACACATTTTCTAAAAACCCAAAAGACTACAAAACCAAGAAAAAAAAGAAAATAAGACAACAAAGAAAATGTTTTTTTATTTTTTCTTTTAAAGATTTAAAGAACTAAACATTTAGAAAGGGAAAGAAATCAAATATCTTAAGACCAAAGGCATGAAAAATACTTAGATCCACCTAGTCACAAATGATCATACAGATTAAAAGACTAGTTCAAATGAGAGACTTAACACTTCAAGATTTTGGGAAAAAAATATGTTAAAGTCTCTGAAAATTAAAAATATTCCAAAGAACTGAAATATTTCACTCATCCAAGAATCACAAACCCCTTTCAAAAATAAGAAAGAGAAAGAAAAAGAGCCAACTTATAGGTCACAAGGCAACCAAATAAATGACTGGGTTATCAACAATTTGAAGAGCAACAGAGATCTGTTCCAGAGCCACAAAACAAAAAGATGCCTCACAAAGAAGATCGGGAACCCAACTTCAGATACAAAAAGATTCAAAAACTGAAAATCCCAGGTTGACATAAGCATTTATCCAACAAGAATAAAGATACCAACAAAAACAATCATCAAGGTGAATCCATACTTCATAAACATAAATAAATCATAAATACACTTGGTCAAGGCCCCAACAAAACCAAGAAATGAATTTTTCAGATATGTATGCAAATGTTTAGATACAATTTATGTAACACCCTCCTCCCACATCTACCCAAGTAATTGGCCAACTGGGGTAAACATGTGAAAAATAATTACTAATATATGTTCCAACTCCCTATGTATCATTTAAGGAAGTAGAAACAATGGAACACAGAAAACCTAACCTTCTACACCTGCAACAGAACCCCCAGGAGCCATCCAAACCATCTAGGTGACCAACCCCTAAGACAAATTGAAATTTTGATGCATTAAATCCTCAGTATTTACCTTGACATGGGCATGCATGTGATTGTGACCCTTCAATCGCTCCCACAACAAGGAATGCATGTGACTAGGGACTTTTCTAGGTAGTTCTGTGCCAACAAATCTAGATTTTGAGCCACTTTTTCAAGGCCAAGACTCAAGCCACTACCCATATTTCCATGAAAATTCTAAAAATGAAAAGTGACATTGAAACAATGATACTAATGCAAACACTTGAATAAGGAATTGACTGGACCCCTACTATCCATGACAAACATTTATTCAAACAAGTCACTAATATCCATTCTACAGGTTTAAACAACATATCTGAGCATAGGGGTCTCACACTTATCTGAGAATCACTAAGAAGCATTGATACCTCATCCCAATAATACAATTACCATCTATAAAGCCATACATTCATTTTACATTCAATGTTTAACCAAAAACATGATGAGAGCCATACACTATCACTATCATAATTAGCATATAACTTGTTAGACTCCTATACCAATAGGTGTCATATTTCATGATTGACTTGATGGGATATGTAATATGTTCATACCTTTTCTTGTTGCAAAGGTTTTCCATATTCTCAAAAATCAAAAAATTTTAAAAAATGTAAAGAGGGTATACCCTAAAAGAAAAATCAAAGGGTGAAAAGAATAAAAATGGCCAAAAAAGTGAAAGAAAATGAACCCCACTAAAAGAAAGGCCAAGGAAAGTGTGCAAGTCTAAATGCCACTACTTTTTTCTCTGATGTAATAAACAAAATTGTGTGCAACTTGCATTTTATGCCACAATTGATGAATAGTCAAACAATTTAAGCTTTGCTAGTTCATCTTTCAATTTTATGTTTTAGAGATAGAAAATAAAATCTGACCAAACTGTTTAATCTTGGCAGATAAGTAGATAGGTAGAGTAAATAAAATGAGCTCAATAGTTTAATCTGAGCCCTTGGATGTAATAAGGTTAGAATTAGATAGATTTCCATATGTAAAAGAAAAAGTGTGATAAGGGTTTTCCAGTTTAAGTGCACCCTAATAAAGAAGAAAAAATGGTAGAGTAAAGTAGGTAGGGTAGGTAGATGATGTTATAGTATTATGTGTGATGAATAATGGTTTTAGATGTGTTAAATCTTTTATTTTCATCACAAGTGCAAAGGCAGACAATACACTGGAAGAATTTCAAGCAAGGTAAAGTCAAATTATTAACTTCCCTTATCATTTTTCCCTAAAAACTTCACTAATTTCCCCTAAGTACTAAGGTATTTGAAAGTTAGAGGGGCTCAAGGAATTTTCTTGACTTTTGGAGGGACCGGACCCTTGGCCCAGTAATTGGAAAAGCTTAAGTACTTAAAATCATTTATCATGACATTCACTCATTTATACAAATTTTTTTCCTAAGTAAAATCTCATTTTACTTAGGAAAATCATGCAATATTTCTTAAAAACCCTATTTCATAGAAGCATAAGTTAAAGACATTAATCTAATGACTTTACACTTAGCGCTTCATTTCATTTTTCCATATTAATTTCTAATTTATTATTTAAATCCCTATAAGAATGACCTTCTCCTATTATATATAACTCCTTTTTTATAAAATACCCAAAAACCCATTTATTATAATTTTAGTCAAAGTATTTCAATCCCCACATGTTTAATTAAAACACCCTCATTATACTCCCTTTGGCTAAAATATATCTTTATATTAATCCCGCCCCTTATGGTAATTAGATTACTTTGATTTAATTACCATATAATAGAAATACATTGAAGAAAGAACTATTAAAACATGTTTTATTATCATGGAAAATTTTAGGGGCTAATATTCGCAGGTGGGCTAATTTTCCATGGTTTTTCTAAAAAAATGATTCGCCAATTTCCATTCTTTTATAAAATTGATTCGCCCAAATTTTACAATATAAAATTATTTTACATTAAAAATCGCCAACATTATATAGAAAATATATATAATATCATTATAAATTTGAATAATTTTACAAATACATCAATAAACATTTTATAGTTTTCATATTAGGGACTAGTGAGATTCACCAATTTTTTAAACTTCAAGATAATTTTCCATCCTTAAAATTATCCCTGTTTATTACGTGTTTTAAAATAACGAAGTTTTGTTTAAACAAAACTTCAAAATAACTCTTCCCTCGTGTATTTTCCTTCTTCCCTGACTCCCTTTACCCAAGGTTGAAACTATAACCCTTTGTTAAAATTCCCAATACACATCTCTTGACCGCAAGTCTTAACCTTGGTTAAATCCCACTTTAAAACTTTTCCCGGTCACTTTTCCGTGTTTTATAAAAGGATTAATTAACCCTCCAAGTTAATTAATAACTTAATCCACCAATCAAATCTCTCACGATGCAATTAATTTATAATAAATTACGTCGGGCCCACCCTATTAACTTCCTGTCATCTCTTTTTCCCGACAATCGTCCGATCAATCAATATGAGATCAATGGTCATTATCAATATCACTAGCCATCCACGTCCGAACGATAATGCGCGATGGCCAAGTGGTTTTCTGTATCATATAGTGCCACGTGTCATTCATCGTATGGAATCGCTTCCCATCCGCTCAAAACCACCCTGTCCCAAAAGCAGTGCAATGGAAACCGCTTACCGTCTGTCTCTCCTGACGAAGCCTCTGTACTTTTTGACGTCATCCATTAAAAACCAGCCAACCTTTTGACTTTGTGAATAAAACAAATATGTCCATGTCATTTTCATTATCCTATGCAAGTAACCAGTGTCCCAGGCAACGGATTTCGAATTTAACTATCAAAGTTTTCTAATTGCTACCTTGCTGAAGAAAATTGCAATCAAGTAATCCAGAGTTTATCCGCCATAGCCAGCACCTGTTTAACCACTGTTCATTTCCCGAAAATGGGTATTTACCCAATTTCCCGCTAAACTCTGTGAAAATCCTGGTTTTGGTTTTAATTCCACACTAGAGACTGAAACAGAATTCAAAATTAACTTTCATTTTATTCCTCAAATCCCCAGAACTGCTTTTATATTCCCAAGCCAGTAATTGTGCCCGTTTTTCATAAAACCCCGAATTCATTTCTAAATCCACAAGAACCAGAAATGGAGGTTCTCGTGGCTCTGAATGTCACACCCTTGAATGCCCATCACAGAGACTTAGATTATTTTCCTTTAGTAGACAGAGATTTCCAAATTAAAGACCTGGTTCTCAGTGAAAGTCCCCTTCGAATTTGTTGCTACTGCAGAGATAATTACTTGAAAGGTTCTGAAATTTTTGGATTATGGGAATCCAGTCTTCCCATGTACCTTCTTCCCTCATTCCACATTTTCCCTGAGATAATCCATTATTTTCATGCAAACTATGACCCCAATCAAAGAGCAGTTTTATCCCCAAGTTAGACCGTCCTTTTTCCCATAACTGCTCAGGCTATCAACGAGATGTTGCAATTTCAACCTGGTCAAGCCCTCACTCCCCTATCTATGGGAGAATTACTTGAGAAATCTACCAAATTATCCCATGAAGAATTAAGTCGCCTCTGCCAAACCTTCATGTTGCCAGAACATCAGCCCAAAGGCCCTCCTCCTTATGGTTATACTTTTTTCACTGATGTGGGCAGACTTATTCTGAATATGATATCCTTTATAATGGGCTTCAATAGTAGTGAATATGTTGACCAATTAACCCTAGTATTGTTGTCTATTTTCACCCTTGGACAACCCCCTGCTTTCAAGTATGACTTTGCATCCTACATTGCAGACAAAATCCATGATCAGTTCATGAGATTGGAGAATGAAAGAGTATTCAAGTATTCTTCTATTATTTATCATCTCATGCTTTATTACCAATCAAAAATTTTCCCTTTCTATGTCAAAAAGCTTGATGCCAAGGGGAATCCTAGGTTTGTTATCTTTTGGTCTGCCATCACTCATAATTCTCGATATTCTCCCTATTCCTATAATGAGTTTATTGATATTTTTGTACACCCAGCAACCACCTTGTTGACAAGAGTCTCTCCTCTTAGGCTCAGTAGTGAAATCAAGAAAATTCTTCAGCTCTCAAGACAATACCGGATAGGTGACTGGTACCTATACCGAAATCACACAGAAATCAGAATTTATGGGTGTGAGTTATGCCCATTCAAGTTTCCAAAATATGTCCCAATGAGACTCTTTGCATTAGAATATTTCAGGCAGATGAACAATTCAAATATAGTTCATTTTTGTAATGCAAAGAAAAAGGCTCAACTCAGGATTACAAGTCAGTTAGGTCCCTTTATCTGCAACTCTAGAGATGCTGGAAAGGAAGCAAAAAGAATATTAGAAGATTATATTAAATTACAGAAAAGTTTCTATTGGGTACCTTATGACCCAAATAGCTTTATTTGTGATAGAAGAATGAAAAACAAACTGTCACCATACATTCATCAAAGAATCCAAAAAATTGAATAGTATGCCAATATGGATGAATGGATGGAAGGGACATTGGTAGAACAGGATAGTGAGTAGGTCAATGTTGAAAATGTAATGAAAGACCTTGAAAAAATACTTGACCTAGACTCTTTTGGACAGGTACAGATACCAGGTATTGGTTCTTCTTCTGTTGGGACTTCTCAACAAAACCTATAGGAAATCAGTGCTTTGGCTACAGTAGCATCTAAAGGAAAAGAGAAGGAGGCTGATATCCAAATTACAGAAAAATTTACAATGAAAGAACAGCCTCAGACTTCTAAAGGATAGGATCAAGTACAGGTTTCTCCTACTAAGACCAATGTAGCAGAAATATCAATTTTACAAAATCCTCTTAATGTAGAAAAGGGTAAAAAAAGAGATGCTGAAGCAGCTACTCCTGCCACTGGATCTTCTGGACAGCCTAATGTTAAAAGACAAAAATTGAATCCTCTTCCAGAAATGGAATCTATTCATGAAATCCCTGATAATCAAACACAAGAAGAATTGAGTAGTTAGCAAACAGGTTCAATCAGTGGTACATCCACTACTTTACAGAAAAAAGAGCTGCAAAGGCAACAAAGTGCAGAAGTGTCATCTTTCAAACCACCTGTGAAAGATGCCTGGGATATTAAAAGAACATTCATAAATATCAAGGCCAGAAATGATCCTCTCAGACTTCAAGTTTACAATCAGTGTTTGAATATGGCCCCTAAGAATCAACAGAGATTGATGTCAACTTATGACATTCAACAGGGTAAAATGCTAATGAGTCACTTCAAACCCAAAGTGCAGCAACCTCAGACAGCTGCAGATTATATCAGGACTAATTTTGAAATCCTAGCAAAGGATATTCATCCTTTAGATCAAATTGAGCTGCATAAATAGACAGGTGAGATGATTTATTCTACTTTGACGAATAAATCAATGATGACCCAGAAATTGCAGGATGCTTTGGAGAATACAAATGCTCAATTAAGCCTTGAAAAAGCCTCTCTCGGGCTAAGCACAACAGGATTAAGACTTTGGAGGAAATTATCATTGGATTAGGACATAATCCTAAATATGTTAAGGGAATAGAAGCATTAATCAAGAAAAAAGATGATGATATTGCAGCTTTGAGAAAACAACTAAAGTTACCAGCCTCAAGACATCCCCGACTGCTGAAATTATAAAGCAAAATTATGAAGAAGAATTAATGGAATTGCTCTTAAAACTAAATGAGAAACTTAATGAAACAGAAAAAGAGCTTGAAAAGGCATTAAAAGATAAGCAACCTAGTGTTCCATCATCTACACTAGAGGTAATTACAGGTACTACAACAACAGGTCAGCCAACATAATTTTCACAGGTAAATGCTTCAATTTTGAGTACAAAAGAGTTAATAAATTCAATGGAGGAAATGAAACTCCAAGTTACTGAACTACAGAGAACAAAGGTGCAACTCACCACTTTGGAACAGAAATATGACCTCTCGAAAATGAGTGTTACAGATAAAAAAAGAGAGGTCAAAAGATTAGAAAAGTTGGTTAGCAGATTAGAAAAGGATCTCACATTGGAGAAGCCTTTAAAGGAAATAAATGAAATTCTTTGGGACAACATCATCCAGTCAATAAATGATGTCTGGCCCTCAATTCAAATAATGCATGAATAGAAGGATTCAGTCAAATTGGCTATAGAAGAAGTCCTAAGAGCAAGAGAAGAATTGGGAAACAGGCCTGAAGACGCTAATAGACTTATCCGCTTTTTAAATACTCAGAACAAGCATCAACTTGAAGAACTTGGTATTCAAGACAGAACAGGCACAATTTTGGAAATAAAAATAATTTTTACCAAAAGAACTCTAATGCAGAATTTAGAACGAATATGCTCTGACATGCAAGAAGAAATCACTACCTTCAAAAAAATATTTGATATTTTGTTGAATAAAGGATTGCCCAGTCCTTTAGTTTCAGAAGATAAATTGATGGACCTGGAAAGTTATGTTGAAAAAATGGACAAGCATGCTGACAATCAGGCCAGTACCTCAACTAGTTCATCAACAACAGCATTGCCTACAGGAAAAAGTCTTCATGATAGATTGGAAAATTTGTTTTATTCTGAGCATGAAGTAAAACATTTGTTTCCTGTTCAACCTACTTTCTTTAGGTATATAGAGACTGATGAAACTCTCAGAAAGCTACAAAGGACCAGGATTCCAGAAGATAAATGGTGGGAAGACATGCTAGAACTTTTGTAAAATTATCCTTGCATGAATTTTGATTATGCACTACAGTAAGTCATGGTAAGAAGGATAAAGGGATGAAAAAAGGTCAAAGTGTATCAGAGAAGTCAAAGAGTATCAGTTAAACGGAGCAGCCAGCATAGAGTTACTGAAGATGACAGCAATGAGCCAAAGCATAGGGCCTGCCTCCAGCACATTCTCAAAAGAAGGAAACAACACAACATCAGCTATCATTTTTTCTTATCTTCGAGACCATCTGTCTCTAGTTTATTGTATAATACTTATGAGTCATCCTAGATTATATCTCAATTTGTTATGAGATATTTTGTATAATTTTTTGTATAAATACTCCCTCAATCGGAGTATTGAGGGTGGATTCTTAAACTTTGCTGTAACATTGACTATTTTGGAATAAAGTGCTGTTGGAGAAATTTTTGTGGCTAGATGGATGATGAATTGATGCGAAAGACTTTTTACAGGATTCATGTGTCAGACTACGGATCAATAAGTCATCTTTCTCTTGTGTTTTAAAGTCTTTATATTTTTTTATTATATCACCGTGTTTCATTTCTGAATGGTTAATGAAAAGGAATAAATCAGAAAGTACTTAAGTGTAATCTGATTTTAATCATTGTTATTCTAAATGTTTTCTTCTAAACTGGTTTAAACAGTGAATTCTTAATTGCTCCTGTTTCTCTAGTTTATACATTTTGATTATTTAGTAAAGAATACTTAAATGCTCTTTATTGATAATCACTTAATTTCCCTCTTTGAATGTGTTGAAAGATTCTTAATTTCCTTTCATCCATTTTAATTCCATCTCATTCACTTTAAAGATCTATAATTGTTCCCTGTTTGATTATCTTTCCCTGTGAAACCATCTTTTGTTTAGAAACTTAATCCAGTGAAGCCATCTTTTTGACTCCATAGCCCAATGGCCTGAACTACTCAATCTTGCCCTCAACTATCAAATTCCACTACCCAAATCCAAACAAAACCCCTGGACTTTATAACTAGCCTAATATCTTCTAAAACAAAGCTAAATTTTATAGAGAGAACCCTCTCTGGGTACAGATTGGCTAGATTTTGTACCTAAAAGATTGGTTTGTGGTTACCTCGGACCCCTTTCCTCTTCCCAACAACTTCAAGGAAAATCTGAGTGATAACATAACAAACATAAATATCAAGGATATAACAACCATATAAAACACGTATAAACAAGTATATTTACCCATAAAATACTAAGGAGAAAGATCTCTTATTGATGATTTCATAAGACGATCAATTATGGGACTTCCACGAACCACCTGACCATAGAATAGGATGAACCAAATCTCACTTTCATCTAGTCACACTCGTGCCATATTCCAAGCATGAATGTGGGATCTCATAAAACACATCAATCCAAACCAAACCAAGGCTTCTAGAGGCCAAACCACTTCAACCCTCAACCAGTGATTCTACCTCATTTTCAGACATCACTAACCATCACCATATTGGTCTCTACCCAATATTTCAAGGTCTCCAAAGCATTTGTTCCAACCAGGGCTTCCAGGACTAGTAACTCAACCCAAAATTGTCGTGAGTCTTCCATAGCATTTGTTTAACCAGGGCTTCCAAGACTAGTAGCTAAACCCACCAAGGGATTCCAGAGTGTTTGTCCAACCAAGGCTTCCAGGACTAGTAACTCAACCCAAGTTGTTATAGAGCTTCCAAAGCGTTTGTCTAACCAAGGCTTCCAGGAACTAATAACTCAACCCACAACAAAAGGAACATGAAAACCAACTAGAAAAAAGAAGTAAAACCCACAACACCATGGTTATCCAAGAAATGGAAAGGCTAGGAAAAACCACTGTCAAACCAGAAAATCCTCCATGCCAATGATAGATCATACACAAATAATGACAAGCATATGCCATGCAAGCCAAAACTAGTGAGGAAATCATACATGCAACTAGGTACCTAAAAGCAAAAACCATTGTAGCTACTGATCCCGATGTCGTATTTCAATTTCTTGATCTTCTCCTTATTGATCCAATTCCTAAGTATGCCACACTCCTCGTGGAGTGCTCTAAGAAAACTCTAAGTGTCTGAGAGTATGAGAGAGAGGGAATAGAATGAGAGCTCCAAAACTGAATTGAAAAAATCTATGAACTGATCCTCATATTCTTTTTTATTAATGAAGCCTTTATTCTCTTCAATATTCCATTATTTTCCTTCATTTTTCTCCTCACATGATACCTATGACCTTTCACCTCCATTTTCTCGTATTTTCCATTATTTTCATAAGTAAATGCCAATAAATGCCACTTTTCCTTTCCAAATACTTAGCCATTTCCTTTTCCAATTTCCATAGCCATAATAAACCATATGAACACGCACACTAGGATGTTTTTCAAAGCATTCAACTTGGAATAAGTGTCTCATGACTAACGTCTTATTTTAACTTTATTAACTTTTACATGGATTTTTGACCAAGGATGTTACATAACCCTTCCCCTTGGGGGAACACCGTCCTCAGTGTTCAATGACACCTACAACCAATAAGACTGCTGAATGCAAAACATACTTCCCATGGAGCTTTATAACTTAGCTCGTTTTAGTATACCTGCTCAAGAAATCCACATCCTCAACTTCCTTACCTTTGTCACTAGAAATATGCACTAAAAATAAAACACACCCTTTCTTGTGACTACGCTTTGCATGAATATCTGTCACCATCCTAACTGATGTTGCCTTATTCTTACCCTGTAAGATTATATGTTTTCCATTTCCATCCACGCACTCAATGGATTTTTCATAAAAATCCACCCCAGTCCTATGAAGATACAACTAGTCCATACCCAACAACATACTATATTAAGACAACAATAATACATTAAAATATGCCAATGTAAACATACCATTCAACTCAAATGCACAAGCTCTTATCCAATGATGAAATCACTTCTTTTTTCATGTAGCCAACTTCACTAACCAAGTGTCTGTGTGCACTTATTTATTCAAACCACACTTATCCACCAGGTTAGGATTAGCATAACTATAATTAGATCCAATTTCAATCAAAATAGAAACAACTTGATCACAAAAATTACTATCCATATCGATAATAGATTCCCAGTGATCTACCTATCCAATGTTGCATAGATCCAAGGAACACTTTTTCCAACATCCCCCACTGTCTGCGCTTCTTGAGCACTGTATATTTGAAGTCTACCACCCTGATTCCATGGAAAATCTCTCCTGTGATTATCTTTGCCACAAGTCCAACAATATATAGGCTTCCAGCTTGCACCCTTGTTTTTCTCCTCAAATTGAAATCCCCACCCTTTGTCATATGCATTAAAATTCTTGTGCAGTGTTGTGTTCTCTTTGCTACCTGTGTCCTGAGGCCTTAATCTCTTCTTATCACATTTCCATTTATTTTTATCATTACCTTTCCAGTCTTGCTTAGTCTCAAATTTGGGCTTTGATTGCTCGTAAAAATTCTTTAGCTTCCAGATGGCCTCCTCCAATTATCTAGGCTCATCAAAATCAATCTTGTCTTTAAATGCTATCGAAAACCCACTGATGAATCTATGAATCTTAGCTTTCTCCTCCTTGAGGTAAGGCACATACCTCAATAACTCCAAGAACGTGCTAGTGTACTCCTCATTATTTATAGACCCCATATTTATCTCATAGAATTATTTTACCTTATCATCATAGTACCTCTCTAATAAATACTTCTTCCTGAATAGTCTCTCAAATTTGTTCCAGGTCAACTCCTCCTCATAAATATCTCTGACATTCTTTAGATCTTCCCACTAGATATATGCTTTATCTTTAAGACTAAATTTATCTATTTATGCCTTCATGTTTTCTAAGTAATCATATAACCTTAAGAAATTATTCATTCCAAGCAACCATGATTCTGCATCAGGTGATTTCTTCATTTCCCCATCAAAATTAGGTGGATTTTCTTTCTTCAACTCATCCAAAAAATATCCTCTATCACTCCTCTTGTAAGGGTGATAACGATGATGACCATGATGCTTATCAGAACCATAACTAGAATAGTACCAACATTCATCACCTCTTCTGTCTGGTGTATCAAAGAACCTGCCATCCCTAATCGTATCATCTGCCATAGGCCCCATTAGTCCTATCCTCTTGTCCATAGATGATTCGAAGTGGCCACTATATCTGTAATTATGACAAAATCTAAAGAATTATTGTATTTACCTCTTCTTGTTTCTCTTGTTCCTACATGATTCTATCATTGTCTGCTTTTCAACTCATTTCTTCCTTCAAACTCCTCAATGTGTCTACTAAGTCAGAAGAGTGCCCAACACCACATTTATCATATGATTCATAGGGATAATATCTATATTCTACCATATTGCTTGTCATCTTTGATCTATTTTTCCTACAAGGTGAATTATGTCATCTTGTAATATTCCCAAATGGGAAAAGCAGGAATATAATGCAAAACCATGGAAATAGTAGTGTAAACATTAGATTAAAATATGAAACCAATATGGAAACCTTATAATCATAATAATAACAACAAATTATGCATAATAAATGGGCCATAACATGTAAAATAATATAGAACAAGCCTCCAATGGACAAAACACTCAAAAGTGGTGGTGCTGCTATATATCAAAATGTCAAAAGACTACTACAACGTTGTTTAGAAGGCACTGCTACAAAAAATGAAGATAAAAAATAAAATGGGCTGATATATGCCACAAAAGATATATCTAATACAGATCTAGGCACTATACAACCTCCCATGAATAACCCCACAAGGGTTTTCAGAAATACACAATGTACAAGATGGGAATCTAAGCCCTAGGGTTGAAGATCCACTGCAACATATAGATATGGAAAGTGTGGCTAATATGATATAAGAAATAGTGTAGCCTCCTCCCATAGATATCCTAGATGAAAGGATAACCCCTTCTCTAGAAAACCTCCTCTCCGAATGGTGTACTGAAACCTCCTAGCAACTCCTCGCTCAAAATAATGCAGATCTGGAAAGAAACTGTGTTGTAGGGGAAAATAAATATATGGCTTGATGCCAAGATCTAAAAATAAGCTCAAGGGCCTTCATTATTGTCCTCCCAATGGAAAGTAACCCTTCTCCACTAAAAATAAGCACTGAAATGACCCAAAGATGGTCTCCACTGCCGCAACCTGCAAAACAACTCAACCCTCAATACAATCTGTGCTATAGATGTAAGATGAGGCTTTGGCCAAATGCCTGATAGTGGAAGTGAAGTACAAGACTCATCCAAGAGCTTCTCAATGGAAGAGGTGGGATTCCTAATCAAGAACACCAAGTGCTAAAAAAAACTTGTAATCTTACCTAAACAGCCAAAGAAAGCTATATGTCTAAACATATCATATCTTCAAAAATATCATATACCAATACATAATCAATATAGCTGCCATCTTCTTCTTTTATAAGATGTGAGCTTCCAAACACTTAGCCCCATTCATTTATGACCCTACTTCCATGCAAGGTGTCTCCATCTAAAACTGCGTTGTCTCTCATTGATTGCCACTCCTCCATGATAACGCTGTTGATTTGGTCAAAGTTGACCCAGTCAAGATGTTCCAGCCCCTTTTCACACCTAAGGGTGCTCAATTAAGCTTCCAAGATGTTTTCCTTTTACATTGGAATTTATTTATTCATTATTAAGGAGACTTACAGACGGTCCTCCATTGTCCTCTTATTCATAAAACAAATAAGAAAAACAAAATTTAATATTCCAACTAGCTCATGGCTAATTGGGAATATTACAGTCCTCCCTTCCCAAATGTTTCTTGTCCTCAAGCAACTGACAAGGTGAGTGTTGCAACTCATCTCCTCCACCATTGGTGACACCATCATGTGATAAGCTTCCCTCATAAGCTAAGTGTCTCCCAATCCATCCCTTCGTGAAATTCTCCTCCAAATTTCTCATGAGATTCAAATGATTCATCCCACAAGGAAGCAATAGATCCAATGAAACAAACATGGTTGGACCAATGTTCTCCTTGAAACATGTATCATAATGAACATGGAGAATTTCTCTCCCATAGGGCACATACAATTCTCCCATCCTCCCTCCAATAATTCCCATAAAAATAATAAGCACATCATCAATGTATGGGATCAAAACTAAGTACATACAAATAGAAATATGCAAAAATGGAGGTGGGTCATAGTCCCACATGTGGAACCAGCGCAGTAAATATTCTGACTGCATCAAATAGTCATATGGTAAGTGGTTTCCCCACCACATACTTGCTGCCCAAGTCTTCTCACAATAGCTGAAAATTTGAGATATGTTTGGTGCCTTTTGAGTGCACCCACAATGATACAACATCTCCCTATATCCTTCAAGGGAGTGGCCATGTTCAGAAATGCTTATGGCCCAAATTTGGCCATGAATTTTATATGGAAGAATTTTCTTCCTTGGAGCAAAGGCCTGCATATACAAGGTAAAGTGATGCATGTAATCATCAAATGAAACATCATGTACATAAGTATGTTCCTCACCAAAATTTATTCTCATACAAATGGAGTGGTCCATAGACAGATCCCCTCTCATTCCAAAAGAGGAAAGAGGTGGTTGTGATAACTCCTTCATTGAGTTATGTATCTCTCCCATCTCCACATGGTTCATGAATCTTTGAAAATGCTGATATAGTTCCTCTTCAAAGCCTTCCCAAGTGTAGCTCTCCATGATAGTGTTGTAGGCTCCCTTGGAATAAGTATGGCTGAAAAGGAATTCTTCATGTGCTCTTTGTAGAAACTTCTCCTTGACCTTGGAGACTCTAGATAAGAAGATCCTATCATGGAAATAAATGACTCCATCAACCACTCTATACCTTCCATATATCACTTTCCCATCAATAACCTTACATGTGAAGAGGTTCTTGGAATATTCCACCAATATTTGGGACTCCCAATATGGATCTAGGCTTCCCAACAATGACAACGCTATAGAAATTTGAAATGAAGCACCTGTCTCATCATAAATCTCCTCTTTTACATGCTCAATGCCAAAGTCACATGTTGGAGTACTGTTATCCCACTTTTGCTGCCTCCCCTGTAGCTGATCTTGCTCGAGACAAGATTGAATTACATGGAGGCCAACCTCCTCTTGGAATGTATTTCCCTTTCCAAAACTTCCATAGTTTTTCCAATGCATGCAAGAGTGTTAATAACCTCTTTTCATATTTAGAAATTTGTCTCATGTGTGGAAGAATCATTTGCTGCCCCAAGGAGATGGAGTAGCCCTTTGACCCCATGCTTGTGTCATCACATATTCCTGAATCATCATCTTTCAGCACAAATAGCTGAGTGGGAGATGGAAATGTCCATATCAGAAAATTGCTTATCCCTCCTTTCAACCCACCAAAGGTTCTCTGCACTGTGCTAGCTCCTTCCTTAGCCAAATATATCAATGTTGCGCCATGTTGAGAGAACTCTTTGTTTATCTTCCAATCAGGGGGTCTCCTTGGTGGAATACCTCCATGTAATGAAACATCAAGGCCTAGAGTAGGTTGTATATGTGAGTGGATTGATTTATCCCTATCCTGACTACAAAAATCATCCTGCCTCTTATGTGCATCAACCTTCTGAAATAGATATGGGTGTGTGCTCCTAATCATATGATGCTAGTCCTCCTCCCTATCTTCTTCTTTCATCTTCAAGATCTCATAATCTATCAATAATGGAACATGCTGCTCATGGACTGTGCCCAAATATCCACATGTGAGATTCTTTGGAACTCCTTGAAAGGGTACAATAATTCCTCTCTTTGGAGAAATTGCTCCATCTTCCTCTTCATGAGGTACTAAATCTTCTCCTATTGTGATAACGTTGTTACCTCTTACCTTCTCTTCCCCTTCATCATGAATGGAGGTTTCCTTATCATCATTCAGAGGCTCTATGTTTAGATACTCTTTTGAAAAATATATCTCCATGTCTTCCTTTTAAGAAGAGATCTCTTTCTGAAGTGGGGATCTTGCATCTAGCAAGGTATTCTACAAGTTTTTAACCTCCTCAATAGTTTTCTGAAATGGAGTTGGGTTTATAGATCCTTCCAACTCATGCAATTTTTTTTTTTTTTTAGGCTTGGCTAGCTCAACCAAGGATGTTTCAAAATGTTTTGCATCAAATATTCTCACTAACCTCCTAGATAAATTTTCATAAGTAGATACATTTACATGATTCAAAGAAGAAGTTTCATAAAACCACTAGGCATAAGCCTTACCTTCAAGATGCAGCACTGCTACTCTAATGGATTCATCTTCTGAAACTTGGTGTTGATGCAAATAGGTGTTTATCTCCTTCACCCAAGCCCCAACTGAACATTTAGGTGATCCATCAAAAGTAGATAGAAAGAATCTACTCACATCATGCTTCTTGCACCACTTGCTTCTATTGTGATTGCTAGGTCTTCTATTCTCCTTTATCTTGCAAAAATATTGGAAGTTTAGACGATATTTAAACCTTTGTGATTGAGATTCATATTCTTGAAGATATTCGCCAAGATTCTCATCCTTTGGCACATCTCCTTCATCCATCTCTCTTGATATGAACATAGGCATGGTAGAGCATTGTAGATCTAATTGTGTGGTTGAATGCTCACACCCATAATATGAAAATCTGGATCTTTATCTATGCACAAGATCTTTTGGAGAATTTCTACATCTCTCCATCCTCATTTCTATGATGTCTTTGTTAATTCCATAAATAGTTTGGAAAAGAAGTATTGAGAATTCCTTCCTTTTAATTCCTCCTGATAAAGGGGTTTTACCCTTGTCTTCTTCTTCATATGTATAATCATACTTCTAGTTTCTTCTGAGATACCTCTTCTCTCTATTTGTAAGAGGATCTCCTTCTTCTGATGACATATTGGCTTTTCAAGATGCACAGGCTATGCCAAGATTATGCTATGATACCACTATAATATTCCCAAATGGGAAAAGAAGGAATATAGTGCAAAACCATGGAAATAGCAGTGTAAACATTAGATCAAAATAGGAGACCAATATGGAGAACTTATAATCATAATAACAGTAGAAAATTATGCATAAGAAATGGGCCATAAGATGTACAATAAGATGGAAAAATCCTCCAATGGTCAAAACCCTCAAAAGAGGTGTTGCTACTATATATCAAAATGTCAGAAGACTGCTACAACGCTATTTAAAAGGCACTGCTACAGAAAATAAAGATACAAAATAACATGGGCTGATATATGCCACAAAATATAGATCTAATACAGATCTAAGCACTATACAACCTCCAATGAAGAACCCCACAAGGATTTTCAGAAATACACCATGTACAAGATGGGAATCTAAGCCCTAGGGCTAAAGATCCACTGCAACATATAGATTTGGAAATTGTGGCTGATATGATATAAGAAATAGTGTAGCCTCCTCCAATATATCTCCTAGATGAAAGGCAGATCCCTTCTCTAGCAAAACTCATCTCCAAATGGTGTACTGAAACCTCCCAGCAACTCCTCCCTCAAAATAACGCAAATCTCGAAAGAAAATGTGTTGTAGGGGAAAATAAATATATGGCCTGATGCCAACATCTGAAAATAATCTCAAGGGCCTTCCTTACTGTCCTTCCAATGGAAAGGAACCCTTCTCCCCTGAAAATAAGTATCGAAGTGACCCAAATATGGTCTCCACTGCTACAACCTGCAAAACAACTCAACCCTCAACAGGATTTGCGCTATAGATGTAAGATGAAGCTTTGGCCAAATGCCTGATAGTGGAAGTGAAGTACAAGACTCCTCCAAAAGCTTCTCAATGGAAGAGGTGGGATTCCTGATCAGTAAAAACCAGTGCTAAACAACACTTCCAATCTTAGCTAAACAGCCAAAGAAAGCTATATGTCTAAATAGAACATATATTCAGAAATATCATATACCAATACATAATCAATATGGCTACCATCCTCTTCATTTTATAAGATGTGAGCTTCCAAACCCTAAGACCCATTCATTTATGACTGTAATTCCATGCAAGGTGTCTCCATATGAAACTGCGATATCTCTCATTGAATGCCACTCCATGACAACACTATTGATTTGGTCAAAGTTGACCCAGTCAAGATGTTCCAGCCCCTTTTCACACCCAAGGGTGCTCAATTAAGCTGCCAAGATGTTTTCCTTTTACACTAGCATTGATTTATTCATTATTAGGGAGACTTATGGACCTCCATTGTCCTCTTATTCATAAAAAAAGCAACAAAACAAAAATTAATATTCCAACTAACTCATGGCTAATTGGGAATATTACACAGCTAAACAAAATTATAAATAAACTAGTGTACCTTAGTATAGTTCAAGGAGGATATATATTTTGCAAATTCGACCATATTAGTGCTATATATATATATATATATATATATATATATATATATATATATATATATCAACATATAAAAATCTTTTCCACCATTATCCAGTTATCAATGCATGACTATGCTGGCTACATACCATGAATTCATGCACACCGACCATCATCTAGCCAATGTAAGCATAAAAACATATAGAGGCTGACACACATAACCAATGCATGACCGACATACAATCACAACAAATACGTTCAACAACGACACCATCAACTTTCATATGGTGACACCATTGGAATCATGACCAATGCCATGCATACAAAACAAGCACATAGATGACAAGCACAAAGAACTATATGCAACTAACATGTACATATGACAACATTTTTATCCAAGGGGAACAAAAACCAGACATCACCCAAGGAGAAAAAAACCATGCTTTGATACCTCTCTATAACACTCTCCTCCTACATCTACTGACCAATCGGGGTAAACATGTGACGAAGAGTTACTATGATATGGTCCAAATCCATATGTATCAGTTAAAAAAGTGGAACTAATGGAACATAAACAACTTGGCCTTTTACACCTGCAATCGAACCCCCAGGATCCATCCAACCCATCGAGGTGACCAGCCCCTGAGACAAACTGACATTTTTTTGCATTAAAGCCTAAGTCGCACGCTTGACATGGGCATGCATGCGACTGGGACCCTCCAACCTCTCCCACAACAAGGCATGCATGTCACTGGGGACTTTTCCAAGTAGTTTTGTGCGTGTGACTCCAGATTTTGTTCCACTTTTTTAGGGCCAAGACTCAAACCATTGCCTAGAATTCCATGGAACTTCTAGAAATGAAAAGTAACATAGAAACAATGATACTAATGCAAATACTTGAATAAGGACTTGACTAGAACCCTACTAGCCATGACAAACATTTCATCAAACATGTCACAAATATGCATTCTACAGGTTTACACAACACATATGAGCATAAGAGTCTCACACTTATCTGATAATCACTAAGAAGCATTGATACCTCATCCCAATAATTTCATTACCATCTATTAAGCCATACATTCACTGTACATTCAATGTTTAACGAAAAACATGATGAGAGCCATACATTATCATTGTCATAATACTTAGTCATAACCAACATAAATATCATGGATACAAAAACCATATAAACCACATATAAACAAGTATATTTACCCATAAAATACCAAGGAGAAAGAACTCTTATTGATGATTACATAAGTCGACTAGGTATGGGACTTCCATGAACCACTCGACCATAGACTAGGTTGAACCAAATCTTTTTTTTAGTGAGTTACCCCCATGCCATATTCCAACCATGAATGTGGGATCTCATAAAACACATCAATCCAAACCAAACTAGGGCTTCTAGAGGCCAAACCACCTCAACTCTAAACCAATGATTCCACCTCATAGTTAGACATCACTAACCATCACCATATTAGTCTGCACCCAAGTTGTCTAGGGCTCAAGAGAATTTATTCCAACTAGGGATTCTAGGACTAGTAACTCAACCCATAGCTTCCACCAAGCTTCTAGAGCATTTGTCCAACTAGGGCTTCTAAGACTAGTAACTCAAGCCACCATGGGCCTCCCGAGCATTTCTCCAACCAAGGCTTCCAGGAATAGTAACTCAATCCAAGCTACTATAGGTCTTCCAAATCATTTTTTCAACTAAGGCTTCGAAGAACTAATAACTCAACCCACAACCAAAGAAAAATGAAAACCAACTAGAAAAAACAATAAAACCAACACCACCATGGCTATCTAGGAAATGGAAAGGCTAGGAAAAACCACTATCAATCTAGACAATCCTCCGTGCCAATTACATATCATACACAAATAACCACATTCATATGCCATGCATTCCAAAAATAGTGAGGAAATCATACATGAAACTCAGTACCTGCAAGAAAAACTCATTGTAGCTACTAATCCCAATGTCCTCTTGTGCTTTTCTGCTTTTCCTTTTCCTTCTTGCTCCAATTCCCAAGTATTCCACACTCCTCCAAGAGTTCTCCAATAAAACTCTAAGTCTCTAAGAGTATGAGAGAGAGAGAGAATAGAATGAGAGCTCCAAACCTGAACTGACAAAAGTCTGTGAACTGATCCTCATAAGATTTTTTATTAATTAGGCCTCTATTTTCTTCAATTTTCCATTATCTTCCTTCATTTTCCTCCTCAAATGAAATTTGTGACCCTTCACCTCCCTTTTCACCCATTTTCCACTATTTTCATAAATAAATACCAATAAATTCCTCTTTTCCTTTCCAAAGCCTTAGCCATTGCCCTTTCCAATTTCCATAGCCATAATAAACCACATGAACACCCACACTAGGATGTTTTTCCCAACATTCATCATGGAATAAGTGTCCCATGACTAAAGTATTATTTTAGCTTTATTAACTTTTACATGGATTTTGACCAGGACTATTACAATTTATCACATGTACACGATTGTGTGTAAAGTAACAAGCATATACACAAGTTTCTTTGGAAGAAACTGCGTATATATGCAACTGTTTATAACAATAATTGCATATAAATAGAAAAATGAGGAAAATAAAAAGGATTTATAGATCTAAAAGATCAAGCTGAATGGAAAAAACACTGAAGTCTTAAGAAGGCTAAAAAAAACCAAGAAACAACAAAATAAACCTAGATAAAAGAAAAACAACCATTCTAGGAAATACTTGATGGAATTACCCAGTGGAGTTATTAATTCTGTTGGAGGGAAAAGTTCCCTAAGTCAAGGGTTGAAAACCTCAATAAATCAAGATAAAACAATAAATAAAGAACATTCGATTAAGCATGAAAAACAATCGAATTATCAGAGTTGGATTTAGAGGCATACCCAAGGGTCCTACATTTGAAGATGTTCCCATAGGTTCCATAACCTATGCTTCCTGAAATATGTACAAACTTGAAAATCAATCAAAAAAGAATATAAATAATAGATAATTCAGCGTGCATGTATAAGAAAATTTTAGATCATCATATATAACCATTCAGGTTATCATTCATAAGATGACAACATATATTGGGAACATGACATGAGCTTATTATTGATTAAAAACTGTAAGTACATGATAGATACAACTTGATCTACGCATCGACGAAGCCTTCCTATAGATCCATCTAGACAGAGCCACAAACAGACCTCTCTAATAGGTGCAAGAAGGGAATAGATAATGAGGATGAGCATCTCTGCAAAGTAAACCAAGGTTTCCAATAGACTAGGAGCGTAGGAGGCATGAGAAAAGTAGGCTTGATCTAGGGGAAATAAAGTATAATTTTGATTTCTCTTTCCTCACATGAATTAGGCCTACCCAAGGGGTGTATATATACCACCTCATTGGTTATTTAGTTATTCCACAAGATCCTGTAGGTGTGCCCTCAATAAACACATAAACCCCGTCTGAAAAATAACATTTTATTTTATTTTATTCATATTTAAAAATATATACACTGGTATAGTGTTATGGGACTTGTGTATGTACATGTTTTTGTGTGGAAAGAGTCTCATATGGAATTTGAAATATAATTTTTTAGTATAAATTCTAGTTTGCATGGGTAAAGGGACTACCTAGGGCCATAAAAGAGCATCAGGTCTACAACAATGCTAAATGATGTTATAACATTAATGTCATAAGCATATCAGATTATTGAACTATTGTTTGATTCTTATATGCACTATTATTCTACCTGAGAGAATTAAAAGGACGTATTTATGATATTGTAGAAAATATTGATGAATGTACTACATGTGTTTTATCATGACAATATGTTGTTGTAGACGATGTACTGATTTAGCAAAGGAAGTGTGTAAATTTTGAGTAGAGGTTATTAGGGATTACTATTAATCTACATCTACATGTTAAGTAGTCGTTGATGAAGGATGGTTTCTAGGGTTTGTACTATAAATATTGTGCTCCTATGAATGATATCAAATAATTATTCATGATTGACAACCACACTGTGACTATGCAACTTATTGTGTGGTAAACGTTGAAAGAAAGTGAAATTAGTAAGAGTACATTGGATGTGCATTAGTTTTGATGTTTTTATTTGTGTTGATGTATTATTTGTATTAAAAATTACCTAGAAGTTTGAACATGATTTTATAAAAAAGTGTTATGCTAGGGTTATAGTATTGATGACAAGCAGTTGGGCCAGGGTTTGAAGTACATGTTGACAAGAAATTATGTGGTTGATGTATGTTGTCTTGTGTTGAAGTATAAAGTGGGATTGTAAATAGGGGTATTGCAGATATTATTGATTTTTTAATTGATAAATTTTGTTATTATGATTAATGACAAGAATATATGAAATTTTTATTAATGAACATATTGAGTAAAAGTAGGTTTGAGTGTAGTTTTTTAGAAGTGGTAGAAGGGGTGGTAGTGGAAAAAGGTACCAGTGAAATATAGTAGTAGTGGCGGTAAGCGTGGCAGTGAATAGAGGGAACAATGAAGTGCAACTGTAGTAGAAACAATAGTGACAATGGTCTTATTGAGGTATGTTGTGCATCTTTGAAATTTAGAGTTTCCAGATTGACTAGCTTGAAGTTGGGGCATTGGTATGCATTTTTGGCTTTGATCTTTTTATGTGGTCCATTTTCCTTGTTACGGGAGCCCAAACCTACTTTTCTTCATTGTATGGAGCAACAAAGTGTCGTGGGGTAAGTAAAGTTTGAGGTATCAAAAGTTGAAGTGTGAAGTAGGGAAGTTGAATTTTACAAGGGGACCGAAGACCCCTTCATATTGGATACATAAAATTCTCCAGGCCTTGGGAAGTATTGTACATCCTTTCATTTCAACTGGTAAAACATGTATGTAACCGTGCATGAAAAATTTGTTGGGAGAAAATATCCTATGCACTGTCTATGTGATGTAATGACGCTTTGAATGTTTAAATCAATATAAACAATTGTAAAAATAATAATAAATTCTGATTCTCCCCCTCTCAATATTTCCAATATGTAATACTATAAGTGTATGTGTTTTCTAGATGAATGAAGCAAGTTGTGAGTGCAAACATTCTCCATGTTGAGTTTTTCCTCACCCGAGAGCTACATCTCTCTTCTTCAACACTTTTTCTTTCATTTTATGAGTTCACTCATGTAAAGAAACCAAAGGTTTTAAACTTTAAGTCACTGAATGAAGCACTACAAAATCCCACTGAATTTATTTTGAGTGATTTTTCAAAGTTGACTGCCCTCCACTTCTACACTTGGATTTTCAAGTTCTTGATCAATTTGTTCATGAATTTAGGAATTTTATTTATGTTTCTTATAAGGAGGATTTGAATTCATAAAGGATTTGGATGAAAAAATATTAGGTGATCAAGAGTTGGATTCCATCGATGAAAATGTATTGAATCATTTTGAAAGTGTTTCCTATGCAGTTTTTAACTAACCGACTAACAAAGAAATTGTATCGGTTTAAAGACGTTTTAGTAAGTATGGAGTTATTTTTTACATATAAATATAGATATATTTTATTTAATGGATCCTTGGTCAGAAAGTGACTTACATGAAGTTTTCCTGTTGAGTATAAAATTTCTTATTAGACATTGAATGAGTCGTTTAGTCAGAGTATTTGTAATTTAAATCATTTTTTTGTTGACGAAATCGAATCCTTGTCGACACTAGTAAATATTAAGTCGAATTTGTTGTAAAAAGTTCCAAAATGGAATAAATTAGTCCTATATTAGTCAATTTAGATGTGTCCTTCATGTATTATATCAAATACAGACTCCATATATCTCCAAACAACAATAACAAAAACAATAGAAGAAGTAACAAAGAACACAACCATGTTAATAACAACAAAAAACATACTGCAACAACAGAGCATCTGAGATGAGCATACAAAATTCTTTGATGAATAAACTTACAACAGGTAAGGAGCGAAGTAATGTTGTCAAGAAAGAGACCAGACAAGCTAAACATACATGAAAAGAGAAAAAAATACAAGATAATGATGAAAAAAATGAATTTTTAAAGTCCCTCAATATGAAAATTGCTTAATGGCTTCTTGGGTTATGACAATGGAAAATATTAGGTGGATTTATGTTGCAGACCTTCATTGATTTTATGAAAAATAACACACAATAATAAAAATCACACACTAGACTAATCTGTAGAGAAGCAAGGGACCGCTAGATTAGAGAGGAGTTGCCCGACTGTTCTTGGTTAGAGTAGTAGTCTGCTTAGTAGAGGTAGTAGAGAGCCCTAATATTGTAGAGAATGATTTAGGAGTCAATTATATGAAATAATTAGTCACATAGTGAGTAGAATCTAGAGTACACCTTGTATATGTGCATCTTCTTATCTAGCTAGTAGTTGTTGCAATTGAATCATCTATGTAGATTGGTATGCACAGTTGATGTATTGTAAGGATACTTCTGGAAGAGTAGAGGACCAATACATTTCCATACCCTTGCTCAGGACAAGCAAGGTATTGATGATGGGAGAGATGTTGAAGGGGATTCTTAGGCCTTTGTAAGTAATAATGAATAGTAGAATAAGTAAATGCGAGTAACAAACAAAAATGTATGAGTTGAAATGCATGATTGATTGGAGTGGGTACAACCACTTCAACAACATATCTTATGTATAAATACATATTAATGCTGAATACAAATATAGTTGGAATTCCTTCTTGAAATTGCATTCTTCTTGTGTAATGTGTGTCTTTTTTCATAATGTAACCAAATATTTACTACGTGTTGAAGCTGAGCCTTCAACAAGGTGTAAATTAAGAAATAAAATTACATAAAGTGTTAACAACTACATTTTTTGGAGCGAGGAATGGAAATATTGTTAAATGCATAAAAAATATTAATTAAACTCTAAACCTTTTATTGATGAGTCTTCAAGTGTAGGCAAAAATGGTGAAAGAAATTATTTTCTTGTCCGACAATTATCTATAAATAAAAAAAACATTTCAAAGCATTTTTACATTTAGATTATTAGGCTTTATAATACCTTATATAAAAGTCTCATACATGGCTTGGTCATTGGTGCACTCAGATTCAAGCCTATAGGAAATTAGATTATGTCTTTTGTGTGGATTTATTAAGATATATAACATGTAGGAAATCCTTCTTTTGAAATTGAAATATTGAAGTATAAATTCCAAATGTTAGTGTCTAGGACTAAGTTATAAGACCTAATATTATCTAAATCTACTACACTACAACTATTGCCATCAGTTCACACATGTAGTGAAGGAGTTCAAACTATGTTTATGATTTTAGAGGCAATCCTTGTGTTCCATAACACCCAAAATACGTTCGAAGAAAATAATTTCCTAAAACTAAACGCGTGAAATTAATCAACTCATTTTCCCCCTCTATTTCTATTGCAATATGCTTCATGTGAGTTTCATGGTCAACTTTGGTTTTATTTGCTTTTTTTTTTTGTAAAGAAAACACAAGTGTGACTAGTTGATGGCAAAATATCCTTGCAATTTTTGTGACGAGTCTTTTCTAAACAATAAACCATAAGCATCCAAGACATGAACCACAATGAAATCGATAATTTGATAGACCTTATGATCTAGAGCTAAATTGGTCATGGCATTATTTAGCTTCCTAATGAATTTCACATCAAACTTGTCTAATTAAATGATTTATGTAGTACACTTGGAAGAAACAATATTAATCTTATTGCAAATAGAGTGGGGAATCAAAATAAATTATGCTCCTAAATCCACCAAACAATTGTGTACATTTTAGTTATAACTCTCAAAGGTCAAAATGAGTGGAGGGGTGAGTGTCTTCAACTCCATGCTTATGGTAGCCACATTATAATGCCTTTCTATTTTAGTTTAATTTTTTGTTTATTTTAAGTTGTCTATTGGTTTTTAATATAAATTTATATATTTTTATAGGTATACCATTTTTTCTTATGAATTTTGGAGAGATTTGAAGGTGTTGAAGAGCATCTCTCTTTGTTGAGGAATGCTATAAATTCCCTCGATGGAAACATTGACCTTAGTTTTATTCATATCTTTGTAACATTATATCCCATGGTTTTCACAAGTAAGCTTACCACTATGGTTTTGTTGGCATGTTATTTGATGACTAGGTAATTATTTGGTTGAATTAAGAATTTGTTTTTCTAAATTGGAGGAGGTGTTGCAATTTTTTTGGTTGATGTATTGGGTTTTTTGGGAAGAGTGAGAGTAAAGATAGGTCCCTTGCTTCTTAAATTATAGTATTTAGGAGTTTACTAAGTGGCATTAAAATATCATACTAATACTTCCTCTACTACATCCTCTTTAGGATCAGGAGATTAGTGTCACATAAACATAACTACTTTCCAAGTTAGTTCTCCCTCTTCTACAAGCTCTTTAGGTTCAATTTCTTCAACAATTTTTTCAAGCCATGACTATTGATCAAGAAGCTTATTTATAAATAAGGTCATAGGGCTAATGTGCTAAGGGAATGTTTTCTCAAAATTATTAGATCCATCCCTACTTCCTTCAAATTGATATTAATATTGGAAGGTTATAAGGGTTTTGAGGATATGATGACTTATATTTGAAAAGGTATAAAGGCTTTCTAATAATAGGTCCTTTCATCAAAATTATTTTTTAAATCAACAACCTTGTTAGAAAATTTATTTACCATTTTGAGCACACTTTCTAGGTCGGTAGGTTCTTTTTTTGAAGGTTTAGTTAGTAAAAGAGGTTTCTTAGAAGTAGTATAAGTTTTTTTTAATGTTTGGATCCTAATTTTCCTACCCAAGTGAACATTTTTTTCAACCTTTTTAGCTTCTTGAAAAGTATTCACTAGAGTTGTTTTACACTAGAGGGTATTTCTTTTTCAACCTTTTTAGCATCTTGAATGTTATCCACTAGAGTATTTTTACATGGTAATAAATGCATACAAAGTAGATGCATAAAATTTAACTACCATCCTTTCAATTGGTTCAGAATTAATATTCTTTATTTATTTTATAATGGTAGTGAAACATTGACTGAAGCCTTTAGCAATTTCTTTCTTGTCTATTTTTAAACTTATAAATTCTTTGATCAATGCAATGGGGCTCTTTTTTTCACCAAATGTATTTATAAATTCCATTCCAAAACCGTTCCAGTTCATGGTGGATATTATAGGTAGGATGTAGTACCAAGTGGATGCTTTATTTTGATAAGTGTATGGGAACAATGAAACCACATCCTTGTCCTTTGTATTCATTTTTTTTTTTTTTTTGTAAGCTTGGTAGTACCTTTCATTTTTCTCTTTTTTCTCTTTTTTTCTTTATTTTTTTCTTTTTTATTCAATCTTCAACAACATGTCTAAATAGATCATCCCGATTGGGGAAGGGAATTGAAACTGTGATGAGTGATATAACAGCCTACCTCATTACTGTTTAACCAAGACCCCACATACATCCTTTGTATTCATTAGTTAGATAACAAAAAAAAATAAAAATAAAAATCTTTATATGATCCTCTAGGATGCATGACTTATTAGGGTAAAACTTGGGAAGAATTGTTTCTAGGTGCTTAGGTAGATTTTGAAGTTTCCATGACAAATTTTGAGCTCCTTAGGTCATCCAAGTGGGAACCTAAGGCATATTAACTCTAAGCACTTGACGAGTTAGTTAGTGTTTTGATTTTTGTAAGCTCACTTTTTAATCTTAGGCTCCAGGGTTGGGGAATGCATAATTTGAGGTGGGTGATGGTAGTATTTGTTCCAAAGGTTAAAGAATATCATGAAGAGAAATATCCATCATGTCCTCAATAATTTCAACCAAAAATATTTTCTCAGTTTGAATGAGTCTTTTACGCACTAGTTTCCATTTGGGGAAAAAACATGCAATAGGTAATCACACAATTTCATGAGTGCATGCTTGAGTGAGATTCAACAGTTTTTATCTCTAGGTGAGGAACACCATAAAAAATTTTAGGAGGAGACATGGGATTTTTGAAAGAAATAGTAGTATCCTCAAAAACAATTCTATATTTCCACCTCGAGTAGGGATATCACTTTGTCAAGGTTCACAATTTGAAGGTGTAGAATGGTAACCATGTGAAAGGTGAGTTTTTTTACTAGCCATACAATTTATCCCTTCTTCTAGCACCAAATATGTTTACATGGGTGAAATACCCTCCTCCATAGTAGGGCTTATCCCAACATGAACCCCCAATTATACCTCACATTATTTGGAATAGGGAACCCATTGATATTCTGGCTCAAAAAACTTTATTCATTTAGGTATATATAAAAGTGTGAAATTCATCAATCAAAGATGCTTATAATATACATGCAATATGTAGTCCTACTATTCCCATCCTTGCTCGAAGAAAATGTCTATAATAGTAAACACAAAACCAAGCATATATCTATATCAACACCATGAGTAGATAGTTATCCAAGAAATAATAGCATAAAAGTACATTAAAAAATAATGAATTCAAGAAAATTATATAACTAAGTTCCTATTTATAGTTTTGAGGTCAAACATAAAAGAAAAAAAAAGCTTTCTAGAACATTGGAAATACAAATATGAATTTCAAATACAAGAGAATTCTATTATAGAAATCATAATCTCACACAATTTTAGCACACTAGCAAACACAAGTAGAGTTCAACATTCATCCACCAAACTAGAAATAATTCCCCTCCACAATAATTGGCCACAATGGCTTCTTTTATTTAGCTTCTATAAAAAGTTTATAAATTTTCCACTAACAAAAATCATTTCCTCTCATTTCTAATCTACATTTATAACTTTTACAAATAACTACTTGTTGGCCCTTTAAATTCCTTGTATTTTTGGTTTATTTGGCTCCATTTTTCTTTACTAGTTTATCTTTTGAATTGTTTAATGTTTTTAAATACATATTGTTATCATTTGGAGTTCATGTTTAAATATATGTTTTACATGTAAACTCACCATATTTCATATTTGGAGGATATTTCAATTATGCACCTAGAGTTGAGTTGTTCATATGCTACAACAAATACCACCACTTCCTTTGGCACGAACCCCACTCCATTCTTAAGTGTGTTGATGAATGGGTTGATTAAATTAATCACTTTTGAAGGAATAGATGCATCTTCCATCAACACATTCTTTGTGATATTTGAAGTTGTGCCTATAAATATTCTCTTCTACTATATAATTTCTTCGATATATTTCATTAGTTTAATAGTTTGTCAAGGTGCAATCCTGCTATTTTGTGAGGGTAGATGGAATTTTTAATTAAATTATTAGCTACTTAGTGATGAAAATGACACTTGTTGATTGAAGCTACATATTTTTCAAGAGACAAACTTGTAGATTCTAAACTTCCCAATGTTTCATACTTGCATTGAAAGTCTTTTTCTATCATTCTAGGAAGGTTTCTCAAGTTGTTATTTTCTTTATTTTTCCATTTATTAAGCTTATATAACCCTAATTGAAATCATAAAATCAAGATCATGCCTCTAATATCATTATAAAAACATAATAATTTAGATGAAATTTCATCTCATTCATGTTGACCATTACATCAACCTCTATCTAGTGTTTAACTCATCTTATATAGCATAATAAAAAACCTTAAAATATAACAAGTTAGTCATGTATCCCTTTGATATGTGCTACTTGTTTTCTTAGAAAAATTATTACTCTCTTATAGTATTATATTTCTCTGGTTGTATTGAGAATGTTGGATTTGGCAGCTTTCATACAAGCAACACTTGTGTAATCAAAAACTTCTAGATCCTTATCTATATTTGTGACAACAATGATATATATTGTTACTATTAACTTTTGGACTCTATCAAACTTGAAATATTTCTATTTTTGCCTACCAATTTATTATGTTCTTGTTAAAGACAAAGGGGTATAACATTGTTATTGATTTTGACTTTGATGGGATAAAATGGCCTAAGTCCATATCAAGGAATGGGAAGTGACCTCTAGTGAGGATGAAGATAGGCCCACATGAAGGGAGCATTAAAAAGTGTAGGTTTGGTCTTCATATTGACATGTAATTATGATTTTCGTAAATGATGTAAAGAAGAAGATATAATTACTACTGGTTTGCTTCATGGGTTTCATGAGAAATGGATTTTGTTTTTAAAGTCAATGTCAATTATTGGGAATGTCACAAATGTATTTAAGTCTATAGAATAGTCTAATATCCCTCCAAGACAAGCACATGTGACTCCTCTGCAAGTTGGCTTCAAGATAAAGTAAAGATCTCTCATGTTGGCTCACCTAATGGAGACACATATATTCAGATGCACATGTCATCTTATTTATGGAGGATAAACATATATATATATATATATATATATATATATATATATATATATATATATATATATATATATATATATATATATATATATATATATATATATATAGACTAAAACTCATTATGGCATCCTTTCATGTGATTATGCACCGCACTTTTGTCATTGTATATTTTCGTAATCGTGATCTCGAACTTTTCAGACTCAGATAGATCCAGCTGATTATGTCCCAGTTGCTCGGAAATATGTCCTTTTGTTATGGTGTTATGACAAAAACTCTTCTTATAAAATACCAAATCACATGGTCAAACTTCAGCCAGAGATCCAAGTTTATAGCTGATTTGTGTTATGTACCCACACTAGTTTATATATATATATATATATATATATATATATATATATATAAACTAGTGTGGAATTTGCATAAAACACAATCAACACAACTTGGATCTCTCTGCAACAAGCTCAGACATATCATAGTTTGGGTGACTATAAGAAGAATTTTTTGTATCATAACAAAAGGACATAATTTCTGGGCAACCATAGACATCAAGTTCAGATATATCACAGTATAGAAATTAGGATCACAGTTCATAGATACAATTTGGATCTATTTAGAAGATAGTCTTAATGTATTCATAATCCCAATGTAATTGCAGTGATAAGGGTGCAGTGCAATCACATGAAAAGGATGCCATGACAGTTTCGGTCTACCAATATTTCAATGCTACCACAGAATGAAATTTGATACTATTTATGTCACGTTACTTCAATCTTTGTACTATTATGCTCTCAGTGTTATGTCAGTCATGGTGTTACTGCAGTTTCAGTGATATGTTAAATTCTCGGTGCTACTACAGTCAAAGGTTTGGTGTCATCTCAAATATAAGATATTTGTGTCATAATTTATCAATGATGTACCAATAAAAATAACTCAGTGTTATGAAAATGATGAGACTTAGAGGAAATAGCACAATGAAAAGGATGACAATGATAACAATGATGATAGTAAATGAAGAGGAGTCAAGAAGAAGAAAGGAGCAGAAGAAATTCAAGAGAACTAGTGTCTTGGTCTTGGAGTGGCTAATAGGTCAAGGGTCTTGGTCTTGGTATTTAGTAATTAGAATATCTATAAGGAGAATTTGTGCGGGTTTTCCTCTCAAAGAGTGAGAGGTTTTGGCCCTGCCTCATAGCCTACATTATATTTCTCTTGTATATTTATGTTCATGCATTGGTAGCTATTTGATAAATAATAACATTAATAATACAAGTAGAAGAAGATCATAATCTAAAGTTGTAAAAATGTCTTACAAGCAGTTACTAGTTAAAGAGAAACCACCTAACTATTGATGCCCTAGATTTCTCAACATGGTATTAGAGCTAAGGTAACAAGGTCAAGAAAAGATAGTTTAATCAAAGATACACTCAAGAATCAAGTTTCAAGAAAGGCATCAAAGCAAGTCGAAGGATATCAAAGTAAAGTCAAGATCTACATTGAAGTATCAAACCCAAAGAATAATTCTACACCAGCAAAAGTTTTGGATCCTCTAAGTCATCCTTAAAAGACCACAAAGACCCTCATCAAGATGAAGAGATCTACAATGCAAGCATAAAAATCCAAGTGAATCATTTCTAGGACTAAGATCACATCATCTTGGAGAAATTCGAAACCCTAGAAGCTTTTCTGACCTACACTCATTAATCACCGAGGAAGTCAAAATATCTTGAAGGCCAATTATCCAAAGAATTATGAAGGCATTATCATCATCTTCAAAAAGGTTATAAGGTAATTTCTCTCTCATTGAAGTAAGGACCTCTCGTTTATCCTTAAACAAGATCACCCAAATAAGAATCAAGACATACTCATCAATCACCATCATCAAAGGGAGCTAGATCAAAGATGTTGTCATAAAAAAAAAGAAAAAAAAAAGGGGGCAATCTCCTTTTATTGAATAAGGGATTTCATTTGGAAGAAGATCATTGAAAATGAAACAAATACATCTTCATCAACCACCATAAAAAAATATCTAGTTGAATATTTCATCTTCCCTTTTCAAGTAAGTATCTTCTATTATATAATCTAATCTAGTGAAAATGACTTCATTTTTGGAAGGATATCTATAATCTGGTTGGGTCATTGAACTTCTTTGCATGGAAAAGGATGATAGAAATAGTCCTCAAAGAAAGTGAAGTCATTAATCATATCAATAGAAAAGTCTTTGAAGGTCAAACATTATCTAAATACATGAAAGGGGATCAAAGGGATCAAGTGATTCTTATGAAATAAATCAAAGGTCCCCTCATTCCCATATAGCAAGATTGGAGACATCAAAAAAAATAAAAAATAAAAAATAAAAAAAAAGATGATATCGGATAAGGAGATATTCCTCATTGTTATAAATACACTAACTAATGAACAAGGTAACAAATGTCTATGCAGATAAGAATTATATCACATTCATCAACTTGTGGTTTCTATGCAAGATAGAAGAAGACAATTTGAGGGGAAAAAGTACTCAAGACATTTGTAGAAAGGAAATAATAACATAGCTAAGATTAAGTGCTATGAGCATTATAATAAATATTGTCCTAAGCTCAAGAAGGGCAATAACAAGGAAGATATAAAAGAAGTGGAGGAAGATGAAAGAAGGAAGTACAAAGAAGAGGAAAATAGTTAGAAGTACGAGCTCATGATATCACCATAGGAAACATCAAGGATGTTCATGACATTCAACTATGAATGATATAACCCTTGGAAACCTCGTTAAAATATCAAGAAACACTTATGGGAAAAATGGATAATTCATCCAGGACAAGTCTCATCATACATCAAGTCAAAAGGAAACATTTTATGGATAGGGATATGTAAGATCCTCAAGATCTATGATGGAATCCTCATCAAAGGGTTCACTGATATAGAAAGGAAGAAAGTGTTTCATCATGAATTCCATCTTGTGGAATTCATTTGATGATGGTATGATGACATAAGAGATGAATTAGATCAAGGGTTTGAAGCTCTTTTAAATCAAGGAATCTATTGAAAGAAACCCATATGACCTAAAGGTAAATGAGATATGTATGTTTATATTGTAAATTCATGTTGTATGGTTTCATGTAACATGGATCACTGCTCTATCTTGAGAAACATTGTCGAGGGAAAAGAATATCCTCCTATGAAAGGATGCTAGAAGGAATGGGTCACACTAGATGAAATCAACATAATATATACTCATAAGGAATATGAGGTGATTGACAATAATTGGAAAAAATCTGAATGGAAGTTACTTGGAATGTCATGTGTGAAGAAATAAAGGAATATATCATAGACTATGCAACCATGGAAGAAGGAATTCAACATTCGAGACCAAGAATATTTGACTAGTAAATCTCTAGAAAATATATGAATAATTTGATGGAAGTTTGAAAAAATATGGATATGCTTGAAGATGGATATATTTGGGAGATATGTCGACATGTTTGTAGAATTTTGATGCTAACTGGAAGATGTCATGATGAAAGACCATCACAAAGGTAATTTTTGATTTAAGGTTTCATTTATTTTTTTGAACAAATATCTGGATGGGCTTATGCATGAATTCCAAGAGAATAAATATGGATGTCTTCCTAAAAGGACCATTTAGAAGGATGTAGACCCTTCTGAAAAATAAAACTTAAAGAAGGCAACATGACATGAAGCAAGGCCATATGTAGACTCATGGATCACTTTCTGATGAAAGGGAAGATGGCATGACTAACTTTATTGAAAGTGATGGATGGTCTGTGCCCTATGCTATCACTCTATAATTTCTTAAGGTTGTGAAAGAAACCCAAAGGTAACCATAGAACCACTTTTAAGTTTAGAAGCTAGCCCTTCTAAACTCATAGAGGGATCTCTCTCAAATTTAGATTTACTTGCTTTGTAGGATTTTAGGTTAGATGTGAAAGTTTAGAGTTTGGTTTTTTAAATGGTTCAGTTGGAACAACAAGGGAAATCCATTGGGCAATGGATTCAATTAAGTTTCAAGTTGATCAATCGCAGTAGTTGCAGATAAGTTTAACAGGGCAATGTAGGATGACTTATTAGATCTTATGAGCTTTGTGAGATATTAAAGATGGAAAGTTTAAGGATCCATTAAACATAGAGTAATTAATAATTCTAGTGTTTAATTCCAGTTGAAAACATTAACTTTGTTCAAAATCTAGAAATGAGTGTACTTAAACAAATTCAGATTCTTATTTTTCTTTGAACAAAACATAAAAGATAGACATATGAATTGACATAGAAGAACACACTAACAAGAGAAGATAACTTCACCAATAAGTCTGACACAAGAATCCTAAAAAATATTTATGTATTACTGAAAATTTGTCCACTTGAGCTTAAGGAACAATTTTACATCAGAAGTCTATTTCTTCATACAAGTCACAACAATAATACTTCGAATTTTGAAGTATTTATGCAAAATTATCAAAAAATATCTTGAGTGAAAACCTCAAGTTATTTTACAAAATATTTAAAATTGTTTTACAAAGATAGAGCAAAATTATAGGAGATCTAAAACTGTTGTAGCTGCTTGGCACTATCTTTGAGGATTTATGGTGGTAAGTAACAATAATTCAAATTTGATAGTAAGTCTAATTTGATGAGGTGGCATCCAAGTCACTAACTGTCTATGATTTTTTTCCTCACGAGATTCTAAAAAATAGGGTCCAATGATCCCTTTGAATATCTCAATCCAAGATAGTCATGTAAAAAATGAGAGAGGTTTTTGTAGATGAGTATGTTACCAACAAAAAAACTTTTAGTTTTTTAAAATTCATTTCCACTTGTTCAGAAACCGTATTTGAAAATTGTGACTAAAAAAGGAAAATTATGGAGAATATTCCTTCAAAGATGCATTCGAATCTCCAAAACCATAATGGATGTTACTAAACTGAGAGAGGTTTTTCAAAATGGGTCTGTTACAGACAAAAATCTCTTTCATTTTTGAGAAATTCGTTCTAATATGTTTGTAAACCGTGCTTGAAATTATTGTGTTGTATAGGAAAAAACATAGTTTTAACTGACCTTTTTTCCAACTTGGTGTTGACTTTAATTGTCAACGTTCACTATTGATTTGGTGGTAGTGGGATGAAATGGATATATGACATGGAGGCAGAAGGTGAAATGAAGGCAGTGAATGATGGAAGGTATGTGGTAGTTGGTGAGTGGACAGGATGAAGGTACTTGGCGAGGGAAGATTGGATGGGATGAGTGACATGAGAGTCAAAAGTATTTTTTTCTTGGCAGGAGGTGGATGGTAGTTTTTGGAGTGGAAGGGGGGGTGCAAAACCTTATGGTGCTACCACACTACCTAGTAGGTCTCACCCATTTGGATCCCCCCCCCACCCCGTATATAAAGCGTGAAGGAGCTTGGGGGTACCCAAAAATGATCCCCCGTCGTTGATCTAGGTAGGGTGGATTGTGCCTGTTGAGAGGTACGCACATTATTACATATGCCAAAAAGTGTCATATCAAACAAAAATTTAATACAATTATGATAATCACAATTTAAATGACATGACTAAATAATCTGAACCTACTTAATTAATCTATAATGGTGCATTTTGATTTGCAAGCCTATTTTTTCTTTCTTGGAAATAATTTGCAGAATAAAACATTATTTATAACATCTCATATACAAAATTATAGCTACAATCATGTCATCCTATAAAATATAGGACCCTAACAGTGGTTCCAATGGGGATGGCATCCTCCCAGTGAGGTTCCAAATAACACCGTAGACTAGTAACTTGATCCATTGGGTTGATCCCAAGCTTGCAACATGCTCTGTCATGAAACCACTGCAACTAAAAACCAGTTGATAATATGTTCTAATACTCAAACTGAATCAAATCTATTATTTAAATTGAAACCTGAACTGTATACTGAAAACTAAAAACTCTGCTACAAATTAAAATTGAAAATAATTCTCAAAGAGTGGAGCTTATTTATCACACCTACTCACTCTAATATATTGAAATTATTGCAATATCAAGTAATACAAAAATCCCAATGCAACCAACTAAGCAAATTGATACTTAACTAAATTTTGCTCATAATTCTCATGAGACAGAAAAAAAGATATGATACTAGCAACCCAAACTACCACTAAAACTCTTGACCATAATCCACAAATATAAGAACAACCATTTTCCTTGATGGCCACAATAGATTGGCTAGAGGATCTTGAAAAACATGGAAAGTTACATTTTGATGATCTGCAAAAGGACTGCTTTCTAAGGGAAAGGGAGTAAAGTGTTCATAATCTTACCATCTTCATTTGAAACAACCAATTCATCCACAATAATAACATACATAGGTTTTGGGACAACCTATTCTTCCTCAGTAAAATATTAATTATCTGAAATTGGAGGCTTATTTTCAATTAAGGTAGCCACATCTTGAATAACAAAAAGGTCTACCATCCACAAGGTATAAAACAATCCGCTCTTCAAAATTTTCTACAGGAACAAACTGGTTGCATATTATTGTTGAAAATAATGGATGGATCATGGCTTTCTTGAGTTTCTATGCTAGCAAACACAAAATTATGATTTTCAGAAATTGTTTCTTGAATTAAAAACTTAGGAAAAGAAGGGAATGCAAGACAACTAGAATGATCATTTGTATTTCTGAAAACCTGAGAAGATTACTGCAAACTATCATTTGTAAGCTTTGTTTCCTCATTACAATTGGGTAGCTTGTTCTCTCATTCTTCTGAAATGTATAGAGGTTGTGCAATTAAGTCATCGAAATGCATATTTTCTTCATTTTAAATCATGGGAGAAATAAATACTTATTGAAAATTTTCTTGAGTGTCATAGCAACCAACTTCTTCAATTTATTCACAGTTGAAAGGTCTCTCATGAATAGCCTCTATAATATCATCATCCATATATTGATAATATTCATAGTAACCTACCAGGTATTGAATAAATCTTTTAAAATGATCACAATAGCTTTGAAACAACAACAAAGATGGATAATCTTCTGTGTATTTCTCCAAAAATACATTATGAAAATGCTTTAAAGAACATATACTAGTAGCTGGAAAATTTTCATACCAAGACCTACCATTTCCATCCAAAGTAAGCATGAACATATTCATAAGAAAATATTCATGGAATTCAACCTGAAGCCTATGTAAATGCATATGGAATTTTATAATATGTAAAACATCATTATTACCTTTCTCATCTTTTAACTTTGGCAAAAATGATTTCCTATCTATGCAAGGCATGCGATGCAGAAAGCCAGGGATACTAGATCTATCCATAGGAGCATAACTACGTTCTATTCTTGAACTCATATTGAAAAAAATCAACAATAATTGATGAAATTATAGACCTTCGCATAGTGGAGTCACCATGAGTGTTCTACAATATGGATTCTTTGACAATGGAGTTGCCATGAAAGCTTTGAGCTTTGGATTATTGAACATGGAGTCTCCAGGTGAAAGATTCAACCTTTCTATGTCTGACTATTGTCCACCATCAACAATCAAATATGAACTTAATAGTATTTTTCAAGGAAAATGAAACCTTTCTTCCTCAATATGATCACCAAAATTTTATCACTCTGTAATGTCTTAAGGATGTGAAAGAAACCCATAGGTAACCACAAAACCGCTTTTAATTTTAGAACCTATCCCTTCTAAACTCAGAGAGGGATCTCTCTATCATATTTAGCTTTATTTTCTTTGTAGGATTCTAGGCTAGATGTGAAAGTTCAGAGTTTGGTTTTTAAAATGGTTTGGTTGCAACAACAAGGGAAAGCCATTAGGAAATGGAGTCAATTAAGTTTCAAGTTTATCAATTGCAGCAGTGACAAATAAGTTTAACAGGGAAAGGTAGGAAAACTTATTAGATCTTATGATCTTTGTGAGATAGTATATATGGAAAGTTTAAGGATCCATTAAACATAGGGAAATTGAGAATTATAGTGTTTAATTTCAGTTGAAAACATTAACTTTGTTCAGAAGCTATAATTGAGTGTACTTAAACAAATTCAGATTCTTGTTTTTCTTTGAACAAAATAGATAAGAGTAACATATGAATTGACAGAGAAGAACACATTAACAAGAGAAGATAACTTCACCAATAAGTATGACACAAGAATCCTAAAAAAGCTTTTTATATTACTGGAAATTTGTCCACTTGAGCTTAAGGAACACATTTACATCAGAAGTCTATTTCTTCATACAAGTCCCAAAAATAATACTTCAAATTTTGAAGTATTTATGCAAAATTATAAAACAATCTCTTGAGTTAAAACCTCAAGATCTTTTACAAAAATATGTAAAAATGTTTTACAAAGGTAGAACAAAAATATAGAAGATCTAAAACTGCTATAGCTTCTTGACACTATCTTTGAGAATTTCTAGTGGTAAGGAACAACAATTCGAATTTGATAGCAAGTCTAATTTGATGAGGTGGCATCCAAGTCACTAATTGTCTATGAGCTTTTTCCTCACGAAATTATGAAAAATAGGGGCTAGTGATCCCTTTGAATATATTAATCCAATATATATTTGTAAAAAATAATATAAGTTTTAATATATGTGTATGTTACAAAAAAAAATCTTTCATTTTTAAAAATTCATTTCCACTTGTTCTACAGAAACCGCATTTGAAAACTATGACTAAAAAATGAAATTTCTGGAAAATATACCTTCAAATATGCATTTGAATATCCCAAACCTTAATAGATGTTAGAAAATGGAGAGTTTTTTCAAAATGGGTCCATTCCAGACAAAAGCCTCTTTCAATTTTGAGAAATGTGTTTTAATATGTTTGTAAACCATGCTTGAAATCACTGTGTTGTATAGGAAACAATATAGTTTTAACTGACCATTTTTCCAACATAGTGCTGACTTTAATTTCCAACATTGAATATTGATTTGGTGGGAGTGGGATGAAATGGATATATGACGTGGAGGCAGGAGGTGAGATGGAGGGTAAGCGGCATTCGATGAGTGGACGGAATGAAGGTACATGGCGAAGGAAGATTGGGTAGGATGACTGATGTGAGAGTTAACGATATTTTTTTTCTTGGCAGGAGGAGGATTAAAATTTTCGCCCGGGGAGGGGGGTTGTGCGAAACCTTGTGGTACTACCACGTTACCTAGTATGTCCCTCCCATTCGGACGCCCCCCGTAAATAAATCATGAAGGAGCTCCGGGGGGGGGGCCGAAAGCGATCCCTCACGGTGTTGATATGAGAAGGGTGGATCATGCCCATTGAGAGGTGTGCCCACATTATTTCATATGCCAAAAAGTGTCATATCAACCAAAAATTTAATACAATTATGATAATCGCAATCTAAATGGTGCAATTAACTAATCTAAACCTATTTAATTAATCTATATTGGTGCATTTTGATTTGCAAGCCTATTTTTTCTTTCTTGGAAATAATTTTCAGAATAAAACATTATTTACAACATCTCATATATAAAATTACAGCCAAAATCAAGTCATCCTATAAAATATAGGACCCTAACACCCTACAAGGAAGTCCCAAAATATGAAGACTCCATAAGTAAGAAGAAATTCATGATATCGAAGGAAGGAGCTCTTCAATGTAACTGGTTGTCCCATTATCTCCACCTGAGGAGCTATTGTAGGTCCCTAATTAAGAGGGAGCTTGGAAGTAGGTTTCTTACTTGCAAGAAACTTGGAAATTCTTAATCCAAGAGGGAGCTTAGGTACATTCCTTATGTAGGAATGAGTACATTCCTTTATAGGAATAGATATATCGTCCCTACAAAGAGGGAGAGATATAATCATAATTCTAGTCTTCACTTTAGAAGACAGAATGGGGGATTGGGTAATCATTTGGTATCTAATTCTCTTTGACGATGAGATAGGGCATCCAAGATAAGAGTAGTCGTATAGGACCGATATTCTTTGAGGACTAAGAATCCAAGATAAGAATAGTCCTTATGGAACACAACCTGAGAACCCGGGTGGGGTATGTTCTGGGAGAGACAATGATAAGGGTGTCTCTAAATCATCAGTATTTTCATCATTGAGCTCAGATCTTATGGAGAGATGGAGTTGTTAGTCAAGGCCTTGCAATGTGACAATGATGATTTATATGATGCTATACAAATGGGTTACCAATATTATTATTCTTATGAGAAATTATTCAGTTTCAGAATGACCAAGTAGCATTATGAATACCTTCCTAATTAAGAGGGAGCGTTGAAAAGTGTAACTAGGTTTGGTACTCAAATTGACACGTAATTATGATTTTTTGTAAATGATGTAAAGAATAAAATAAAATTATTATTGCCTTACTTCATGGGTTTCATGAGCAAGGGATTTTATTTTTAAAATCATTGTCATAAATAACCATTCATGGGAATATTAAAACTGTATTTAAGTCTATAGAATATTATAATATCCCTCCAACATGTTCGTCCTCTGCAAGTCGGCATCATGATATAGTAAATAAATCTCATGTCAGCTCACCTAATGAAGACACACCTATTAAGATGCACATGTTGGTTTATTTATGGAGGAAAAACCACTATATATACTAGTGTGTCCTTTGCATAAAACATAGTCAACGCAATTCATATCTCTCTAAAAGGGGCTCAGATCATATCATATTTTTGGTGACTATAGGAAGAAGTTTTTTAATCATAACAAAAGGACATATTTTCTAGCTAACCATAGATAACAAGTTCGGATCACAGTTCAGAGATACAGTTCGGATCTCTTCAGAAGATAGTCTCGGTGCAATCATAATATCAGTGTAATTTTATTAATAAGGGTGTTGTGCAATCACATGAAAAGGATGCCATGACCGTTTCAGTTAACCACTATTTTAGTGTTGCCACATAAATAATTTCGGTGCTATTTTTATCATGTTACTTCACTCTCTATACTATGATGCTCTCAATTCTATCTCAGTCAAGGTGTTACTGTAGTCTCAGTGATATGTTATACTCTCAGTGCTACTACAGTCAAATGTTTGGTGTCATAAGGTCTCAGTGATGTAACAATAAAAATACATTAGTGTTATGATAGTGATGAGATCTTAGAGGAAATAACATAGTGACAAGGATGATAGTGATAACAATGATTAAAATAAAGGAAGAGGTGTCAAGAAGAAGAAATGATCAAAAGAAATTCAAGAAAATTGGCATCTTGGTCTTGGAGTGGCTAATAGGTCAAGGGTATTCATCAATTGGAATCTCTGTAAGAATCATTTATGTGGGTTTCCTCTCAAAGGGTGAGAGGCTTTGGCCCTAGCTCATAGCCTACGTTCTGCGTCTCTTGTCTATTTATGTTCATGCATTGGTATCTATTTGATGAATAAGAACACTAATAATCTAAGTAGAAGAAGATACTAATCTAAAGTTGTAAAAATCTCTCACAAGGAGTTACTAATTAAAGAGAAATCGCCTAACTATTGATGCCCTAGATTTCTCAACGGGGAGGAGTCCTAGTTTTACCATTCAAAATTTCACCATGGCCACTTGAATTATGAGTATCCTTAGAATATCATTTTCTATAGAAATCAAATAAAATATAATGCGAGGGAATAATAAACCCATGAAAAGATAGCAACTGACTACCCATACCTATAACCACTAGACACCACTGAAAACTATTCTTGGCCACCATTGACGAGAGGTACCAACCTATGCAACCCAAAGCAAAGAATGAATGAAGAATAAAAATACCAAGGTTAGCCCAACACACCCTTATCACAAGCAACCAAATACTAAGGATATGAGGCAACCAATAGTTAAGAAACTACTTGATTCCTAGAAAAAGAACCAACTCTAGAAACCTAGATATCAAAAGTAATGATAGGGGTATATAGCGGAGAAGGTATAGAACATAAATTGGGCCATGATAAAAAAAAACACCCATAAGGGTGAGGATTAAGAATACCTTAGTTATCCAATTTGCCTAGCATGGTGGAGGTCCTAACACTATGGCCCAAGGAAATAAAATCAACCAATTGATGCTTCTAAATTTAAGAAATTTGTCTCCATGTGAATCCATAATATCCCAATCCACTTGTTGATCTATAAACTAATATGGATATTCCATTAGGATAGTTTTTCATAACATATACTATAATTTTTTAAATATTATTTTTTGTAGGATTATTTCCTTAGGTCTCAATTTTTTTATCTTTAGCATATGGCTTGAAATTAAAAAATAACTAAAACATGAAAAATAAAGAACACACACAAAATACATACTAACCACACAAAATGAGAATAATATTTCTCTTGGGAAACCAAATAATAGAGATAACCTAGCTAGACGATGCCTCATAATGGTTATATAATATTTTAGATAGCTTTTGACCTGAATTTTCCAAATTAGGACCTCCCACTAAAATGACTTTGTAATTTTATTCCTGTAACTTCTTCCACTTAGAAATTATTGCGTGTTTTCCTATATTTCCCTTTGTTAATATGGAGTCTTTCCCATAGATATACCCACTAATATTCAATAGACAACTATCCACTAGTATTCCCTCATTTCCCTATACATACATGAATTTATGAAAATGAAGGGAGATATAAAGGATGGTGCACAAATTTTCTCTAAAACATACTCCTAGCTTGAATTGACTAATTTTATCCCCAAGAGTCCTTGTACTAACCTCAAACACACATCTCCTGCAAGAAAAGATCAAAACACACCCAAATTTGATCTTCCAATGCAAATTTTAGTTGTATTAGCCATTTAAATATATATAAGAAACACATATTTTATAATCTACATGTAAATACACATAAATATAATGGGTTGAAATATTGCTTTTATATTAAAGAAGGCACCTACAACAGTTGCAAGTCCCTTGAGCTCCGTGATAATAGGCTCCTCCTCTCACCTACACTCATAGTCAAGGCTTATTGCGGGAAGTCTTATTGTAAGATGTCCTCTAGGCATTCTAGAAAATGATATTACTTTCACTATCTATTTATATCTTTGTTCTCATGGAGGATTCTTATTTATAGTTGATTTGAGAAGGTGGAGGAGATGAATCTATACATTTTGGATTTTTTTGTACATGTTTTTTCATCCTTAGCCTGCTTTTTAATCATTATTTGGACATTTTCAAACCTTATCCTCTTGCTCCAAAATCCATAACCACATCAACACTTTTTTCTTGAAGGATAGGAATGTTCATGCAATATCCCAAAATAGGGAAAATAAGCAGCATTGGGAATATCTTAAAATATTCCAAAAATGGACTGCTCAGCAATGCATTCACAGAAAAACACATTTCTAGAAATATAAGCCATAAAAATTAAAACCATCACTTGGACCCATGAGATATATCCATATAGCATCTAAGTCCAAGAAGATATTAGAAACAAAAGAAACTAGGTAAGGTAAATAGACCTCCCACACCTAGTGTAGCTAAAAATCACTAAAACCCCAGACACCGCTACTCAGAAATTATGCACAAAAGGAACAGCACAGTTTTAAGAGGGTCTCAAACCAAAAACTAGGAGGAAAAATACATCTTCTCATATATTAGACATTAACTGAGATCTAGTCTCCTTATTACAATTACAAGATAACCTGGAAAGGGTTTCTTGTCATACACTCTAAATACAAATGTGATCTTCAAAAAATTATTGAATAATCACTGCAACACTGAAGAATAAGAGTGTAGAATGCTGAAATATATCTTATATATTGTATATCCCTCAAAGGCTTCCTCCCATGAAAGGATGAACCTCTCAATCACAAGGAAACACTGCAAAGAAGCCACTAGATCATCCACTGAAGCTGCCTCCAAAAATAATGCATTCCCTAGCTGGAACAGCACTGGGAATGTGGGGAAATGTTTGGTATGATACAAAAAATATGAAATAGGCTCAATAACTCTCCAAACAGATCTCCCAATGGAAGGAAACCTCCTTCCTATGAGAAACTAGCTTAGAAAAGTGGGATTCCAATCCCTTCCACTGTTGCACCCTGCAACATAGCACAATAACCTACAATAAAGGCGCTGATGAAGTAAGCTAAAGCTTGGCCTGAAAACCTAATGTGGAAATGCATACAAAAACTCTCCCAAGAGGATCCTCAAGGAAAGATGTGGGATTCCCGCTCAGGAACACCCGGTGCTAAACAGCACAGCAACCCTTCTAAACAGCAAGAGGAAGCAAAAGTCTGAGCATACCAAAATAATATTCCAAAACATAATCAACAATTTTTACATCCTATTCCTTAAATAAAATTTTAGTTTTCTTTCCCTTGTCCCCACCCAATTAGGTCATTTCCAACAAGATATTCATCTCCCTCCAAAACTTCTTTATTCCTTCCTTGATCCATGCTCCTCCACGTCTGCGTTGTTGACTTGGTCAAATCAGACTGAATCAGGTTGATATTATCCCTGTTCACACATGGAGGTGTTTTATTAAGCTGCAAGGAATGTCTCCTTTCACACTTGAAGTGTTTTTATTCCTTCTTAGGATACTTATGGGCTTTTTTATGCATTTATTCACCGGCTAAATGTACTACTAACTCTAATGTTCCATTTAGCTTTGAAGCTAAAATTTGGGAACATTACAGTCCTCCCCTCCAAAATTTTTGCTTGTCCTCAAGAAAATGTATAGGGAGAGAAAAATTTCTCCCCTCCTCCTCCTATTTCCTCCCATCAATGGCCTCCATCACTGCATCAAAATAATTTGTAATAAAACTGCCATCCAAAGTTTCCTCCCAAGTATGCAAAACCAAATGGCTCACAAAAATCAAAGGTGGAAGGTGTAAGTGGAAACCTGCTTGCTATCCCATGGACTCCTCAAAGTAGGAGTGATGACAAACATGGGGAGTCTTGTTCCCAATGAGTAACTAAGTCTTGTTCCCAATGAGTGACTCCTCCACCCATACTATCATCCAGATGAAATGAGCCATCCTAGGTAGCTCATCAAAAGAATCATCAACCCCGGTTTTATACAATGTATTGGGGCTACATGGAGAGATTGGATCCTTCCATCCAAATGGTTTCTCTCTCCATTTATGGTAATTATGGGGTTGTTTCTGTACTTGGGATGAAATAACATGGCCTCCAAGAATGGCCCAAGTTTCCCCATCAAACAATTCAGCCATGAATTGCCTCCTCCAGTTCTTCAAGTGACTCCTCCCACAAGAAGGGGAAAATAGTGATGTGGAAATCATGGTTTGCCTACGGTTCCTCCTGAAATGTACAACATGAAAAGTGGGGAGAATCATGCTCCCAATGGGCATCTCTAATACCTCCAGAACTCTCCAAACAATGCTCCCCATGAATATAAAATTATCAACAGTAAATGGAAGAAAAATGCAATAAAAACAAGCTGCCACATGACAGCTGGAGAGTGGTTCATAGTTCCACCAATGGAACTAGCGCAGTGCATTCTTTGCCTGCATCAAAACAAAAAATAACAACTGCTTTCCCAACCACTTGTTTGCTGCCACAGTCATCTCATAAGATGGAATCATGAATATACAATTTGGTGTCAATGGTGCACACCAAAAATTTTGTGGCTTTCCCTACAAACCACCAACAAGATAGCCAACCTCAATGTTGCAATTAGCCTCAAGTACATCATAATATAAATTATAATAAGGGATGATCCTCCTTAACACAACATGCTGCTCATATAAAGTAAAGAAAGACAAATCATAATACAAATGTATACCTCCTCTACCATGTACTTCGGTCCTTGAGCTGAAATGGCTCAACTAAAAATTCTCCCTCACTCCCAATGATTAGGAAGGTGGCTATGACATCCTCTCCATCCCCATCTGGGCTATGCATCTCTCCATATGCTGAAATATATCATACTGGATTCCCTCCCAAATAAACTCCTATGCCAAGGAAAGATATGCATCAAGGTGCCTGGAAAAGAAGTCTTCATGTGCTGCATGTAGCAGCTTCTCCTTGAGCTTATAACCTCTAGTCAAGAAGACTCTGCCCTGAGAATAGATGACCATATCCTCCACCATGTATCTATCATCTCCCTCGGGGTCATCAAGAATCATGCAAGCACCCAGATCCTTGGAGTACTCTACCAAGACTTGAGACCTCCAATATGGATCAATCCTCCCAAGAGACAGTGCTGGTGATCTGGCATGTGAAGCTCTCCTCATGCTGCTGCCTGCCAATTTGACATCCCCCATGCCAAATTTATCCTCCAAACTCTTCACCTCTCCAAAATCCAAGAGTGGTGAAACCAAAGAAAAGATGTCTTTCATCAACTCTAGTTCTGGTGGCCTCCTCGGTGGAATGCCTCCATGTAGTGAGACATCAATGTCCAGAGTATAATGCACATATGGTTGGGAAACCTTGCCCTTGACCTTACAATGAAAATCAGTCTGCCTGTTCCTTGCATTAGCTCTCTAAAATAGAGAAGGGTGTGTGCCTCTCATCAAGTGATGCTTCTCTTCCTTCCTACCTTCTCCTTCCATCTGCAATGCTTCATAATCATGCTGCTCATTGATTTTTCTTTGATCTCCATGTATGAGATCCTGGGGAACTTCTTGCAAGGATACAAGAATCCCTCCTATTGGAGCATGTGCTCCTCCTTCCTCTGCATGAGGTACTAGATGTGCTCTAGATGTGACAACGTTTTTGCCCTCATCTTCATCAATGTGTATGGGAAACCTCTCAACAACTGGATCCTCATGTGAAAAAGAGATCCCCATGCCCTCTTGTTTAGGAATATGAAATAGAGGCCTTGCCTCTAACAATGTGTAATTCAAGATGTTAGCTTCTCCCATGGTTTTCTAAAGTGGAGTCTCCTCCATTACATGCAAGGTTTTTGTTCTCCCAATTTTTTACTACTCATGTGTCTTAGGAATTTTTCCATTAAACCTTCCCATAAATGTTTCAATGAATCTTGCATAAGAGGAAGTGTTTGCATTTTTCAAAGAACAAGATTCAAAAATCCACCATGCATGGGCCTTACCTTTGAAATGCAGCGATGCAATTCTGATGGCTTCCTCTTCAGAAATGTGGTGTTGCTATAAATAGGAGTCTAGCTCCTTCACCCAAGCTCTAGCTGAACATGTAGGTGAACCTTCAAAAGTAGATAGAAGAAATCTATTTGCATCGTGTTCCTTGCTCTTTTCCACCTAGATATTGCAAAACTCTTGGAAATTGGTATGATCTCTAAACCTCTCAGTTTGAGATTCATACTCCTGCAACAAGTCACTAAGAGTTCTCCTCTTAGGCATTCTTCCTCCTTTCATCCATCTCCAAATAGATCTGGGCACTTGACTGTGATGTGCATCATGGTGTGTAGCTGCATGCTCACACTTACCATGTGCAAATCTAGATCCAGCTCTAGATCCAAACTCCTCTAGAGATCCCATCTCCATTCTTATTTTCTTCAGCTCTCCTTGAAAGCTATGCATAGATCTTAGAAGAAGCTTTGTAAGCATGTCTTCCTTTCTCCCTTCACATAATGGAGCCTTCTCTTTTCTGTCCATCTCTCCTTCTTCCTAAAGTATAATGTCCTGAGATCCACAGGTTGAGCCAATATTTAAGCTTTGATACCATTGTAATATCCCAAAATATGGAAAATAAGCTATATTGGGAATATCTTTAAATATTCCAAAAATGGACTGCTCAGCAATGCATTCACAAAAAAACGCATTTCCAGAAATATAAGCCATAAAAATGTAAAACATCACTTGGATCCATTAGATTTATACATCTAGCATCTAAGTCTAAGAGGAGATCAGAAACAAAAGAAACTAGGTGAGGTAAACATACCTCCCACACCTAGTGTAGTTGACAATCACTAAAACCCCAAACACTGCTACTCAGAAATTATGCACAAAAGGAACAGCGTATTTTTAAGAGGGGTTCAACTCATAAATTAGGAGGACAAATATATCTTCTCGTATATTATACATTCATGTTTAAAAACTGAGATCTAGTCTCCTTATTACAATTACAAGATAACCCGGAAAGGGTTTCTTGTCACACACTCTAAATACAACTGTGATCTTCAGAAAATTACTGAATAATCACTGCAACACTGAAGAATAAGAGTGTAGAAGGCTTAAAGATATCTTATCTACTATATATCCCTCAAAGGCTTCCTCCCATGAAAGGATGAACCTCTCAATCACAAGGAAACACTGCAAAGAAGCTACCAGATCATCCACTGAAGCTGCCACCAAAAATAACACATTCCCTAGATGGAACAACGCTGGGAATGTGTGGTATGATACCACAGATCTGAAATAGGCTCAATACCTCTCCAAAAATATCTCCCAATGGAAGGAAACCTCCCTCCTATGAGAAACTAGCTCAGAAAAGTGGGATTCCAATCCCTTCCACTGTTGCACCCAACAACACAGCATAATAACCTATAGAAACTCGTTGATGAAGTAAGCTGAAGCTTGGCCTGAAAACCTGATGTATAAATTTATGCAAAAACTCTCCCAATAGGCTCCTCAAGGAAAGAGGTGGGATTCCCGCTCGGGAACACCCGATGCTAAACAACACAGCAACCTTGCTAAACAGCAAGAGGAAGCAAAAGTCTGAGCAGACCAAAATAATAATATAAAACATAATAAACAAATGCTGCCATCCTCTTCCTTAAATAAAATGTGATTTTTCTTGCCCTTGGCCCCACCCAATTAGGTAATTTCCATCGAGAGATTCATCTCCCTCCAAAACTACGTTATTCCTTCCTTGATCCCTGCTCCTCCACATCTGCATTGTTGACTTGGTCAAAGTAGACTGAATCAACTTGATATTATCCCTGTTCACACATGGAGATGTTTTATTAAGCTACAAGAAGTGTCTCCTTTCACACTTGAAATGTTTTTATTCCTTCCTAGGAGACTTATGGGATTTTAAACCCATTTATTCACCAGCTAAAGATACTGCTAACTCTAATGTTCCATTTAGATTTGAAGCTAAAATTTGGGAACATTACAGTTCAACAACCCTTGCCAGTGCACTAGGAACATTGAAACATGCTTTGCTAGTGTACCAAGAGAATTAGATGATTGACTTAGGCTATTTTTAGGGATTTTCTATGAGGAAAATGTAGTTTCTCGAGCTCACTTTTCCAAGGATTCTTATATGGTCCTAAGGAGTGTCATATTGAGGTCTAACAAATACCCCCTAATGTTTGAGGTTAGGAGAGATACTAATGGCCAAAATATGTAAGTATGGTGATTGGAGGGAGCCTCAAATCTTGGAACCCATTAGGAATCACAAAATATAACAATCAAATACATATATATGCATCCCCAAGGTAGTAAAATATATTGGAAATATAATCCTTAGAGATCGTAAACATTTGGATTATTCACTTGTTATAAAGGAGAAAATCCACACATGAGCTTGAATAATCATAGGGAGTCCAAGAGACCACTTGGAAGATGAAATCAAGGGTTGTAAAATTGTATTTATATGTGTATCATATGAATGAATTAAGTATCTCATGTTTATCAATATCTCTTGCATTTATGTGTAATTTCTATCAATGCTATCAGAGAAAAAATAATTTTTTCCCTACTTGATTGTTTGTGAGCCATAGTTTTGTGGCCCCCAACCTAGGCATATGTTATCCTCACCTCCACTCGATCCATTGTTCCTCTATGATCTCTCTTACCTTAGTTCGATACTCATGGGACCTGTTTAGTAATTTTTCTCTCTTTTTTTGTAGAAATACACTTCCACTCTAAGTTATTCCCCCCAAAATATTTCCATTTATTGGTGTATAGAAACACCCTTGACACTAAAACCATCACCTCTATTGAATATTCTTGTGCTAATTTAATTAGCCTACAAGAATAGTGGGATAATTTTCATTTTGGTTGGGTTTTGTTTTCTACTTAGGTTTATAATTATTCTCCTTTCCTCAACTCTAAGAATATGGAAACCCTAACGCCCTCATTGATACAATTTTAACTGAAGGTATTTTTTTAATTTTATTAATTTCCTTATGCATTATATCAGTGTAGGTATACCTCTTTATCTCTCCAAGGAATTATTTTCCTTTTTTGTTTATAATATCTACCCCTTGCTCATTTCCTCCTTTCTACATAGCTTGACACAAGCTTTGTCCATGTTCGATTCTTATGGAAAGGTTTTTCTCATAACCATGTCTTTCACAACTAATTTTTGCACTGTATCCCACCTTTAAATTCATATAAAAAATTATTCTACACATTTGTATTTTGTGGCCACAACACACACGTCATTGCAAGGTTAATGTATTGGGGAAACCATTTTCCTCTTGAGTAGATCCATGATGACATGTATTAGAAATTATGGATTCATTAAATTTGGTGTTTTATGTTAAATTGGATCTATGTTGTGGGGGATCCTTAGAAATTGTTTTGTTTCAAGTGCATGAGAAAATATGGTACAAATTTACTTTTATTTGAATTTGTAGCAAGATTGAGCAGCTTATATTTTCTAAGAGGTTTTCTTAATTTTTCACTTGGCTACTAGTAAAATAGTTGCTCAACATGAAATGTAGACTAAACTACTAAATGCATGAATCTTTATTACTCATGAAAAATATGAGGAAACCCTACACACCAATAAAGCAAAGCCATTCCTATATGGATTAAGCTTTCAACATTGTTCTTGAGATGGTTTCTCCTCTGATCACCAAGCATGAATGTGCATTGTTTCTCTTTGAATTTAAATGGTTGAGAGTTTGATTATTAGATCCATTTGAAGGGTTTTTTGAGTAGATTGATAGTCAGGATTATTTTATCTTCTAGGTATTTTCCAACCTATGTAAGTTCAAATAGTGTGGAACGGTCATCTAAAAGAGAATTTGTGAATTCCTTCTCCCCAATTTTGACAATGTTGAGTGATGCATTGAGGTAATCAATAACATGGTGCAATTAAATCAAATATATTTGATATATATTATTCCTATTTATGATCCAATATATTATGTAAATTTTGTAGAATCCACTGGAAATTTTTATGAAGAACCCATATTAAGTAGAACAAGTTATTTAATTTTGTTCAAGGCATGTTTGCAAGATGGAATGACACTTTCAATTATGAGATTAATAAGCATAGTGATCAAGGAGACCATTTTTATACAAGAGCAGAGGCTTTTGAAAAAGTGAAGCACATAAATCTAATAGTCATAATAGGATATTGCATGAATTAGGATGTGAGGCTGCTAGTATACAATATACACCTAATGAAAACTTGGCTATTCTCCTGCAAGAAGCCTCTCATCAAGATGGCCATGTATACAATTGGCCCATGTATCATCTCGTTGTTCTTGGAATAGCTTGGGGGCTAGTTCCATATGTCATGAACAAAATAATAAACTAAAAAATTAAATTTTAAAATTTATGATTTTCATCCCTATAATTTAAATTATAAACTATAGTAAATTTTTCAATAAAATTATAAGTTTTTAATTTCCAATATTCAATAAAATATTAAGTTATACAAGTTTTATTTTTTATAATTTTAATGGCATTATAAATAATTAATTTTCAATATCATATTATACATATTTCAATAACTTTCATCTTTACCATTTAGGTTATATATATTCTTTAATTTTTCAAATTATTATTATGAGTCTTCAATCTCTCTTATATCTTTGTACTTGTGTACACCTTGAATCTTTAAATATTTTTTCTATATAAAATTTAATAATTTTAAATTAATATCATAAAAATATTTATCTCTATTGATGAATTGTCGAGAGGAATTAAATAATTTAAGATATAAATGTCTTTTTTAATGCAAAACTTGAAAATTTATCAAACTTAAGATGTATCTATGTTAGTTATTTTTAATACTATTTACATTTATATAAACTCTTATTTTTAATTCTAGTAAAGTACTCATAATATGATGATGATGATTAAAGTCCCCATATAATCTATGAAGTCCTCATAAGATGAAATATTACTAAACAGCTATACTACATACGTAGGTACATGTTATTTTTCTTTAACAAGATTTATTATTAATTTTATTTCATTAAAAATAATTTATTATAATTATTAATTAAATTTAAGCACGAAGTTCTAAAATATCACGGTTATGAATATACAACATTATTTCTTTAATTTATATAGTACTATTTATATTATATATATTTCACACACACACACATTCTTATTTCTAATTTTATTGAAACCCCATAATACATATATCTCTCTTGGTAATTTTCTTTGACATGTATTATTATTATTATTTTAAACCCAATGATTATAGGATTTCTATTAAAACTGTCTGGTCGAAAATCCAAAACATTTTACAACATTGACATAACTAGCTTCCCTTACCCCATCAAATTCAAAACAAGACCTGGCCTTATATGCTTATAAACTACTACACTGAATAAATTGTTCTTATATGTCCTCCAAAATACACCTACAATAGAAACAAAAATGGAATGCATAGGTTAAAAATCTAATTAAACTTGTCCTTCATTGATTACACTAGAAATAGAGTTATCCACTTGGTCATTCTCTAGTCAATTTAATATCTTAAATTTCTATCATAAATTATTGACCAGAGTTAGTGATGTTGTGAAGTGCAGGTGCACTATATATGCTAGAAGCCTATATTTCTTACTTCGTTGTGTAGGTTTTTTATGTTGTTTGTTTTTGGGGGGGTTTTGTGTCTTTATCTTTAATGTTAAGAACTGATATAAGGAATGAAATCTAAACTTAACTAAAAGCCTATGATGAGAATTGAGAAAAGAAGAACAATTGATTTAAAAGAACGAGAAGAGAAAACTTCAATCTTTTTTTATTTTAGAGATTTTATATGAAATCTAAAAGCAAGAAAGTAACTGACTCTAGAAGAAATTTAATGCTGAAAAGTTAAAATTTAAGATGGAAGAAAAGGAAATGTTTAATTCCAATTTAAAAATTTATTTATGAATTGTTCTAAAGAAAATATTCTAATAACTAGAAAATGAAAATTACAAGAAGAAAGAAAAGGAAATGTAAGATTAAGATAGAAAACTAATCTAAAACAGGTCTAAATTGCATAACAAGGAATTATGTTTAACTCTACGTTAGGTTATCCTATGCTGACAATTATCTTTGATTAAAGAAGGAGACTATTTACTTAAATCTAAATGGAGCATCAATATAAACTATGATAAAATCCTATCATGTAATTGAACACTTTTATATACTTATCAAATGAAAACTTATTACATCAATCTTATGGAAAACAAAGTTGTAAACTAATCTCTAATTATATCCACTACTTGAAAAGAAAATGAAAATATTAAACCTATAAAAATCCTATATAAATGACTGTACTATGGAAATTGAAAAGGCTAATCAAACTATGAATGAAAAAATGAGTATTCTTCCTATGCGCAAAAGTAAAAATGCTTGTTTGATCTGGAATGTATGTTGACTGTGTGAACATATGTAAAACAAATATTTATTAACACAATTGTGGCATTAACATAATTAAGGAAATCTAATGTTAAAGCATTAAACGTATGCAAAAAACAAAGTATTCATTTTATGATGACTTAACATTCAACTAATGAAAAACTCAGAAACCTATCTATGCAATAATGCAAACTTGAACCAGAAATTAACAGAGACTATGCTATGAAACATTTTTCTGTGTAGGGGCCCACTGCAACAGAATTAATTTAAGAATTATGTAAGACTAATCATGCATTAATGGTGTTGAACTTCACCTTCTCCTTGAATTGATAAAACAGAGTTTTGTTGTGTAGCAATATTATAGAAATTGAACTTGTTTCCTATTCAAAACAACCTGGTATTTATAATAATTAAAATCAACTGTTTTGAGATGATCTTGCCTAAATATGCTAACAAAATTGAGAAGTATAATCCTAAATAAGACTACTAATATTCATAGCCTTCATGATTTTCTATGTGGAGAGAAAATCGTGAGGCTTCCAACTTCTCGTTCACTGTCTCGGCCTTCCATTTGACAAATCCTTTGACCGTGATCTTAGGCGTGATTTATCTCGATTTTGAACAGGTGAGTAGGACAAAATAAATGTATGGATCATTTCAAGACTATCCATATTCTTCACTCCTCAACTTTATCTTCAGAACCTGTCAAAAAATGTCGGTAGCTGCAGAAACATAGATTAGCTACAGAATTTCAATAATTCTGTAGCTAAATACAAAATTTATTCAAATAATAAGAAACATTAGAATATAAAAGAGATATCATTTAAATTCCTTTTCAGAGTGAAAATATATCAATTAAAACTGATTGGGTTTGTGAATTATGTAAAAAGGAAATGAGAAGTGGTGAAATGGATTTCAAAATAAAGATAGTCTCGAGGCTCAACATACCCCCACTAAGAGACCATTGCATGTCCTCATCCAATTTCAAAATTGTGAGTCTTCACCTCATTCCTGCATATGCTCTGATACCTCTGCTAGTAAATCCAATTTCAACTTCTTTTGTCCTTTTGAAGTTAGTGATACTCTTGGTTTCTTCATCAGAAGTTTGTACTTCAAATTTATAATGTGTCCGTTCAATTTCTTGTTCCTCTTTCTCAATTTCTTATTATTTTTGAACCATAACCCAAGATGAAAAAGAGTGTTGTCATTAACAGTCTTTTCAATTTGGTTTTGAATCCCCAGAGCTTCATTTTCCTGCTTTATATGCCTATTTAGTGTCTATAGCTCAAAATTTTCTTACTTTAGAGTATTCACTAGAGGTTCTTGCGGACTAAAGGGTTGATCATCATGCACTGATGTCTTCTTTGTATTTCTTATTTCCAAAGATTCAATATAATCATAGATCTCTTATTGGATAGGGTCTATATCTGGAGTTCTTCTTCTTGCATCTTGTATGGGAGAGGAAGTGATAGGAGATGGTACCTCAGGATTTGATTCTAGATCAATAGGTTTTGTAACTTCAGGGAGTGTCTTTTTGGATATTTTGCAAAGTATTCAGCTTCTTCTTACTGGTTGTGGAATTTTATGAATTTTTGGTGTTTCTGTATGTATGAATTTTCCTTTTTCTTTTATGCTAACCCTTTTCTTTTTACTGATGTGTTCCCTAACATTTCCAAGAAATTTTTCAATAGGAATTTCATCTTCTGATTGTGGTTGAGGTGGTTGTTCATCTTCTGGAATATTTTCAATTTTTATCTTTCTGCCTCTTCTCCCTTTGTTATCACTAGGCTGCTTTTATTTTATTTTCCTGAAAATGATTTCTAGCTAGGAAATCATCCCAAGTATCTCCTATGTTGTTTAAATGAAATTCAATGAGGATTTTTATTAATGCATGATGGTGAATTGTGTTATCTATAAATTGAACCCTCTTTTGAACCATCCCAACCATCTTCTTTAGACTATTCAGTAGAAAATAAGGAAGGTTTATTTCTTTATCCTCTAGAAAATTCATCAGTAACCTAGCATGATAGAAAAACATGCAGCCAAATCTACCTTCACATGTAATAAATGTATGGATTATCAAAACCATGCTCCTCCATTTACTCTTAAGGGTTGTGCTGGGAATTCCTTTCTTAAAAATACTTGTGACCATACCTGGGTTTTTCAAGAATACTTTCCATTCCTCTCCATTGATTCCTCTGTTCTTGAACCACCTTTCACCTGTTTTTGGAATTTCGGTTGCCTCTTCCACCAAAGATTTTGTGACTGCAAATTTGATGTCACCAATTTTGACCTCAACTCCATCGAAGACTTTGGTAAAGTATTTTTTAAGCTCCTTGTGGAACCCATCAAATTTCTCTATGAAATTAAGCCATTGTGGCTTCTCCAATATCTCCTTTAGTAGGGGATATCCCTCCATGAACTTCTTGCCTACGAGCTCTGTTCTTACAATCAAACCCATATTTTCACCGAGAGCTTGTGCCTTCAAGACTGTCTCTACTTGACTGGATAAGTTTGAGGGTTTTAATCTGAGCTTGGAAACTTGGAGGAGCTATGTCATGAAGTGGTGGAGACGTGTAGATAACAAATGAAATGGATGAGCGAGGGTTTAGGAACGTGAGTGAGGTTTCGGTATGAGTAATGTTACGGTATGAGACATGACCATTGATTCATTTAATGAATGAGATCAATTTGATCGTTAAGGAGATTATGATACGTTATAGGTGGCGAATCACGAGATTTGGACTTTGATTCGGCTCAATCATTTTTAATGATGATATTTTTGAATTGGAAAATATGTGATCATCTAATTTATACATATCAATTTTTTGAACCTTATTATTTAAACAAATTTGTATCATACCTTGGATTATAGCTAACCTTACCATTTTCTTCTTCTTTTTTATTTCTTAGGTATCCTTGAGTACATTCTTCAGTGTGATCTTCAATCTTGTCTTCAACTGCTTCTGTCAATCAATTATGTTCATTTGTGTGGAATAGTTGTGTAAGAGCTGTAGAATGTCATAATAGTTGTAGAAATGAAACAATTTTGTAGCTAATCTTTATTTTTTCTGAAAAGAAAAGGAAATGCAAAGAATTTGGGATTTTTAGAATGAGGGAAAAGAAAATATAAGATGTCAGAGATAAAATCTGATTTTCACCTTGTATTTTCCGCATAAGGATGCCAATCATTGATTGGTTTTCATACTTATACATTTTTTATTTATTAATTTATTTTTATTTTTATTTTTGAATTATATATATATATATATATATATATATATATATATATATATATATATATATATATATATATATATATATATATATATATATATATGAAAAGTAAAAAGAAGACTAAGTTGGGAAGAAGAAGGATTCTTCTTCACCAACTTCGTATCAATGTTGTCTTGATTTTTTTTGACAAATTCCTCCTTTATAAGTGGTTTATTATAGACCTTTAGTCAATGCCTATTTACAAGAAGATGAACCTTTTCTTCATCAATTGTCCTTATCCTAACTGCTCCATTTTCAAAGACTCTTTCAATATCATAAGGTCCAAGCCAAAGAGTTTTAAATTTCCCTTGGAAGTCTTTGAACTTTGAATCAAATAAAAGTGTCCAATCTCCTGCCTAAAATTTTCTTTCTTTTATGTACTTTTCATGCCATATGGATCTTTGTTGCTAAACTAGGATGGTCTTTTGAACTTCATCTTGCCTTATTTCATCAAGCTCATTGAGTTTCTCCATTATATTCTTTTTGGCTTCTGATAAGTCGAGTCCCAATTCGAATGTTTTTTTGAAGGTTCTGATTTGGAATTCTATTGGAAAAAAGACTTGCTTCTAATAAATAAGTTCATAGGGAGTATGTCCTGTTGTATTCCTCCATGTAGTCTGGTAGGCCCATAAGGCTTTAGGAAGCCTTTCTTCCCAATCCTTCCTATATAGATGTACAGTCTTTGTGAGGATCAGTTCAATCACTTTATTAGTGGACTCCACATGTCCATTTTCCTGTGGATAGTATGGAGTAGACTTCCTGTGCTTGATTTTATATTCTTCCACAGTATTTTCCACCATTAGGATGTAAACTGAGTTCCATGATTTGTCACAATTTCCCTTGGGACACTAAGAAGAGTAAAAATATACTCAAATATAAATGAAATTACATCATTTTCATTAGTAAAATAAAGTGCTTTAGCCTCTACCCATTTAGTGACATAATCAGTGCATACAATAATGTACCTATTTTGTTTTGATGGTGGATTGATTGGTCAAAAAATTACAGCGCCCATTTTTCAAAGGGTTCGATGAGTACCGATGGTTGTAAAGGCATTTCATATATAGGAACATGTTTCCCCATTCTTTATAACTGTCACACCTTTTAAGATACTCCTTGGCATCCTTAAAAATGGAAGGCCAATAGTATACTAAAAGAAGTATTTTATAAGCAGTCCTTTTATCAGCAAAGTGTCCTGCAAATGGCTCATTGTGGAATGCCTTTAGTATTTCAGGTATCTCATCTTCTCGAACACATCTTCTAATGATGATATCTAGACTTGCCTTGTATAATTCATTGTTATCCCATGAATATAATGCACTTGTTTGAATTATTTTTCTCTTTTCTCTAGGAAAAAAATACGATGGTAGTTTTCTTGTGGCCAAATAATTGGCAATGTCTCCAAACCAAGGAGATTTAGTAGATATTGAAAAATTGTATTCATCAGGAAAATTATCCTCTACTGGTGTGTCGTTGTTATTATTTTGAATCCTAGATAAAAAAAATCAGCAACTGTGTTTTGTTTTCCAAGTCGATTTAGAATGGTGATGTTAAATTCTTGCATGAGTAGTAGCCATCTTGTGATTCTTCCATTTGTGATAGATTTATTCATTAGATATATAATTGAGAATGATATGTATGAATGGAGGTTTCATATCCAGTAATATAATGTATAAACTTGTCAATAGGGTGGACAACAACTAGAAACTCTTTTTCAGTAACAATTAAATATAGCTCAGCAGGAGTCAAATTATTACTTGTATAGTAGATGGCACAAGGGGTCAAATATTTTTGTCCTAATACAGCTCCCAAGATTGTGTCTGAAGCATCAATTTATATGTGAAAAGGTAATTTCCAATTTGGTCATCTTAAGATGGGTGCTTCAGATATCTTTGTTTTCAAAGTTTCAAATGCCATTTGGCACTCACGATTCTAGCTAAATTCACAATATTTAGTGAGAAATTTTAAGAGTGGAGATGCGATCTTTGAGAAGTTTTATATAAATATTCTATAGTACCCTGTAAAACCAAGAAAAATCCTAACATCTTTTTGACAATTTGGAATTGCTAATTTGGAAATAACTTCTAATTTAGATAAGTCTACCTTAATTCCATTTCCTAAAATATAATGTTCTAAAACAATTCTCTCTGTAAACATCATATAGAATTTTTCGTGACTTAATGAGAAATTTTCTTCTTTACATCTTATGAGAACTTTCTCCAAAATTTCAAGAGCCTCTTCAAAATAATTTCCATAAACTGTGAAGCCATCCATATACACTTCCACACAATCATGTATTAAATCAGAGAAAATTCCTAATACTACTCTTTGGAATGTTGCAAGTTCATTTCATAATACAAAAGGAAGTACTCAGTAGGCATAAGTTTCCCAAGGACAGGTAAATGTAATTTTGTCTTGGTCTTCAAGTGCCACTTGAATTTGATTGTACCCACTAAACCAGTCCAAAAATGAAAAATATTTCTTCCCTGCTAATGTATCCAAGACTTGATCTATGAAAAGAAATGGAAAATGAGATTTTAGAGTAGCTTTATTCAACTCCCTATAGTAAATACACACCATCCATTTACCTTTCTTCTTAGGGACAATTACCAAAGGTGAAACCCACTGACTGTTAGATATTGTATAAATAAAGTTTACATTCAGTATTTTCTGTAGTTATTCCTTTACAATTTCCATAAGATTCAGTTTCATTCTTCTATGAGGTTGTTTGATTGGCCTAGAATTATCCTCAATATAGATATGATGTATGAAAGTCTCGGGATTAATTCATTTCATGTCAGTGTACTCCCATGCATATGTAGAATAATTTTTTTGCAATGTTTTGATCAATTCCTCTTTTTGAAATTCTCCTAGGTTTTTGTTTATGTTTAAAGTTTTACCTGGAAATATTTCAATTGAAGAATTACCAAATTCTTCCATAGAATCTAAATACATTTTTCTCGATGATAAGTATTCAATATTGCATTGTTCTTGAAAATTTTGATTATTCTCACATTGTGAAGATGATTCATAATTTTCTATTGAATTCAGAATTTGATTTTCTTCACTAATGTAGGAAATAATACAAATAGGTTGTATACCATTATCATCATCCATCCATTATTCATCTTCTACTTCTATCATTGTTTTTTTCTGGAGGATATAGAGTGAATTTCTTCTTGAATTTTCATAAGAAATAAACATATGACTGGATCTACAACTGATGAAGGCATCAGATGTAGCTAACCAAGTTCTTCCTAATATCAATGGATGTCCTCCTAAGTTTTTCTTGGGAGTCAAGATCATAAAGTCAACTAGATATTCCCAATAATCTAAGGATACATAAATGTATTCTAATACACTATCTGGCTTGATTATTGATCTGTCTGTTGATTACAATAATGTTGGTGTTTATTGAATATTTGGAAGCTTTAGTTGTTCCATGGTTTGTTTAATCATGATGTTTGTTGTTTCTCCTAATTCAATCAATGTATTTGGAATCTCAATACCATTGATATGGGTTTTTACAATGGGACTTCCTGGATCCAAATATTTTTGTATTGTTGTTTTTCCCATCATGATATCTGCAATTTTTCCCACTAATTGGATTATTTTCACTTCTTTTGTTTTTCTTTCTGGTTTCTTTATACTCAAATCTCTTATTGTCTTCACAAGGATTGGGATTTCCTTAATGGATTGTAACAAAGGAATTTTGATACATACATTTTTCAGCTCATCTAGTATATCACAGTTAGGCAATAAAATTTGTTTTTCTACCCCTCTATCAATTTGTAATCTTTTAGGAAAAGTGGGTTTAGATATAGATACTGATGGTTGCTCTATGATAGGAGTTGATTTTATTGGATATTTTTGTGTTTTTTTTTCAATGTTTTGATTCTGAGGAAGAGATGTCCCTTTTTCAGAATGATTGTTAAGATCTAGTGGAGTTATCATATAAGTTTGAAACTTTTGTCTCTCTATATTATAGATAGGTTGTGCATTTTTATTATTTGGATTTGGGAGTGGTTGAGAAGGTATTTGGTTTGGCCTTTGTGGAAATGGTAATTAAAGTTCTAGATTATGATTTGGAAATTGAAGTTATTGACTAGTTTGAGGAAAATGTTGTGGAGGATAGTTCAGATAGGATTGTGCATATTGGTGATATTGAGAATATCTTCCATAGGTATTCTGCATTCCTTATGCCCAAGACTGAGGTTGAGACCAAGGTTGTTGCCATGGGATTGATGAATTCCAATTATTCTATGGGGGCTGAGTATACATTTGCGTATTAAAAGCTTGATTTTTTAGCCCTTGCCATAGTCTTCTAGAGACAAAAAAAAAAGAGGATCTACTGGATGTGGAGCTATTTCTTCCTGAAAGACAGCTATAAGACCTGGTATAGAAGGAAATTTCTTTGTTTCATGATTTTCTATACATATGACACAGGTCTCTATAACTTTCAAATCAAGAGGACATTCTCTTAAGGAATGTTTCTTTCTGCATTTAGGATAGAATATCGATAAGGCATCACTTTCAATTTTTTTCATGTTTTGTAATTTTAAGTTGTCTATTTGTTCACTACAACTCCCTAGAATATCTATTTTGAATTCATCCAGAAATTTTCCTATTTATTCCCTACTCCTACTTACTATTCCTACTGCAGATTTATTTACTCTAGAGAGAACAAGATCTCTTGAATTCTTTCCAATTCTCGATTTCCCTTTTGAGATATGTATGCATAATTTAAAGATATCAGGCAATGGAAATTGAGAAATGTCTCCTTTTCCCATAATATTAAGAATATCTATCCATTCATCTCTAATGGCTTTCAACATGAGAGTTCTTAAAGTATCTTGATCTAAGTTTTCCATTTGATCTCTTTTTAAGTTGTAACTGAATATCTCAATTAGGTCTTCTAAGTTTTCATCCTCTCTTTGCATAATTTTAAAAACTTAATCTTTCCTACTATGAGGTATGCAATAATCCTGATATTTTTTCAAAAAATCACTCTTCATCTCTTCCCATGTTCTAATAGAATGTGTTATCAAACCCATGAACCATTTTAATGTTGCACCCTTAAGTGTTGCAGGAAACAATTTCAATTTTTGAGAATCTTGTAAGTAGTCATAAGATCTACATAAAAACTCAAATTCAAATAGAAATGTTTCAGGATCTTAATTTCTTAGTCCATGAAAACTAGACGGATATGAGGTGAGATATGCTTCATTGTAGCAGTTGTATCCTCATTATAGATAGGAAATCCAACAGGGTCTTATGTATTGTCATCTATATTTTCATCCCCTCTTCCTCTTCCTCTACCTCCTCCTCCATTTCGTCCACCTTTATTTCGTCCACCTCTTCTTCCTCCTCCTATTCTTAATTTTTCTCCATTAATATTGTGTACTTCTCCTTATCCTTCTCTTAGCATTGTAGATTTCTCAAAAATAATATAGGTTTCTCTTCTTGGTGTTATTTTTTCTTCCTCTGGTTCTTCTATCAATGGTATATTGAAGAAGATTTCTTCCTCCTCTTCACTAGGAACTTCTAGCTCTTGAGCTGACATTTTTTCTCCCGTGGAGGCTAAAAAGACTACTCCTGTTGTTGGAGATCTAGGATCTTCTTCTTCTATAACTGCTTCATTTGATGAAGTTGGAGAGTTGCTAGATTGAATTTCTAACCTTAAGACTTCAGGGAGTCTATGTTTTAAGAATGTAATATGAGTTTGAGATGGTGGTGTGGCACTAGGAGGTCTTGGTGGGGTGAGTGGTGTTGTTGGAATCAAACTTCTACCTCTAGCTATAAATCTACCCCTAGAATCTCTCTCTATGCATATCATGTTTTTGTGTTTTTTTTTTAGATTTAAGAAATAAGGCTCCTAATTACACTTCCCCGGAAACGACGCCAAAATGTTTAGTCAATTTAATATCTTAAATTTCTATAATAAATTATCGACCAAAGTTAGTACTCTTGTGAAGTGCAGGTGCACTATATATGCTAGAAGCCTATATTTCTTACTTCATTGTGTATGTTTTATATCTTGTTTATTTATTTTTATTTATTTATTTATTTATTTATTTTGGGGGGGGGGGTGTTGTGTATTTATCTTTAATGTTAAGAACTTATCTAAGGAATGAAATCTAAACTTAACTAAAAGCCTATGATGAGAATTGAGAAAAGAAGAACAATTGATTTAAAAGAACGAGAAGAGAAAACTTCAATCTTTTTGTATTTTAGAGATTTTATATGAAATATAAAAGAAAGAAAGTAACTGAATCTAGAAGAAATTTAATGCTGAAAAGATAAAATTTAAGAAGGAAGAAAAGGAAATTCTAATAACTAGAAAATGAAAATTACAAGAAGGATGAAAAGGAAATGTAAGATTAAGATATAAAATTGATCTAAAACAAGTCTAAATTGCATAAAAAGGAATTATGTTTAACTCTACGTTAGGTTTCCTATGCCATCAATTATCTTTGATTAAAGAAGGAGACTATTTACTTAAATCTAAACAGAGCATCAATATAAACTATGATAAAATCCTATCATGTAATTGAACACTTTTCTATACTTATCAAATGAAAAATTATTACATTAATATTACGGAAAAGAGAGTATTAAACTAATCTCTAATTCTATCCACTACTTGAAACGAAAACAAAAATATTAAACCTCTAAAAATCCTATCTAAATGACTTTACTGTGGAAATTGAAAAACGCTAATTGGGCTATGAATGAAAAACAAAGTATTATGCCTATGCGCAAAGGTAAAAATGCTTGTTTGATCTAGAATGTATGCTAATTGTGTGAACAGATGTAAAACAAAGATTTATTAACACAATTGTGGCATAAAAATAATTCACGAAATCAAAATTTTAAAGCATTAAACTTATGCAAAAAAGAGAGTATTCATTTTATGAAGACTTAACATTAAATTAATGAAAAACCCAAAAATCTATCTATGCAGTAATGAAAACTTGAACTAGAAATTAATAGAGACTATGCTACGAAACCTTTTTCTATGCAGGGGCCCACTACAACAGAATGACTTGAAGAAAAATGTAAGAATAATCACGAATTAATGGTCTTGAACTTCGCCTTCTCCTTGCATTAATAAAACAGAGTTTCATTATGTAGCAATATTACATAAATTGAACTTGTTTCCAGTTCAAAACAACCCGATATTTATAATAATTAAAATAAACTATTTTGAGATGATCTCGCCTAAAGATGCTAACAAAACTGAGAAGTAGAATCCTAAATAAGACTGTTGATCTTCATAGCCTTCACGATTTTCTACGTGGAGAGAAAATCGTGAGGCTTCCAAATTCTCTTCTGTTGTCTTGGCCTTCCATTTGACTAATCCTTTGATCATGATCTTAGGTGTGATTTATCTCGATTTTGGACAGGTGAGTAGGACAAAACCTATGTATGGATCATTTCAAGACTACCCATGATCCAGATCTTGGGGGGAGGCCCCCAAGATATAAGAAAATTGAAATGGATCTGACAAGATTTGCAAAATTAGAATGCCAGAAAAAAAAAAGAAAAGAGAGAACACAAAGCAAATAAAACCACAAAGAATTTTTTTTATTAAAATAGAGAATAATTGTAGAAGTTACATTGTGGTGGAAAAATCCGTCCTTTTACAAACTGAGGCTTGTTATTTATATCCGTTTTTGAGTTACAATACTGTGTGTAAATACCATAGGTGGATACCATGGGTCAATACCATGGGTAGATACCACTTACAATACCATGGGTAAATTCCATGTGTGGGTGAGTACCATGTGTGGATACATACCATGGGTGGATGAATATCATGGATAGATGTCACTTACAATACCATGGGCAAATAAGTACAATGGGTGGATGAATACCATGGGTCAATGACATTTACAATATCATGGGTAAATTCCATGGGTGGATGGATAACATGGGTAGAAGAATACCATGGGTGGATGCCATTTTCCATTCGGATCATTCCTCCCCCCTTAAGAAGCAATGGTCCCCATTGCGTGAAGTTCCCTCCTGAGAAGCCTTTGTTAAATATGAAGAGCCACTGAAGAGAAGGGTTTTGTGTAGTTAACCCATAACCATGATGAACAAATATTTGAGGATAGAGTTACCCTATAATGCTTGTGACCAACTATGATATTGACAGTGTGCGACTTAGCAAATGGATTTCAATGAAGTGTGGGTTTGTGGATGAACCAAAACTATGAAAAACGAAGATCCATGGATAGAGATACCCTGTAATGCTTGTGACCAACTGTGTGACTAACAATGTGCGGCCTAGCAAATGGACTTCGATGAAAAAGATTTTATGCAGTTGACCCATAACCGTGATGTTGATTGTTGATGAAATAGCAGGTGCCTACATAGCTTGGGGTGGGAGGGCACATCTCCAAATAACCCAAGCCAAATGCTACTATGCTGAAATTGATGAATGTGAAGCAGGTGCCTACTAAAGCGAGGTGGGAGGGCACGTCTCCAAAGGGAACTTACTCCGAATGCTGCTCCAGATTTAAAATGAGCATAAATCGGTCAATATAACTCAAAATATTTATTATAACCTATTTTTGGAAATGGAATGATCATTCTGCATCTTCTCATGTGTTTGAAACCACTATCTGGAGACTCTAGACTCTCATATTCGTGCTAGAACTATCTCGCTGTCACAAATTTTCTGAAAAAATAGTTGATTTTAAATCAACGATAACTCCCACATCTGGACTTCGATTCGACCGATTTTTTTTTTTAACTTCAGTGATTTTTCAAGAGGAGCTCAGATCTATATCCATTATTTTGAAATTTTGCACTAAAAGTTTCGAAAAATGACAGGAGAGCTGTCGTTCATGAATTGTCGTCAGAAAAATTTCTTCAACATTGTTGATTTTGAATCAGCGATATCTCCCTCATCTGAACTCTAATTTGGCAGATTTTTTTTTTTAATTTGAGTATTTTTTCGCATGGAATCCAGATCTAGTCTTTTTTTTTTGTAAATTTTTCACCAAAAGTTTCATATCTGATATGAAAACTCGCCGCCCAAAAAATTTCATGGATTTTGCTGAAGATTGCTGCAAAACATTGAAATTGAAATATGTTTCAAACCCTCATTCCCATGGAGGCGCAACCTGGAACTAATACCACTAATCCGTATCTTGGGGGCGGGCCCCCAAGATCTAAGAAAATTTAAATGGATCTGACAAGATCTGCAAAATTAGAATGATAGAAAAAAAAAAAAAAAAAAAGAACACAAAGCAAATAAAACCACAAAGAAACTTTTTTTATTAAAACAGAGAATAACTATAGAAGCTACATTGTGGTGGAAAAATCTATCCTTTTACAAACTAAGGCTTTTTATTTATAGCCTTTTTTGAGTTACAATACCATGTGTAGATACCATAGGTGGATACCATGGGTCAAAACCATAGGTCAGTACCATGGGTAGATACCACTTACAATACCATGGGCAAAATTCCATGTTTGGGTGAATACCATGTGTGGATACATACCATGGGTGGATGAATATCAAGGATAGATGTCACTTACAATACCATGGGTGAATAAATACAATGGGTGGATGAATACCATGGGTCAATGACATTTACAATATCATGGGTAAATTCCATGGGTGGATGGATAACATGGGTAGATGAATACCATGGGTGGATGCTAGTTTCCATTCGGATCAACCCATATGTTTCACTCCTCTCCTTTATCTTTGAAACCTATCAAACAATGTCGGTAGCTGCAAAAACGAAGATTAGCTATAGAATTACAAGAATTCTGTAGCTAAATACAAAATTTATTCAAATAATAAGAAACATTAGAATATAAAAGGGAGATCATTTAAATGCCTTTTCAAAGTGAAAATATATCAATTAACATTGATTGGGTTTGTGAATTATGTAAAGAGGAAAGGAGAAGTGGTGAAATGGATGTCAAAATAACGATAGTCTTGAGGCTCAATAGTCGCCATCCAGATGTTATAAATTCCTAAGCCATATTGAACATGGGCTGCACCATTCCCATTGTTTTAGATCCTAGAGACAACCTTGAGTTACAAAATACTAGTGCCTAGGACATCTTGAAATCAGAGGTTAGATGTAGACAATTTTAAGGGTGCCTTTGACAGAATATGGATTAAGAGGATAATGATTGTGGTGGTTCAGGAATGATGAAGACTTTGGAGTCTGATTCATGTGAATTACTCTATACTGTGAGAGGGATTAAGAGGCTATATGGCTCGGTGGCTTTTCAAATGGGCCAAGTATGAAACAATGAGCAGAGGCTTTCAAAATATGTAGAGGTGCTGAGAAGGAACGAAGGAGGAACCCGCGAGAGACAGGCTTAAAAGTCTTAAGAATCCGTCTCCCGTGAACTCAGAGGAAGCAGATGTAAGTGGAATGTGACCAACAATAGATATTCGTGGAGCACGAATTAAGGGGGCACAACAATTTAACACATGAGTGTTATTCATACATGAATTCATGAATAAAAATGCATACCACTAGAAGCTACATTCAATGAATCATCAAAGCAGCAGAACATTGAAAGATAATTATACATAAATAGGATATTACTGATAAAAAATAGAATACAGATACATACTACTCATTTCTCCATATGGAATCCAAATAAACAACGTTGTATATCATATTATGTTCAAAATAACTCTCCCAAATATTCATCATAGAGCATAAAAAGCACAGTCATACAGAACTACAGAAAAAATTATCCAAAATTCAAAACCTTTCTTTCATATCTGAACTCTCTACATATAGAGTTCTCCTCAAGGGTTTACAATCAAATGAAATTTCATGATCAACTCACACATGTGAAAATCAAAATATCATAACCAAATCATAGAGCGTGCATCGAGAAATCACTCCTATAATCAGAAGCTCAAAACAAAATGAGGTGAAATCGAGATTTTTCCACAGAAAAACATCATAATCAAACTGTAAAAGAAACAACATAGTTGACCATGGAGGCCAAATCCTAGAATCTTCAAATGGGGTGGTGAGGAATAGCCATGAACAGATGGGAAGTCTAGTTCCATCACATGATTCCACTTGTCGTCGAAAGCCTCCACTCCCTTATTCTCATGATTCCCATTAACCGTCATGAAATGACCAGTCATGTTGTGCATGCCTAGCTCTTTAGCAGGGAGTTCTTGGACAATCTGAATATACCATAGCTGTGTTTGTCCTGCTAAAAACCCATGTTGTGTTTGACTTGCCAAACTGGAGACCGGGTTTCGGAGGGGGGCTGAACTATATCATGAGATGTTAGATGTGTGATAGGGAGTAGAGATGGGGGGAATATGGCAGAGGCTTACTGGTGATAGGACGTGTGGATAATTGATGAAAATGGAAAAAGTAATGGAGGAGTTACTGGGAGTAATGGTAGTAACAATCCCTTTTCCTTTATAATGGCAGAGCTAAAAGTGGGGCCTGTGACATTAACACACACCGGGATGGTTAACACTAAAAAGAGTGGGACAAAGGCCATGGAAGGAATTTTATGACATGGGAAGGAGGTGGGGCCACCCACAAATCGCAATTGAGGATTCAGGAGTATTTATTATGAGAAACAGGGTTAAAGGTTGTGATTTGCGATTTGCGATATCGCAAATCACAAAGTCAAAGATTAGCACAAGTAAAACTCATATCACAAATCACAATCGAGAGTCAGGGATCAAGACAGGTAAGAAGAATGAAGCAATGCGAAGTGCGATGTGCGATGAGTGGAAGGTGACGTGGCATGATGGAGGTGGGGCTGCCCGCAAATCAAAATCGGGGATTTGGGAGATTTTTATTATGAGAAACAGGGGTAAAGGTTGTGATTTACGATATCACAAATCACAAGTCAAATATTAGTGCAAGTCAAAGTCATATCGCAAATCGCAATCGGGAGTGGGGGATCAGAACGGGTAACAAGAATGAAACAATGGGAAGTGTGATGTGCAATGAGAGGAGAGGTGACGTGGTGGAGAGGGTAGGTACCATTTACACCGCAATCGAGGAAATGGTGCAGGTGAACTTAACAAAAGTGTAAGTGAAATGCAATTAGCGATTCGAAAACATAAGTGGAAAGTGCTCTTTTCTCTTTTGACTACGGGGTGTTTGCCTGACCTATGCTTGAATTGCTTGGCCTTCATTTTAGCCATTCTCGCTCTTCATTTGCTTAACTCTCCATGTTTCATTATCCGTTCATAAAAACCACAAGCCAACATTGACTCCATTGGGGATGACACACTCGTTCAAGTATGTTGAGAATTCGCAGACCACTTTCTTGTGTTCCTCTTGATATGCCTGGGATCATCATTAAAAACATTTTCAAGCAATTTTAATAAAAAATAAAACAAGAATTCATGTGAAAATGACAAACGACATATATAAAATTTGAGGATATGTACAATGGGTCGTCGTAGCCCTCTATCAGTGCTAGAAGTAAGGCTTGAGAAACTATCCATTGACAGGAATCTCGAGTATGTCTCCCTCCAAGTTTTCCAGTGCAAAGGTATTGTTGCCTTTGACCTCTGCCACCGTGAATGGACCAAACCAAATGGGGTCGAACTTCCCATGTTTCCCTTTATCTAACCGCCTGACATCCCATCGCAGCACCAAATCCCTTGCTTGGATTTCCTTGTCTTTAGCTCTTTGGCAAAATAAGCCTTTCATCTTTTCCTAGTGCTCTGCTAGTATGAGGCTTACATGTTCCCATGTTTCATTTAGTTCGACCAATTGGTTCATTCTTCTGATAAGGTCGTTTGGCTCTTGCTTTCTCTCCTATGAGAATCGGGCCATGGGTAATGCAAGCTGAATAGGGAAGAATGTTGCTCTACCGTACACCAGCTCATAAGGAGACTTTCCTATGGATATTTTAGTGGTGATGCAATTTTCCCAGAGAGAAAACTTGAGCTGAGAATCCTAGTTATTTTGCTTTTTGTTGATGCTTTTTTTCAAGATCCTCACTAGTGTATTGTTAGATGACTCCGTGAGCCCGTTCCCCTGAGGGTAATATGTAGTGGAGTGCCCTAGACTGATATTATAATGCTGACAGAACTTCACGAACCTAGCTAACTTAAAATCCTGGGCGTTATTGGTTATGATTTTATCAGGGCATCTAAACCTGGCTATTATGTTTTCCTCCATGAACTTGATCACTGCCAAATCTGTGGCATTCCTTATGGGCATGACCTCAACCCATTTAGTGAAGTAATCTGTGGCAGTGAGGATCCATAGATGTTGGTTGCTAGAAGTCAGGTGAATCTCACCTATGAAGTCGATTCCCCATTGTTTGAACAACTCTTCAACATGAAATGGGATCAATGGTAGAGGTGCTAACATTTTCTTTTCGGCAAATGTTTGACACTTTTCACAAGCCCGGACGCGAGCATGTATGTCACCAAACAACTTGGCCAAAAGAAGTCTTCTCTCAGGATCTTGTGAGCAGTGGATAGCCAGTTGTAATATCCACCACATATTTCTTCGTCAAACTCTGTCATCACTTCGTCAACCTCTTGCTCTGTTAAACATAGTAGTAAAATCCCAATTGGGTCCCTCCAATGTAGTCGCTCGTTTTCCACAGTATACTCTTGAGGTCTTAACCAAATTGCAATACTTAGTCTTGTCATAGTTAGGGGGAAACCTCAGGGTTAAAAGGTACTCCACTATATCTTTATACCATAAGGATAGAAGGTACTTTACATGTTTCTTTTGTGTGGAAGATTCTATGCCCTGATGTACACATGTATCCTCCTGTGCTTCTCCTCCTGTCATAGACAGATTTATCCCTAGAGCTTGACAGTTGGATTCAAACAAAATTTTTGCCATCCCTTGGCCTTTGACGAGTTTGGTAGGCTTTATCTCCATCTCTTACTCCTTAATATTAGCTATCCATTTTTCCCCTTTTTCCTTCATTGACGCCTTGCACCAGAATATCCTTCACTACTGCAGTGTGTACGTAAGCTATTATGACACACTGTAACACGTACACCCAAAATTCCTTAAGTGACTTGACCAGAGAATATGCTTTCATTTCTAGGATGTTATATTTCAATTCGGCATCTCGGAGGACTTGTTTGAAGAATGTAATAGGTTGTTCATGCCCTTCATCATTTTTTTGTAGCAGCACCACAACTATTGTGTGAGGGGAGGTGAAAGAAAAATTTATGAATGTCTTTCCATAACCTAGACCCGTCGGTGCTGGAGCTTCCATAAATGCCTGCTTGATCCTGTTGAAATAATCCCTAGATTGAGGAGTCCATTTCGCTTCACTATTCTTCTTCAGCATTTCGGTAATGTTTCAGACGATCTCGGCATAATTTGGTATGAACCTTATGAGAAAATTTATTCTTCCCAGGAATACCTGTACTTCCTTT
>CM076582.1:755221430-755587695 GCA_034641835.2 Pinus albicaulis | reverse complement strand
TTTGTTTCTTGGTAGGGAAATGCCATTTATCATCTCCACCCACTTTGGGTCAATATTTACCCCTTCTTTGGTTACTATATGCCCTAATAGCTTCCCTTCTTCCAGGGAAAACATGAATTTTTGGGGGTTAGGGGACATACCATACCTTTGACATTTGTCAAAGGTTCATCGAAGATGCTCTATATGCTCAGTGTTTCTCTTCGAGAAGATGGTGATGTCGTCCATATAAATCACCACAAAATTATCCTCGTCTCCTATGAAAATGATGTCCATCACACGCTGGAATGTGACACCGACGTAGTGAATGCCATATTCTTTTGGTCTTCAGTGAGCACCTCCACCTGGTCATATCCTAAGAAACCGTCCATCATGGATATGCGAGAGGACCCCACTACCTTTTGCAAGATGTGGTCCATCTTCGGGAGGGGATAATTGTCTTTGAGTGAGGCTCTGTTCCAATTTTGAAAGTCCATGCAAAGACTGATTTCATTGTTTTTCTTCCTCACAAGAATCAGGTTTTCCACCCATTCCAAGTACCTCAGAGGGACTATGATTTTTCCTACAACAACTTCTTTATTTCCTTTTTAATAGTCGGGAGGAGAAGAGGATTAATCTACCTCAGCTTCTTTTTATGAGGTTTGATGTCTTCTTTGAGGGGTATCTTATGTTTTATGATGCCAATATCAAAAGTCTTCAAGTCCTAGTATGACCAAGCGAAGACGTATTTGTAAGATCGAAAGAGCTTTAGGTACTGTCCTCGATATTTTTTAGGGACTCCTTTCGATAACTTCACTACCTTTGGATCTTCCCCTATCCCAATATTCAAATCCCTGACTGGCTCATCAAGGGTTGGTTTGCTGGCGTTCAACGGGACGTTGTTTTTTCAAACAACTTTTCTAATGGCACAAGACCCATGGGGATGAAATTTCCCTTTAATTGTAAAACACAATGTCTTGCCAGTGTCTCCTCCCATCTGGTTTTTGGCTCTTCGTTGTCATCTTCGGTTGCCAAATCGATCACCAAATTTGAGAACTCACCCATCGTCTCCATGAAACAATTGACCTGGTCTTCGTCCTCGAAGACCTGCCAATGTTTTACGTTGTCCATAACGGAGGGGTGATATCTCACTTCCACCTCGTATCTTAGCAATGGATTCTGTGGAGGGAAGAAATTGCTTGCGGCCATGACTAGTGAGTCGGCCATCTTTTTCTTGTCCCTCGGCATGAACTGGATGTTGAAAGCTGAGAATAAATTCTCAAACATATCCCACACCTCATTCCTGTAAGATCCGAGCCGCGGGTGCTTAGTTTTACATTGACTCCTAACTTGACTCACTACTAGCTATGAATCTCCAAACACCTTAAGGTTATGTATGTTCATATTCCACACTTCCTGTAGTCCCAGCAATAGGGCTTCATATTCAGCCACATTGTTTGTGGCTTCAAATTCCAGCTTGAAGGAGAGAGGCACTAAGCATCCTTCCGGCGATATCAGGAGTACCCCAATTTCATTTCCTTCTCGTGAATAAGCCCCATCAAACTGCAAGGTCCAAATCTTGTTCTCCACTCTTTTATGGGATCCCCCTATCTTAGAGGACAAACCTTCATTTCTTGCAGGAAATTTTCATACTCCTCGAGCATAAGACAAGACAATTCACCCTCCTTACCATACACCAGAGAATTGGTCGAACCATCAACTTTGGTGACCATCTTTACAAACCTGGACTCACAGTATAATCTTCTTTCCTTGTTGTGAAACCAGCTCCAAAAAGAGAAGAAAAGAGATATCAATGCCTTAGAAATAAGCCACTTTGAGGGGGCAACCTCTAATACATTACATGAATGAAAAATTCTTGGATGATACAAATGAAAAAACCTCCTTTCTATATATAGGAGTCCATGGGGCCACAATGTAAGCCTAGCCAACCTAACGATAATAATGTAAGGGCAGAATAATAAAAATATAGGGGTTACAGGGGTACAACAATAACAATAAGGGGGGCTACACTAACATAATAAAGAACTAGACTATTAATATAGGGACTTAACATGCCCCTCTCCTTCAAACAAGTGTTATCCTCAACGCTTGATTATTTCTTGATGCTTCAGTATAAAATTCTCATCCTCCCATGTGGAATCTTCTACAAGAAAGTTCTTCCACTTGTTGAGATGCTCTGAAATTGATCGTACTTGTTCAGTTCTTGTTTCTGTGACTTATTTAGAAATTATTTCGATGTGATGTTGATATTCCTGTTGTTTCATTATATTCTGCACCAAATTTAGGTTATCCTTTGAGAGTTGGAGAAATTTTTGTTGATGCTCGATGTGATCTTCCACTAGTTTATCATCCATATTAGCTATTATTTGATCCTTCAAACCATCCAACTTAGCCTCCATTTCTGCTTTTAAACCATCTATGTCATCTTTAGTTGCTCTTCGTAAGATCAAAATTTGTTGCACTTGGTACCGTAATTTTGATATCTCATACTGCAATTCTTCCTCTTCATGCGTCATAGTATAGATTTTTGAGGGCTTAATGGGTATGGAATTATTTTTTGGAGGCATTATAGAACCCAAAACTGATAAAAATTATAAAATATTCCCTTGGAATCACTTCAAACTAAATTTTGAAACAAACGTCATGCAATTTTAAAAACCAAATACACACCTTTTTCTTAATTTTAAGGAGCTCGATATTGAAACTAAATTATCTTTGTGATTTAGGATCTTCAATATCTGAAATTTGGCACTGAGGTAGCCCTCTGAATTCTCTTTCGAATGCCATATGTCTGACCTAATTTGGATTCTTGAAGGCAAAGTTGTGCCCAATCTCCTACAATGACCTAATTATGGACTAGTTTAGTAGAATGAACTTGTACGACTTGCCACGTGTCACTATTTCCTCCTTCGGATCTGAAATTTATAGACAGGAACCTACAGTTAATGTACTTCTAGTCACGTTTTACAAAATTCCAATCCAATGCTTAGAGAGATATTTATGAAGATATTCCATGTTCACCTCTTTGAGATGAAATTCGGGAGCCTGAAAAAGACCTAATTTCCACAGATCATATATCCAAAAATATTGCGAACCAAGATCTGAAAGTTTGCGATGACGTTCCTCAGGATTTTTGCTTCACACTCTAAAAATTTTTGCTTCTAAATCTTTGTAGAAAAAAGTTATAGCGAAAATTCCGCGATGACCTTTTTAAGTGAAATTCAGGAGCTTGCAGAAAGCCCTAACTTACACAGATCATATCTTCGAAAATATTGCGAACCAAGCTTTAAACTTTTGTGATGATGTTAACAGGCTTTCGGGTTCGCACTCTAAAACATTCAACTTCTGAACCTTTGTAGAAAAAAATTTATAGCGAAAATGCCACAATGACCTGTTTGGAGCAGCAAAACCCTAGAATCCAAAGCTCTGATACCAAATGTTGTGAAACCAACTCCAAAAAGAGAAGAAAAGAGATATCAATGCCTTAGAAATAAGCCACCTCGAGGGGGAAACCTCCAATACATTACATGAATGAAAATTTCTTGGATGATACAAATGACAAAATCTCCTTTATATATATAGGAGTCCATGGGGCCACAATGTAATCCTAGCCAACCTAACAATAATAATGTAAGGGCACAATAATAAAAATATGGGGGTTACAGGGGTACAACAATAACAATAAGGGGGGCTACACTAACATAATAAGAGACTACAATATTAATATAGGGACTTAACATTCCTCCCCACCAAACACTGGGATAGTCGCATAGGTGAGGCTGAGTTTTATTGACCCTTCGATCTTGGAACCCTAGGATCTGGATAGAAACATTCCAAACCGGGTTGGGATATCAGCTACAACAATATCCATTACCACGCTTTTGGTTGGAATTTGGGCTAAGTTCACTACTAGGTATTTTATCATACCCAAGCACTTCACCCTTTTGGAATCAAAATAATACAGGTATTTACAAGGCCTTGTAATCTGCAATCCCAATTGCTCCATGACAGACAAAGGCAACAAGTTATGTGAAGCCTCAGAATCCAGCATGAAATTGTGTAGTAAATCATGTATCACCATAGTCACATAGAACGGGGGTGTGGCTGAGTCCTGTTCTTCTACATGAGGTAAAAAAACCCCCATGGGTAGTTCTTCATGGAGATTGAGGTTGTCAAGTAGAGGGCTTGCACCATGGCACTGCATAAATTGGGATACCTGAGCTTTGTATGAAGGATGTTTCAGGAGCTCAATCAAGGGAACCAGGATATTGACTTTATCTACTTATTTCTAGAGGTTAAAGGCTATGGGTGCTTTTTCTGTAATAGATTCTTTGGACTGTTCTTTAGGATGGTCGGGTAGGTTCAAGGGTATAGATGAGGACTTCTCATTTTTGGGAGGATCAACTTCTTACTTTGTGGAAGTGAGCGTAGTGGCCTTATGAATGGTTGACTCTTCTAATGGTTTCTTTACTTTACTATCAAGACTAGGAGGGGTTTTTTCTCTTGATATTGACTCTTCATTTTTTTCTTGCACTCGGGTTCTATTCCTAGAGGACCTGAGGTCATACTTCCTGTGGAGTTGAGCTTGCATGAATTCCACGAACTATCTGCAGTAACTGTCAATATCTTGATCCTCTAGAGGGGCTTCCTTGTCTTATTTCTCCCCTTGTAGGATGATTTCACCATCCTCATCATAAAATTAAGAAAGGAATTGATTCTCTTGACTATCCGTGACTTCCTCAGCCTGTCCCTCCACTTCTCCCTCCAAGTATAGAGGAGGTTCAATTTGGTCTTGCGACTCCTTCCTCTCCCGCTGCAACAACTGTAGATGGGGCTTCTGATAGTGGTAATTGAACCCTCGATTATGAATAATTTGGTTGGGACGAGGAGGGGAATTTTTTTCCTCTAATTCAAGCTTAATCAACTTATTGGAAAGGTTCTTGATTAACTTATTCATTTCTTCAATTCTATACTCCTGTGATTCCATCTCCTGATTTTAAGTAGAAGCCTCTTCTATGTTCTTTCTTCTGGCTTCATGCTCTATCTTTCCCTTAAATTTACTAGTAGAAGAAAAGTTTACTTCTACGTCCAATGCATCAGTATGGATCTGTTCTAGAGATGTTGATTTTCTTTCTCTTAGGGTGAACACGAACCCTGGTTCAAAATCTCCTGCGAAGACCACCTTACTAAGCTGCTTCGGGAGGCTTTATTTCAGCAAAAAGATTATTATAGAGTTTATTGAACCTCTTTATGAATTCTGTTACATCCTCATTGTGTCTCTTCTTTAGGCATTGAACTTGGTGAGAATGTATCCATGGTCCCTCTTTTCTCTCCATTTCAATGTGAAGAAATTCTCCATTTCTTCCCAAGTGTGGACTGTGTTATCAGCTAAAGACTTGAACCACTTCCGAGCTTCTTCATCCAAGGATTGGAAAAAATCCCTTAACACCACATCTGAGAGTTCTACATTCACATTCTCAGCAAAATCATAGAAGTTTTCAATATGTCTCTACGTCAGATTATTATCTTCCTCGGTGAACCGAGGCAGGAGCTTTAGATAATCTTGTGGCATGTCATTCAGTAACTGAGGTAGCGCCAATGGAGCATACTTGTTGAGGAGGAAACCAGGTACAACCATGAGGGGCAGTGTTGGTAGGTTATGAGGATGAGTTGGCTGAGGTATAACAAGTATGTGGTGAGCAGAGGTTTGGGTATTTGTCTGTAGAAATATTTGGAGTGCCGAAACTTATTTAACTTCTTCAGCCTCGGGAGGAGGGTGAAAGGGAGGTAGAGAAGTATCAGCGGATTCAGCTTCATATTTTCTGACTAAACTGGCTAAAGTAGAGGCTTCTAAAGGATAATCAAGTACACGGGTTGTGGATCCAGGGTCATAGATGTCAGCTTTCTGAGATGAGGAAGACGAATCTTCTAGAGAAAATGAGGGTAGTTCAACCTAACTTGGTTTCTTCTCCTTCCAGATTATCTTAAATATGATATTTTTGGGATCAGATACAGAAGGGTTTTTCTACTAGGAAGTATCTGACTGAGTATGAGGCCTTATGTAAGCCAAGATTACAAATTATTTGATCTTTGATAATAGTGGAGATGCCAAGGTGAGGGTTGTACAAATCTCAAGCCTTCGTGCTCACCTAATTGAAGGGTGAAGATAATGTTGTATCCCAAGGAAAATATTTTCTAATTCGATCCTCAACAATGGTGTCAAAAATAAAAAAATATGTTGTAGCTCCTACAGACAACCTTGAGTTGCAAAATACTAATGCCTAGGACATCTTGAAACCAGAGGTTAGATGTAGAAAGTTTTAAGGGTGCCTCTAAGAGAATATGGATTAAGAGGATAATGATTGTGGTGGTTCATGAATGATGAAGTATTTAGAGTTTGACTCATGTGAATTAATCTACAATGCGAGAGGGCTCAGGAGGTTTTATGGCTCGGTGGCTTTTCAAATGGGCCAAGTACAATGAGAAGAGGATTTCAAAATATGTAGAAGTGCTTAGAAGGAACGGAGGAGGAACCTGCGAGAGACACACTTAAAAGTCTTAAGAATCTGTCTCCCGTGAACTCAAAGGAAGAAAATGTAAGTGGAATGTGACCAACAATAGAGATTCATGGAGCATGAATTAAGGGGGCAAAATTTTTTTAACACATGAGCTTTATTCATACACGAATTCATGAATAAAAATGCATACCACCACTAGCTACATTACATGAATCATCAAAGCAACAGAACATTGAAATATGATTATACATAAACAGGATATTACTGTTAAAAAATAGAATACAGATACATAATACTCATTTCTCCATATAGAATCCAAATAAATAGCGTTGTATATCATATTATGTTTAAAACAACTCTCCCAAATATGTGTCTCAAAGCATAAAGAGCACAGTCTTACAGAACTACAGAAAAAATTCTCCAAAATTCAAAACCTCTCTTTCATCTCTGTGTTCTCTACATATAGAATTCTCCTTGAGGTTTTACGATCGAATAAACTTTCATAATCAAAAAAAGCATGTGAAAATAAAAATATCATAACCAAATCACAGAGCATGCATTCAACAATCACTCCCATAATCAGAAAATAAAAAAAGAATCAGGTGAAATCGAGATTTTTCAACACTGAAACATCATAATCAAACAGTAAAATAAACAACATAGTTGGCCATGGAGGCCAAATCCTAGAATATTCAAATTGGGCGGCGAGCAGTAGCCATGAACAGATGGGCATTCTAGCTTCCATCACATGATTCCACCTGTCGTCGAAAGCCTCCACTCCCTTATTCTCATGATTTCCATTAACCTTCACAAAACAACCAGTCGTGTTGCGCTTGCCTAGCTCTTTAGCGAGGAGTTCTTGGAAAAATTGAATATACCATAGATGCGTTTGTCCCGCTGAAAACCTATGTTGTGTTTGAATTGTAAAACTGGAGACCGGGTTTCGAAGGGGCACCAAACTAGATCATGAGCTGTCAGATGTGTGATAGGGAGCAAATATGGGGGGAAGATGGCGGAGGCTTAGTGGTGATAGGACGTGTGGATAATGGATGGAAATGGTGGAAGTAATGGAGGAGTTAGCAGGAGTAATGGCGGTAACAACCCCTTTCATTTATAATGGTGGAGCTAAAAGTGGGGCATGCAACATTAATACATAGTGGGATGGCTAACACTAAAAAGAGCAGGACAAAGGCCATGGAAGGGCCTTGATGATGTGGCAAGGAGGTGTGGCCACACGAAAATCGCAATTGGGGATTGAGGGGTTTTTTATTATGAGAAACAGGGGTAAAGGTTTCGATTTGGGATTTCTGATACCGCAAATCATGAATTCAAATATTATCGCAGGTCAAACTCATATCGCAAATCGCAATTGAGAGTCAGGGATCAGGACGGGTAACAAGAATGAAGCAATGAAAAGTGAGATGTGCGATGAGAGATGAGGTGACGTGGCATAGAGGGTAGGTCCCATTTACATCACAATCGGGGAAATGGTGCAGGTGAAGTTAACAAAAGTGTAAGTGCAATGCAATTGGTGATGTGAAAAGGTAAGTGGGAAGTGCTCTTTCCTATTTTGAATGCAGGGTGTCCACCTGACCTGTGCTTTAATTGCTTGGCTTTCACTTTAGCCATTCCTGCTCTTCATTTTCTTAACTCTCCATGTTGCTTTATCTGTTCATAGAAACCACAAGCCAACACCCATCATCTTCAATGCAAATTTATATCCCAGAGATTCTTGAGTGAGTAATAAAAAATTCCAAAGATATTTCTCTATGATATGACATTTCTCCCATTAATGATGGATTATACTAGTGATATTGATGGATCTTCGACATGGTGGAGCGTATGATGCACATAATTTCCTTTATAAAGGTTCCCATACTTAATTTATTGCATCCAACCTTACCGCTCTTAACAAATTTTATATCCTCTAGGGCCGACGTTATTCTGTTGTCCCTGACAATAATTTTCGTGGAATAGGTTTGAACCTTTGATCTTTGTGATAGATGAGAATTTATCATGGAATAGGCTTGTAGTTTGGAACATAATCATCCAAAGTTATCATCCCTTGGTCCAAGGCTACCCTTGAATTTTTAAGAAGGTCCACCCTTTTGTGTAGGTGCCTCTTAATATGGTAGAACTCAATGCTCTCAAATTTGGAAATTTGGATGCTTATCCTTTGCATCACAGGAGAGTGGATTTTTTTAGAGTTTTCTTTGAGCTTCCAAGCTTGATGGATTATAAGCATCGATTACCTGAAGAACTGGATGTGACAAATCACCCGAGAGATTGCTAGATCTAGTCCCTGATCATAACTGGATCATGCACCTAAGTGATAGCTAAAATTTCAAAATGTTCAGATTTTTTCCAAAACTGGGTGACTAGATAGATCTCGTCTTCCTGATTCTGGCACCGTGAATAGTTCAAAAAACTGATGTCGTATGAAGAAGTTATCGTAGTTTGAAAAGTCCAGTAAACTACAATTTTTAGACTTTGACCAAGTTTGACTGGTTATGGGGAAATTCAAAAAGAGAATATTCCCTAGAAAATTCCTTGGAATATTCCTTGAAATATTCCATTTGGACCAGTCAGGTCATGACAAGTGTCACCATGTTATTCACAGTTGGGTGCATGTGTTTTAACTCGGGCCAATCATGGGCTGCCACGTGGTAGGCCCAGAGGTCGCCACGTGGCCTAGGAGTCGTGGTGAAAAATTTTGTTGGAGTTCCAGGGGTTCGACTGTGAGACCTACTGCCACACATGCACCCATCTTACCAACTTCCCTATGGTGATTCTTAACCTTATACATGAACGCATTTTATTTATGTTTGGCACATTTAATATTTGGGGGCTAGAGGGGGCCAGCCCCCTCCCCATATGTCTTAAGTCCATAGAGCATGGACCAAAACTAATTCAGAGGGAGTTAAAGGAGTTAACCGGAAAAATTTATTGGAAAACCTATTCACGTATTGCAGTTTAGTTTTAACCACTAACATTTACGATAAACCTCGATGGTTCTGCAGTTTGTTAAAACCTGTCACATGGGAGTTATGTCAAACCATTTAAAACTTATCCGTCGACCATTATGGCAACCGCCAACCATAACCGTGTGGAGTCTGTGGTGCATGTGCCCACACGATGGTTTGAAATTTACCACTAACTGTTATACTGGTGGTTTAACTGGAGGGCGCCCACCTTTTTTGGCGAAATTGTCGAATTTATCTAGAGTTAGGTCCAGTTCTCCACATTTGGTGGGGTATTTTTATGGGTCATTGGGAAAATTGAGTTTAGGCTCTATTTTGAGCTAGATTCAACCCATTTTGGAGTGCCAATAGTCAATTTCGACTATCTTAGACATTCTAGACGCATTAGTGAGGGCGGCAGAGCCGTCAGAGGACTTTTGAGCAGGTTTTTTCTTCAGAGAAGTTCTAGGGGCCAACAAGGCCACCAAGGGCCAGTAGCAATTTGAGGCCTAGCCAGGGGTGCTAGAGGCCTTATTCATCAATCCAATAGTCAATTTTGGATGTTTCAGATGTTCTGGAACTAATGGTGTGGTTTTAATATGTGCTAGAGGCCTTATTCAGAAATCCTATATGATTTAGTGAGGTTATAGGGGTCACTAGGACTAGCAAGTGCCAACAGAAGTTCGGGGCCTAGCCAGGGCAGGTAGAGACATTATGTAGAAAAAAAATAGTCATTTCTAACTGTAATGAGAATTATAAATATAATAGATGAGTTGGAAGAAACTTTTGAGGACTTATAGAGGTCGAGAACCCACAGAGAATTTTTCTTTGACCCTAGAGCCATGGGTGCCAACAAGTGTTGGAGACGAAACTGGAGCAGCCGGAGGCCAATTTAAGTGAACCGATAGTTTATTCTGACTATATTTGACACTCTAAATCCATTGAAGTGATTTTTTAGAGTCATTTGAAGACTTCTAGAGCTCGAGAAGCTACAGGGAATTTTTGTGTAGCCTAGAGCCAACCGTGGAGGGAGGCCTAGTTTGGGGATATAGTGCTCATTTTGAGAAAATTATCACTCCATTTTGGAGGTATGATATGTTCTGGAGATAGTAGGTGAGGTTCCAGGGACATAAAAATAATTCTAAAGGAGTTGGTGCCATAGAGAAGCTCAGTGTAGCTCAAGTGCACCGACAAAAGGAATCAAGTCTAAGGGAGCCTAGAACTTTTTGCAGAGTGATGAAAAACATGACAGGGATATAGATGGTATTCTAAGCCCATTGGTTTAGTTTAGTAACCATTGGAGTTAAGTGTGGAACTTGTAAAAGAAATTTTTCCATAATCCCAAAGAGCCAAGTCAAGATGACAAGAGCTCAAGGAGATGTAGCCCACGATATTCGGGTGAACTCCTAGATTAAATTTGTTGTTATGCATTGATTTTTATTTGCCGCATTATATTTATGTTACACATGTTTAATTTCAGCAAGAAAAAATGGACTTAAAGCACTTAAACAGTTAAAAATCATACACTTGTTTCAAGTATAAATTCCACAAAAAGTCAAGTACAAGCTAGATATTTTATTTTTTTAATTGAGTGGGAGGTTCTTGAAAAACATAACAAGTTATCCAACCCATTTTCAGATTAGTTTGGTATCAGAGCACTTGGTTTCTTGATTTATAGAGCAATAGCCTGCTTGTTTGACATGAAAGATGTTTAAAAAGTGCAAAGAATTTGATTGTTTGCAAAGTGACTATTGCTTGATTTTGCTAGAGGTGAAGGGAAAGCTATTGATATCCAGAAGAGGAAAATAAGGAAGAAGGTATGAAGGCATATTCCTTATCCAAAGGACCTCAACGAAACCCTTGAAGCACAAAACGGTTTGTTTGCAAAAATGCTTCTTGAAGAAGATCTTCGAAGCTACAGCCATTGTGTTCAAAAGCTTTGTCAATTGTTTTTGAAAGATTTGTGAATTTTGATTGAAGTTCTTCAGTTCATTTTTATGATGAAAACTTCTTCAAGTGAGGTTTCCAAATCCTCCTCCTTCACAAGATTCTTTAATGAATACATGAAGCAAGACTTCTTTTAGATGAAGGATATGGTGCAAATTCTGTTTGAATATAGAAGAGAAAGCACTGGACTTCGTGAGAAATTGTTTGCTATGAAGCAAGAGAAGGAAGAAATTATTCAAATAATGCATGAGATGGAGATGCAGCTCCATCAAGCCTAAGAGGATTTGACCAAGAACATGCGTGAAGCATAGGTAATTCAATCAAATTTGTCTTCAGTTTCCTCTTCAAATAGATGTGTTGGTTCATCTGAAAATCACACTAGAGGTATAGGGTCCAAGTTAATGTTTAAAATGGTATATGAAGGCAAGGGTTTAGGAAAAAATGTACAAGGCATGATTGATCCTATTTTGGATGAGGAACGACCTAATAAATTTTTTCTTGGTTATGTTCAATCTTATGGCGAAGACTCCAAAGCCATGAAGGCATGTGAGACAACTTCAGGAAGAACTTTTGTTCCAAGTTCTAAACCACAAACATGTCAAGTTTGTTTTCAAGTTGATTTCCATTGTTTGAAGCCTATGTTGCAGCAAGAATATTGTAGACATGTAACTTATGGTGAGCATGCGAGCTCGGAAAATTTTCAAGACATGAACATTGATGTTAGTCTTCAAAGGAAAGTTGGAACCTCTACTATTTTATCTCCTCATGAAGGTATAAAAGATGGACATGCAAAGCAGCATGTGAGGTATACTTCTTCCCATACTCAAGTTGATTATGTTTCTACAAGGCATGAAAATTCTGCATGCTTGAGTGGAAGAAAGAGTTGCAATGCATATTTTGGTATGTTTAACCATGTTGGTTCGAGATGTTAGAAGAGGATGAAGGCATACAGGAAGTAGTTGGGGCAAAGGAAACTTGCAAAGAAGGTGAAAAATACTTGCACACATTTCCAGAGAAAGGGACATGTTGTTTCCCAATGTTGGACATTGCATCCAACTAATCATCCCAAGCACATGAGGCAAGAGGATAGAAATATTGGTGAAAGTGGAACCAGGGATTCCATCATTGATGTGAGAACAAATGTTTCACATGAAAAATATTTCAAGTAGCAAAAGTCATCATGTAAGTGGCTTGGTAAGAAGTGGTTTTACTTCTTGACACAGTAAGACATACACTCATTTTTACATATGCAAATTTTAGTTATGTATGCATGTATTTATGCTGTAATCTCACGTTTTTTTGAGCCACCTTTGATCGATGATCAAGGAAGAGATGTTCAACTACCTTCTATAAATTTCTCGCACGAATTTTTTGAGTGAGTGCAAGGAAGACATTTCTTAAGAAGAGGACAAGCACATCCAGGAAGGGAAGTGTCGACTACCTTTGAGTTGTGGTTCAAAGGCACTAGCCATGCAAGGAAAGTGTGTGGAGCTGAAAAGAAGAGGGTGTTGTACTCTCAGCTACTGTACAGATCATTATATCAATATTTTGGAGTCCAAAAGATTCCCAATGGGGAGGTGTGATCAGAACTGGATCATGGACCTAATTGATAGCTCAAAATTCAAATTTTTTGAAACTGTTCTACACCTAAGCAGATGGATAGATCTTGTCTTCCTGATTCTGGCACCACAAACATTTCGAAAAATCAACATCATATGAATAAGTTATCTCAGTTTGAAAATTCTAGTAAACTACAATTTTTGGACTTTCACCGTGTTTGACTGGTTATGGGGAAATTAAAAAAGAGAATATTCTAGGGAATATTCCTAGAATATTCCTCAGAATATTTCCCAAAATATTCCCTAGAATATTCCATTTGGACCAGTGAGATCGTGGCAAGTTTCACCATGTTATTCTAAGTTGGGTGCACGTGTTTTAATTCAGGCCAATCATGGGCTACCACTTGGCAGGCTCGGAGGGCGCCACATGGCCTAGGAGTCGTGGTGAAAATTTTTGTTGGAGTTCCAGGGGTTCGACCTCGAGACCAGCTATCGTACGTGCACTCGTCTTACCAACTGCCCTATGGTGATTCTTAACCTTATACATGAATTTTTTTTATTTATGTTTGGTGCATTTAATATTTGGGGGCTGGAGGGGGCCAAACCCCTCCCCATATGGCTTAAGTCCATAGACCATGGGCCAAAACTAATCTGGCGAGTGTTAAAGGAGAGAACCATCAACATTTATTTGGAAACTTGTTCACATGTTGCAGTTTAGTTTTAACCGCCAACATTTACGATAAACCCCGATGGTTCTATAATTTGTTAAAACCTGTCACATGGGAGTTATGTCAAACCGTTTAAAACTTATCCGCCGACCATTATGGCAACCGCCAACCATAACCACACGGAGTCCGGGGTGCATGTACCCACACGATGGTTCGACATTTACCACTAACCATTAGAATAGCAGTTTAAATGGAGTGCGCCCACCATTTTTGGTGAAATTTCCGAATTTAACTGGAGTTAAGTCCAGTTCTCCACATTTGGTGGAGGATTTTTAGGGGTCACTGGGAAAATTGAGTTTAGGCTCTATATTAAGTTAGATTCGACCAATTTTGGAGTTCCAGAATCATTGGTGAGGGTTTCAGAGCCATCAAAGGACTTCTGAGTAGCTTTTTGCTTCAAAGAAGTTATAGGGGCCACCAGGGGCTGATAGTAGTTTGAGGCCTAGCTAAGGGAGCTAGAGGCCTTATTTAGAAATAAAATAGTCAATTTTGGATGTTTTAGATGTTCTGCAACTAATGGTGTGGTTTTTCAGATCCTGTAGATGAAATTTGAAAGCCTATATTCTTCAGTGAAGTTCAAGGGGCCACTAGGGCCAGCAAGTGCCAGCAGCAATTTGGGGCCTAGCCAGGGAAGCTATAGACCTTATGCAACAAACCAATATTCATTTCTGAATATAATGAGAATTATGAATCCAATGGAGGATTTTTTCATAAGATTTTGAGGACTTCTAGAGGTCAAGAACCCACAAATAAGTTTTCTTTGACCCTAGAGCCAGGGGGTGCCGATTGGTGTTGGAAGCAAAATCAGAGTAGATGGAGGCCAATTTCAATGAACCAATAGTCTATTCTGACTATATTTGACACTATGAATCCATTGAACGAATTCTCAGTGTCATTTGAAGACTTATAGAGCTCGAGAAGCTACAGGGAAGTTTTGGGAAGCCTAGTGCCAACCATGGAGGGAGGCCTAGTTTGGGGATGCAGTGCTCATTTTGAGAAAATGATCTATCCATTTTGGAGGTATGATATGTGCTAGAGATATTAGGTGAGGTTTCAGGGACAGAAAAATAATTCTGAAGGAGTTAGTACCTTAGAGAAGCCACACTGTAGCTCAAGTGCACCGACATAAGGAATCAAGTCTAAGGGAGCCTAGACATGTTTGCAGAGTGATGACAGCCATGACAGATATATAGATGGTATTATAATCCCATTGGTTCAACTCATTAACCATTGGAGTTGAGTTTGGAACTTGTAAAATAAATTTTGACATAATCCCAAAGAGCCAAGTCAAGATGACAAGAGCTCAAGGAGACGTAGCCCACGATATTCGGGTGAACTCCTAGATTAAATTTGTTGTTATGTGTTAATTTTTATTTGATGCATTATATTTTTGTCACACGTGTTCAATTTCAAAAATAAAAAATGGATTTAAATCACTTAAACAGTTAAAAATCATACACCAGTTTCAAGTATAAATTCCGCAAAAATTCAAGTACAAGCTAGATCTTTTATTTTTTAACTAAGTGGGAGGTTCTTGAAAAACATAAAAATTTATCCAACCCATTTTTAGATCAGTCCCTATCATGATGCTAATGTTTTGGCTTGATTTTTGGTTAAAAAACCCAACCCCCAAGCATACTGTATGACCCTTACTTCATTGGGGAAAATGATAAACCTTCTCGCTCCTGCCTCCCTTGGTTGCCTTTTGAGGCTCCATCAAGGAATAGAGTGAGTTGATGTTGAATACTTCTCATTTGCTGACAATCACCAAGATCCATTCTTATCAGAATCTGATTAATGCCAAAGTGTTTAGTAATGAAGCTGTTAGCATGCACTGATGCTCGTGAAAGATTAAGCCATTCCTTTTCATTTTGCGTTAAGTATTCTACCTCCTTTGGGTCATAGCCATGAGATGTAATTGTATTTGAAATCATTTGCAATTATTTGATAGTCGATGAGCCTATATTAGGTCATACATTGCTGAAGATAGGTTGGTTTTGAGAAATCCAAATTTCCTAGTGCAAGAATTTAGGGAGAGCCATCCAGCTTCTCATCACAATTGATCTGGATTTCCTTTGGCATGGGATTTTATCTTTCCACTACATGAACATTTCATCCCAATTCCCTGGGATAGTTGTGATTTTTTTGGCCTTCTCTAGATCTCTTCTCCAAACCTACAAAGTGAAAAATAAATTGTTTAAAGACATGTGGGATGCCTTCTTCCACATTTTCACACAGAGAAAAATGGAAGGGCCCTTGTATATTTATTATTTTAAAGTTTTTAGTTGTTAATACTTTCCAATGATCCATCTCCCAACAAAATATATTGATCTTAGGCATGCCATCGGTATTCCATATTCTGCTCCATAACCGATTGGAAGGAGATTGCAATGAATGTTGAAATAATGTTGCATATTTTTCCTTGACTAAGTAAGGTTTACACTTATTTTCCATCCAGATATGACGGTTCAACCTTGAGGTGGAAATGGGGGCATATCCTTTTAAAGAATTAATCATGGATATCCACTGAGGCAAAAAATCTGGAGAGATGTATGGACAATGCCAACCAATCCAATGTTGACTTGGATCCCATAGTGAAATGTATACAATATTTTCTAGGCCTTTGTATTTCATCCAATTAGAAAGATCCTTTATCCCTTTGATAGATGTTTCCAATTTAGCTAATGGAGTTCAATCCTTCCATAGGTTGATGTGTGTTATGTTCCCAGATTGCCAACCCAAATTATCAAGGATAATGGGAGAAACCTCCTTACAAAATTTCCATATCTTCGATCCATGTTCCAACCATACTTTGATTTCTGGTCTTGCTAATCTGTTCTTGTAAAAGTATTTTCAAATAAATGCCTTCTTCCACCACTCTTGGGAGTCTAAGATAAGGCACCATAAAATTCCAACCATACTTCGTTTTCTGGTCTAGATAATATGTTCTTCTAAAAGTATTTTCAAATAAATTCCTTCTTCCACCACTCTTGGGAGTATGAGATAAGGCACCATAAAATATATGCATCGAGAGCTAGATTCATTAGTTTAGGATCTTTAATTGCAAGTCCGACGTGAGATTTAGGCAGGAATACAATTTTCCAATTGAAAAGATGGAATATGTTTTGATTTTTATTTCCTCCTTGCCAAAGGAACTTCCACAGGAGATGTCCAATCTGATTGTGGATTCCTTTGGGCACCAATAATCTCGATCCAATAAATATCGATAAGGAGGAAAACACAAACTTTATTAGCACAACTTTCCTAGCTACATTTAGCAATTTTATACCCCATGATAGGATTTGCTTCTAAGTTTACATAGAACTTCATCCCGATCCTCTGACTTGGATTTTCCCAAGGATGTGGGTACTCCAATATATTTAAAGGATTTCCATTCCATGGTTGAGGGGAAATCCAAAATCTTGGATATCTCCACCATGGTAGCCTCCGAGAAGTTACACTCATACACTTGACATTTATTTTTATTTATCATGCCTTCATATAGATCCAAGCATATATTTAATACCTTTTAAAATAGAGTAACGGTTATTTCAGAGGCTCCCACCAACAGGAGAGTTTCATTAGAAAATTGGGAGTGATTGATCCCTATAGAGTCCCAGAATTGTTTTGTTTTGACACCATTTTTGCATCATATTTTCCTTATTTTCCTATCACTGTTAACCTAATAAGGCATCAAACACATGATTTTGGCAAGGTAAATTATGTGTGTGTCCTATTCCTCATATTTATTAATAGACATTATTGTTTCATTAAATATTACATTCAACTACAAGATTCATACAATTCGGCATCTACTCCACAGATCCGCAGATGCCTTCATTGTTAGCAGGGTTTTGGTGCATCAAATAAGCAAAGGAATACATGGATAGATAGAGGATGATACCCTCATGAATTTCCTCCTACTTACTCAAGCCTATTCATCAATAATATTGTGCATTCCCTCAGTCAAAGATAACAATCAACACATTGCAGCGTCCAGGAATAGAGTCGAGAAATAATACAACTGTGTCGATTTTCCTTTTCAATAGAAAATCGACAGATATAAGCGATATTTCATTTTTTTTTTAATGTTGTATAAGGATTCCAATAGAATATCCATAGGCTTAGAATTTACATATGGTTGAACGCATTCTATAAAATCATTATAACTCTGTGTAATCAGGGCGCACCAAAATTTCATCTCCTAAAAATTTCGTTTGAAGATTTTATGTTAATTTAAAGACCCCTTTCATGCAATTTGATGCATTGATAGAGTTAATATCCTACTACATTGCGAAGGGCCTCTGTAAGCATACCATGTCATTTTTACTTTCATTTTTTATGCATCTCAACCGCATTTCTATTTCGTAATTCAGTAAATGCTTTTGATTCCTGCTTTATTTTTAGAGATCAGTTTCAATAGTTCAGATGTAGAATAATTTCTTGAATTCTTTCTGTTATATTTTATATAGTTTAGTTCAATTCTTTTTTTGTTTCTATTTCAGACTAGAATTTGCAATAGAATTTAGTTTCTTTTTGTCTCCATGGTATTTAGAATTTCATGTTTTCCTAAGATCATAACTATATCATATTCCATACTTTTGTAATTTAGAATCAGTTTATTATACATTGCAGCATCAAATTCTAAAATAAACTTGATAAAAATATATTTGCTTATTTCTTTTGAAAAGGGTCATCTAACAAACATTTTTTAAACTCAATTCAATGTAAAATAATCATAGAAATAACATTTAACTTAGATAATAAAATTTCTTTAAACAACATCACTAATCCATAGGAATTTAACATTGATCCATAAGTTCAAAAATTATAACAAAAAATCTAAAAATTCAAATCCTACTTTAAATGACAAAGAATTATAGCACATATGGTGCCCTTGCACTTCATCAGTTTACTAACTCTGGTTGATGATTTATGCTTGCAATTTAAGAACATTAAATTGACCAAAAAATTTGGCGTTGTTTACAGGGAAGTGTAAGTAGAAGTCTTACGAAATAAAACATGATATGCAAAGAGAGAGAGAGATTATAAAGGTAGGTTTATAGGATGAGGGAGAAGTTCAATTCCTACATCATCACTCAATCCACCCCGACCTCGAAGTTCTACACCACCTACTAAAACTTGAATTCTATATGTAGGTGGTCCACATAGACTTCCTGAAATCCCAAGATCTGAAATCGAAACTCCTTCACCTACTTCATTTACCAAAGCTTTAATTGAAGAAGAAAATCCCACATCTCCAACTAAAAGAGTAATTTTTCTATATTCAACAAGAGAACTACTTCCAGGAAAAGAATTAGAAGTCCTCAGTGAATAAGAATAACAAGATATTCATTCAAATTCTCCATTGATAGAAGAACTAGAAGAAGTAGATAGTGCTATTGTAGAACTAGGTACTTACCTTAGTTCTGAGGAATCCATCATGGTTGAAGAAGGAATAGGATAAGTACACAGTCTCAATGGTGAACAACCTAGGATTGGAGGAAATAGAGGAGGTGGAATAGGAGGAGGAAGAGGTAGAGGTAGAGGTAGAGGAGATCCAGAACCCTTTGGATTCCCTATCCATGATGAGGATACAACTTGTACAATAAAAAATATAAATTTGGTTGAGAAGAATTATTCTTCTCAACCTTGAAAAAATATTTTTCTCTTTTACATATTAAAAAAAGTAAAAAAAAAATAAAAAGGAATAAAGAATAAAAAATAAAATAATCAATAAAATTTTGTATAAACATGAAAACCAGCAAATTTTTGGCATGTTTTATATAGAAAACTCAAGGTGAAAACCAAAATTCTTTAGCACCTTAAATTATCTTTTCCCTTGTTTTCTAGAAAATTTTCCCATTTTCTAAGAATCCTTTTCTTAAAATAAGTAAGCTACAGAATTGATGTTGTTCTACAACTTTGACAGATTTCTACAGCCCTCACAATTTCTGGAGCTAATTGACAGAAACATTTGATGATAAGAAGAATCGATTGACTCCTCATGAAAAAGAACACCTACAAGATGACAATCAGAGGTTAGCAAGCTAAAAAAATCAAAGGTATGTAGTAATTTAATTTAATAATAGGGGTAAATATATTAATATATGAATTATATGGACATGACATTACCGAGCACATCAAAATCATTATGAAATGTGACAATGTTATTATCACATCCCTCATAATTCGCCATACCTTTTTCATCATTATAAAATGATTTTAAAAGTCTTGATTCATTGATTTGATTTTCGCCTCAATCATAACTGTGGATGGCTAACCACTAATTCACTCACTTATACCTCCATCTCATACCTACCTGCCCTATCATTTTTCCATCACCATTTGCCATTTCGGTTCTGAAGCAAACCCTACAATTTTTGTTAGCCTGTCAACAAAACAATTTCTGGAGGAAAAACATTTTCCAATCATGGGTGTAATTGTCTGAATAGAGCCAATAGGAAAGAATTTTTTGGAAGGATATCCACAGGAAAGATAATTACTATAGAAAGCAAAATGGATGGAATTTATGGAGAAATTTGATGGTTTTCACAAAGAAGTAACCAAGACTTTTGCAAGGGCTTTCAATGGCATAGAAGTGGAGATAGGAGATATCAAATTCACTATGATAGAGTCCCTGATTGAAAAAGCTACTGGATTGCCACGTATAGGAGAAAAGTGGGTCAAGAACAAAGGAATCAAAGGATATTACCGGAGGGTTTTCTTGAAGAAACCAAGCATGGACATTACTATCTTCAAGAAAGGCACTCCTAGTTCTACATTAAAAAGTAAGTGGAGGAATTTTCTCTTAATCATCCAGAAATTTGTTACTTGTGAAGGACGATTCGATTGTGCGTTTTTCTACCATATAAGACTGTTGATGAATTTTCTTGATGAACATGAAATGTAACTTCCATATTTCTTATTAAATAGCCTTAATAATATGTTAGGGAATGTCCAAAAGAAAATTGATTTCATAGAAAAAAAAATGTCCCATCAAGGGCTGGTAAAAATACTTGTTGAATTCCATCTTCAAAGTACAAGGGATACATGGGAAGCCTTTTTGGTTAGAAATCATTTTGAAGAGGAAAAAAATAAAAAACCAAGTAGTATAAGAACTCAGAGGAAAATAAAAATTTAGACACCACTGGAACAAGAGCCACAACAACAATAAGATTTGTCAGAGGATGTCATTCCAATTTCAGAAATTTTAAAGAAAGTGGATACAAAGGATACTAGAAGAAATAAAGCCAGCAACAAAACAAGAGTTTTGTCTCAAAAAGAGAAGCCTAAAACCCCAAAAACCCCTGTCACAATATTGAGAAGAAGTACCAGGGTTAAGACAATGAAGGAAGTGTCCTCAGAGAATGTAGAACACATTGATTTAGAGGCAGATGAAACCATGGAAAATTCCCTAAGAGCATCACCACCTGCCTACATTTCACCGCCTCGAAGTCTAGAACAAATCATAGGTATTGATATAGTACAACAGGATATTTATGACTACATAGAATCACCAAAGAAAAGAAAAGAAACCAATAAATCAGTTCAAAATATAAGTGAAGAGAAAGACTAGTTTAATGAACCACAAGAACCTCCAGTGGTCGATATACTCAGAAATGAAATCTTCGAATTGGAGACATTAAACATGTATATTAAAAGTGAAAATCAATCTCTGAAAGCTCATAATGAAGATAAAATTTCCAAGAGTGACAACCTCCTCTTACATTTGGGTCTGTGGTACAAAAAGAACAAGAAATTAAAGTTATCAAGCAGAGCCATGAAGAGGAAAATCATTAACTTGAAATAAAAAATCCTCGTGAAGAAACCAAGGATGGTAGTAATAGGAAAAAGGGTGAAAAGGATGAAATTGGATGTGCTGGCAGAAGTATCTAGGGATATGTAGTGACTAAACAGAAATATCAAAATTTTGTGATTGTATGAGGAAATACAAAGCCTTCAATATGGGGGAATGTAGAGTCCCAAAATTTTTTTATTTTGACACCCTTTTTTCATCAAAATTTCCTTCTTTTCCTATCACTGTTAACCTAATCAAGCAACAAACACATGATTTTGGCAAGGTAAGGTATGTGTGTGTCCTATTATTCACATTTACTAATATACCTTATTGTTTCATTAAATATTACATTCAGCTACAGGATTGATACAATTCTGCATCTACTCCACAGATATGTAGCTGGCTTCATTGTTAGGAGGGTTTCAGTGGATCAAATTAGCAGAGGACTACATGGATAGACAGAGGATGATCCCCTCATGTATTTCCTCCTACTTACCTGAGCCTCTTCATCAAGAAGATCGTGCATTCCCTAAGTCAAAGATAACAGTCAACACATTGCAGCGTTTAGGAACAGAGTCCAGAAATAATACGACTGTGTCGATTTTATTTTTCAATAGAAAATCGATAGATAAGCGTTATTTCATTTTTAATTTTAAGTTGTATAATGATTCTAATAGAATATCCATAGGCTTAGAATTCACATATGGTTAAACGCGTTCTATAAAATCATAAGAACTCTATGTAATCGGGGTGCACCAAACTTTCATTTATTGAACATTTTGTTTGAAGAGTTTTATGTTAATTTAAAGTTCCCTTTCGTGCAATTTGATGTGTTGATAGAGTTAACACCCTACTGCATTGTAGAGGGCCCTTGCAAGTAGGCCAGGTCATTTTTACTTTTAGTTTTTATGCATCACAACCGAATTGCTATTTCGTAATTCGATAAATGCTTTTGATTCCTGCTTTATTTTCAGAGATGAGTTTCAATAGTTCAGCATTTTGGTTTTGTTATTCTGTAGAATAATTGCTCGAATTATTTCTGTTATATTTTATATAGTTTAGTTCAATTATTTTTTCATTTCTATTTCAGACTATAATTTGCAATATAATTTAGTTTATTTCTGTCTCCATAGTATCTAGACTTTCATGTTTTACTAAGATCAGAACTGTATCATATTCCATGCTTTTGTAATTTAGAATCAGTTTTGTTATTTGTTGCAGCATAAAATTATAAAATCAACTTGATAAAAATATAATTTCTTATTTATTTTCAAAAGATTCATCTGAAAAACTATTTTTAAACTCAATTCAATGGAAAATAATCATATAAATGACATTTAACTTAGATGATAAAATTGCATAAACAACATCACTAATCCATAGGAATTTAACACTGATCCATAAGTTCAAAAATTATAACAAAAACTCTAAAAAAAAAAAAATCACTTTAAACGACAAAGACTTCTAGCACATATGGTGCACTTGCACTTCATCATTTTACTAACTCGGGTCGATGATTTATGCTTGGAATTTAAGCACATTAAATTGATTAAACATTTTGACGTTGTTGTCGGGGAAGTGTAAATAGAATTCTAATGAGATAAAACATGATATGCATAGAGAGAGAGATTCTAAAGGTAGGTTTATAGGACGAGGGAGAAGTTTGATTCCTACATCATCACTCATTCCACCCCGACCTCGAAGTTCTACACCACCCACTCAAACTTTAATTTCATACGATGGTGGTCCACATAGAATTCCTGAAATCCTAAGATCTTAAATCCAACCTCCTTCACCTACTTCATCTACCAAAGCTTTAATTGAAGAATAAAATCCCCCATCTCCAACTATAGGAGTAATTTTTCTATCTTCAACAGGAGAACTACTTCTAGGACAGGAATTAGAAGTCCTCAGTGAAGAAGAAGAATAAGAAATTCATTCAAATTCTCCACTGATAGAAGAACCAGAAGAAGTAGAAAGTCCTATTGCAAAATTAGATACTTACATTAGTTCTGAGGAATCCATCATGGTTGAAGAAGGAATAGGAGAAGTATACAATATCAATGGTGAAAAACCTAGGATTGGAGGAGGAAATAGAGGAGGTGAAAGAGGAGGAGGAATAGGTAGAGGAGATCCAAAACCCTTTGGATTTCCTATCCATGATGAGGATACAACTTTTACAATGAAAAATATTTCACCTACTATCCTCCCTAACTTTCATGAAATAAGACAAGATGTTATCCAGAAGACTAGTTTGGTTCAACAAAAAAGAGCTATATAGCATGATAAACACATCAAGGAAAAGAAATTTCATCTAGGATATTGGGCATTACTCTTCGACTCAAAATTCAAGAATTTCCAAGGAATGTTCCAAACTCACTGGCTTGGGCCTTATGAGATCGAAGAAGTTTTTGACAATGGAGCAGTAAGAATCAAGACTATTGATGAAGATAAAATTCCTCTATTAGTAAATGTATACTGACTTCAGATCTATCAGAATCCAATAACAAGAGAGGAATTTCTCAATATTTTCCAAGACAATTCTACTTTAAAGTTCATTGAGAATTCTTCTTCTTCTCAACCTTGAAAATTTATTTTTCTCTTTTACATATAAAAAAGAAAAGTAAAAAAAGAAAAAAATAATAAAGAATAAAAGATAAAATAATCAATAAAATTTTGTATAAACATGAAAACCAAAAATTGTTGGCATGTTTTATACAGAAAATTCAAGGTGAAAACCAAAATTCTTTGGCACCTTAAATTTTATTTTCCCATATTTTCTAGAAAAAAAATCCCATTTTCTAAGCATCCTTTTCTTAAAATAATTAAGCTACAGAATTGATGATGTTCTGTAGCTTTGATAGATTTTTGCAGCCTTGACAGCTTCTCCAGTTAATTGACAAAAGAAATTGATGATTAGAAGAAGCAATTGACTCCTCATGAAAAATAACACCTACAAGATGACAATAAGAGGTTAGCAAGCTAAATAAATAAAAGGCATGTAGTAATTTAATTTAACAATATGGGTCAATATATTAATATATGAATTATATGGACATGAAATTACTGAGCACATCAAAATCATTATGAAATGTGACAGTGTTATAAAAAATCCCTCATAACTCACCATACCTTTTTCATCATTATAACACGATTTTAAAAGTCCCAATTCATTGATTTGATCACAACCTCAATCATAACCATGGATGGCTAATGGCTAATTCACTCACTTATACCTCCATCTCATACCTACTTGCCCTCTCATTTTTCCATCACCATTCGCCATTTCTGTTTTGAAGAAAACCCTACCAACTTTGTTACCCTGTCAACGAAACAATTTATGGAGGCACAACATTTTCCAATCATGGGTGTAATTGTCCAAACAGAGCCAACATGAAAGAAATTTTTGGAAGGATATCCACATGCAAGGGAATTACTACAGAAAGCACAATCGATGGAAATTATGGAGAAATTCGATGGTTTTCACAAAGAAGTCACCAATACTTTTGCAAGGGCTTACGATGGCATAGAAGTGGAGATAGGAGACATCAAATTCACTGTGAAAAAGTCCTTGATTGTAGAAGCTACTATATTGATGTGTATAGGATAAAAGTGGTTCAAGAACAGAGGAATCAAAGGAGATGACAATAGGGTTTTCTTGAAGAAACAAAGCATGGACATTGTTATTGTTCTATACTTTTAAGATTTGCAAGAATAATTATATAGGACAACATCAAAACCACTTTGGAACCTAGGATCTAGCCCTCCTAGACTCAGAGAGGGATCTCCCTTTAGATTTAGCTTTGTTTTATGATTCTATTATTAGGCTAGTTATATGATTGTAGGGTTTGCTTTTTTATTGATTGTTTGGCTAGATTAGAAGATCTTCTTAAACTAATTCCATTGGGCTATGGAGTCATAACAGGCTGGGTTGTTGCATCAAATTTTCAATAGCATTTGCAAGGCAAGCTAACTACACGTTTTGGATCTTTAAGACATAATAAATCATGAGATGAAAGAAAAAGTGAATTCAGTAGTGGTTAAAAAGCAATTAAGTATTTCTTAACCAAAATTCAGAGGAAAAACATTTATATTGTAAACACAACCAGAATTAAGGTGCTCTAACAGCAAATCTTATTCTTCAGATTTCTGTTTTACAATTAGAATTAAATGTTGCATTGAGAGAAATGACAGTGGAAAACATTAAACATAGCAGAGAAATAACATCACTAGATAAATATATCTCACGAATCTTGCAAAATTTCTTTTATTATTGATGCTCCAACTCCAAAAATACAATGCTCCGAAAGAAAATTTTTTACAACCTAGGATCTAACCCCTGATACTGAGAGGGAATGCAGTATTTAACTAAATCTACAGTGATTATTGTATCTACATGGGAAATTTGTTATTAATTAGAATAACAATTAAAATTTTACTAGTGTGACCACGAAGTGGACACGGTGAAATAAATTTGACATCTGGCCCTATTTTCCAGAAGCTTGTTGCCGCTTGATTTTATCTGGTATGTATTGGAAGATTTGGATGATCTGATGTTGATATGCTGAGTTGGTTGATACGCTGGCTATGTTGATTTGCTAATGCGATGGCTTTCACCCTTCATAGTAGTCACACAATTTTTCCCACTACTGCTCATTTGGGATCTTGATCCTGATCAGCTTTCTATATATCTCATTTGTCTCTGTGAATTTCACAAAATTCGTCCTTAACACAACAATGTGTTTGATTTCATGCTGTATGAATAAATCATTATCCATGGCTTCAAGGAAATCTCTTCCAGTCATTGATCCTTTAATCCCTACAAACTTGGTTGTGTCCTTGGCAATCTCCTTTAGCTTCTTCACATAATCTTGCTTGGGCATAAGCTTTTCATTTATTACAAACATTGAGGGTAACCCTCTTTTGGTTAGTGGCTCGATTCTGTTAAAGAATCTACTGACACCAACTTCTAAATTGTGGCACGTTTCCTCTAACTGTGTGACCAAGCTTTTCTTATTAAGCACCTTCTTAAATTCCATGATTTTTGTTGTTTTGTGCTCCACTCCAAATGCTTCTGATTCAAACCTATTCTTGGAATTCAAAAATTTGATAATGTTGTTTGTTGTCCCAAGCATCCCTTCTATCTCCTTGGTTGCTTTCTCTATGGCATTATTTCTCCATTCAATCAATTCTTTCTGTTCAAATATGATTTGAATAGAAGGCCATATTTCATTCATGGAATCTACTATGCTGGTCCAAATAATATGTTTTGCTTGGCCAATGGTATGACCAATGGAAGCTTCACTCTCTACCTTTATCATTTTTTCAATCTTCTTTTGAGCTCTATGTATTTGTATTTCATGTACATTGTCAAAACTTATCTTTAGATCCTTCAAGGTATTGATTTCTGCTTCTAGCTTTTTGATCTCCTGTGATTGTATAGTCATATTCTCTATGGCTTTGGCCAGCTGTTCTGCACCACCTGATGTGCTTGTAGTTTTTGAAGTAGCTGTAGGGATGGCTGCAATAGGAACAACATCCAAAGGAATAATGGTCATTTCTACTGCTTTTTCTTTTTCCTTGACCAATTTTTCCATCTCTATCTCCATTTGCTTCATTTGTGCTAATTGATCCATTATTAGCTTCATCATCTCTGCTTTTTGTGCTTCATTCTCATCTATATCCTTTGTTAGAGGGTCTTCAGTAGCTGACCATTAGGGGAATTTTGAGGTCTAAAATGGGCCTCCTAAGAAAAACATACAACAAAAATAAACTTTATAAGAACCAATAAGATTCAATATGATGATGTCAACCATGGGCGATGATTTACCATTTCTTAAGTAAAAGGGTAAAATGATTAAAAAATAATAAAATAATAAAACTACTTTTTCAACTCGTATTTTCAACTTATCTCCCAAAGTTGTTACTCAAATTTCGGGTGGAAGTACTCATTGGATGATAAATTTAATTCCTCATCCAAGGAGTACCCATATTGCATACTTTCGATGGACCCTACTACACGAAAAATGAGAAATACATTAAAACATGTGATTACAATCACGTTTTTTATGTATTTCTCATTTTTCATGTAGCAGGACCCATCAAAAGTATGCAACATGGGTACTTATATGAGGAATTAAATTTTGCATCCAACGAGTACTCCCACTCAAAATTTGAGCAAAAACTTTGGGAGATTAGTTGAAAATATGAGTTGAAAAATTAGTTTTTTCTTTTCTCCCTCTAAAATTTGATGATGTAATTTGATTATTTCCACTATTATTTTATAATTTCCTTAGGAAGCCCATTTTAGACCTCAAAATTACCCTAATGAATTTTAAGTTGTTTTCTCAGGTCTGCTATCTCAGCGTTCTTCTTCTTTAGGATCTCTTCCACTGCCTCTACATTTGTTGGGTCATACCCAATCTTCACCACTAAATCCTCCAGGGATTTAATTCTAGTATCGTTGGCAAGAGAATAAATATTCTCCATTTTGAGCTGAGATTTAATGTTATCCAGTGATACCTGCAATTTATATAGGCTCATTACAGTGCTTGTCAAGGTAGATGAGATCATCTCTCCAGTATGCTTGTGAATCTCCATATGGTATATTGGATGGATGTCTTTGACATTAAATTCAAAAGCAGTATTCTTGAAATCTCCAGGTGATTTTGGTTGAGAAATCTGGGGTTCTAAGAAATCCATCCTCATCTTTCCTTTCTTTGAGTCAAAGGTTGATAAAAGCCTGCTTTATGAACTGTTTGTCTACTTCCAAAACTGGTTGGAGGTGCTGGTCTTCAACATCTCACTCTTCCTTTTAATTTTTTTGGAGATCACATAGAAAGCTTCCTCCTTTTACCGAGTAGCAATAGTAGATGTAGGTGTTTGTAGATTCTGCTGTTGAAATGGAATTGTGGTTAAAGATGTAGAAAATATAGTTTGGCCACCTACTAGAGATGAAGTACGAGAATCTATGATGGTTATGATTGTTTTCTGCTATGTTTCCTTATTTTGATCTATGTCCATATGAATTATTGCTCTCTTTTTGTATTTCATTTTAAACTCCCTGCTAGATGTATCAGTCTCCATAGTAGACTGATCATCTCTTTGCCTCTTTCCTGTTGCCTCTTTCTCTGGTTCTTTTCCTCTGTCTTCCTTGTCTTCTATAATCTGATTTTCTTGTGGAGTAGGGGTCTGTATGCCTGAGGATGAAATCACCTGCTCTTCAACCTCCTGTAATGTGTTTGCTGCCCACTCTATTTGGTTCATGAACTTCTCAATTGTAGGTCTGTGGGTGTGGATATATGGAGTTGATTTATTTTCCACCCTTTTCTTGGAGATGATTCCCAATGGGTCATAATACCAGGTGAAACTATGATGAAACTTCATCTCCCTCAACATTCTGTCAACCTTTTCTCCTACTGCTCTACTACTGCAAATGAAAGGACCAATTTGGGACTTGATCCTAACTGAGACTTATTTTTTGCAGATACAAAGTGTACCTCATCCGCATTGATTATTTTCTTGATGTACTCCAGGGAAAAGATCCTCATGGGGAGGAAATTTTGTAGCTTGTAAGGGGCCAACTCACACCCATAGATTCTAAGCTTTGAGTAGTTCTGGTACAAGTACCAGTCTCCAGTTATTACTTGGTCTGCTAGTTGCATGATCTTCGTAATATCCTCATTAACCCTTGGTTTCACTGTACTGCTGAGGATGCTCATTGTTGGATGCAAAAATTCTTCAAAAAATCTTTTGTAGGTGTATTCCTTCTATTCCCTCATTAGCATGGTTGTCCAAAAGATCACTGATTGAGGTTAGGAATCTTCATTAACTTTCCTCATTGTAAACTGGAACCTGTTGGCCTGAAAATATTCAAACATGTAAACCAAGACTGAAGTGTATTTAAACACTTCCTCTGTGTGAAATTTAACAAACTGGTCATGAATGGCATCAGCTAGGAATTGATTGAAGTTGAACATAATGGAAGGCTTGGAATCTTATGACAATATGGATAGGAAACCTATCATTTCTTCATTTATCCACTGATCTGAATGATACCCTAACAAGTGTGAAAGGACAATGAAAATGTGTTGGGTCCTATCAGGGAAATTATATGAGATATATGGAGGATTCTTTTCTTGTAATGGAGTGTCTGTAGCCATGAATAACTACAATGTTTTGGCTCTACTAACAAAATCCAATTTTTGGTATAGTTCTTTGGGTCCCTCATAGGAAAAAGGAATGGTTTCTTCAACAGTAGGAGCCTGCATCATTTGCATGATGGACTGAGCACTTATGGTAAAAATGAATTCTCTTGTGGTGGCTACAACTGCTCTCTGGTTTATATCATAGCAGGCATGACATTGTCTGAAAAACTCAGGGAAACTGTGGGTTTTTGGGAATATGTAATTGGGTAATTTAGTCTCCCACGACCCTATATCATTGACTTCATCGGTCATATTGTCCTCCAACCAAAAATATACATCAAAAAGGTCGAACTCTGAATTAGCCTCATGTATTTTTAAGTCCCTGTTAGCCAGGGACACATGATCCAAGTCCACTTGAGGATAAACCATTGGGTTAAATGGCTATTGCTCCTTCTTTGGAGGCATCGTTGCTCTCTGAAAAAGTAATTTGATTGCAAATGCACCAAAGGGGATTAGAAGAAGAGGGAAATTAAGAAAGGGAGCTTGTGCTTATCAGTAGGGGAACTAGGAGAAAAAAGAATTGTAGAAGGGGAATTCTGTTGATTCTACAGACAATTGAGGGTTTTATGTGCCTTTATTTGATCTGTAAAGCCTTGAATATAATCACCTATAAAAATAGAATGCATGCAAACACATTAACCTTTGAAACAGGCAGGGAAATTTATTTTATAGGGTGATAGGGTTATTGTTGACATGGCTTGAGCCCGTTGGGTAACGGCCTAATCCATTAAATGCCTAACAAGATTTTAGGCGGGATCGTAGGTGATTGGATGGAGGTGACAAGAGTGGTTTTCATGGTGCAACGGGTGTGGCAGGGATATAACGGTCAGTTGCGTGGTTTAGCAATGGAGGAAAACAATTTTTGCAAGGGGTGTAGGCTGGTAAGTGGAATAGAGAAGGGGGGTGTGCGAAATGACTAGCGCCTGACACGTAGCAGATGGGATGATTTCAAAAACCGCCCATTTCAGACCCCCCCCCCTCCCCCCCGACATTAACCTTCAGAGGATGAGGGGGGGGCGGAAAGGATTGTGGGTCATCGGATGAGATGGAGGGAGTGGAGATGACGTGGAAGGTGATGGGAGGTTAAACAGTGATGTGATGTGAGTGGATGGTGGGATCGGATGAGTAAATGTAGAGCGGGGGTATAGTTTCAAGACAAGATATTTGAATATGACATAAAATATGTCAAAATATCTTAGAAAAAACATTAATCCTGAACCTTAGGGTAAAAATCATTTTTTTTTCCTCTTCATAACATGAAAATAAATTAGATCCTTTGAATGCTTTGGAATATATTTCGTGTATCTTCAACTTTATTTTTTCTTTCATTCCTACCTACCCATTTCACTATTATAACATTTTTTTATTCATTTGTAGGGTGAATTTAGGCTTGCAGATCCAAATAATTTTTTACAAAACCCTAACCTACTCTATTCCTTATTCCTTCCATTGAATCATATTAAACTGTTTAGACAATTTGTTTTTCTACCTAGTTGCTTGTCTGTCAAGATTAAACTGTTTGGCAAATCCTTATTTTCTAAATTATCAACAAAAATTTAAAATTGCTCAATCATGCTTAAAATATATGATTTGGAAAAACTAATCTAATCAACAGTGGAATTTTGATTTGCAGCACTTTTAGTATTATTCTTTTTTGGGGTTTTCTTTCTTTTTTTCTTTTTTCAATATGCCCTCTTTTATTTTCTTTTTCATCTTTCTTTTTTTGGAAATCATTTGAATATTGAAAATAATACTCAATATGAAATTGCAATTTATGAAATACCCAATCACCTTGATATCCTATAATTTATTGGGCCATAACAGACATTACTCTCTTCAGGAAAGGCATTCCCTGTTCTGCATTAAAAATTAAGTGTAGGAATCTTCTCTTAATCATCCGGAAAATTGTTACTTGTGAAGGATGATTCGGTTGTGTGTTTTTCTACCATATAATATTGTTGATGAATTTTCTTGATGAACATGAAATGAACCTTCCATATTTCTTGTTAAATAACATTAAGAATATGTCAAGGAATGTCCAAAAGAAAACTCAATTAATATAAAACACAATGTACCATCATGGGTTGGTAAAAATACTTGTTGAATTCCATCTTCAAAGTATAGGGGATACATGGGAAGCCTTTTTAGTTAGAAATCATTTTGAAGAGGAAAAAAATAAACAACCAAATAGTAGAAGAACTCAGAAGAAATGAAAAATGGAGACACCACTAGAACAAGAGCCACAACAACAGGAAGATTTGTGAGTGGATGACATTCCAATTGCAGAAATTTAAAAAAAATGGATACAAAGGATGTTAGAAGAAAGAAAGCCAACAACAAAACAAAATTTTTGTCACAAAAATAGAAGCCTAAAACCCCAAAAACCCTATCATAGAACTGAAAATAAGTACCAGGCTTAAGACAGTGAAGGAAGTGTCCTCAAAGGATGTAGAACACATTGATTTAGAGGTAGATGAAACCATGGAAAAATCCCCAAGAGCATCACCACTTCCTACATTTCATCGCCTCGAAGTCCAGAACAAAGCATAGGTATTGATCCAGTACAACAGGAGATTTATGACTACATATAATCATTGGAGAAAAGCAAAGCATGCAATAAATCAGTTCAAAATCTAAGTGAAGAGAAATACCAATTTAATGAACCACAAGAACCTCCAATTCTTATTATCCTCAGAAATGAAATATTCGAAATGGTGACATTAAATAGGTATATTAAAAGTGAAAACCAATCTTTGAAAGCTCAAAATGAAGTTCAAATTTCCAAGAGTGACAACCTCCTCTTACATTTGAGTTTGTGGTACAAAAAGAGCAAGAAATTAAAGGAAGCAAACAGAGCCATGAAGAGGAAAATCATTAACCTGAAATACAAAATCCTCATGAGGAAACCAGGATGGAAATAACAGGAAAAAGGATGAAAAGGATGAAATTGGATGTGCTAACAGAAGTATCTAAGGATGCGCAGTGAGTAAACAGAAATGAAAAATTTTGTGGTTGTATGAGGACATACAAAGCCTTCAGTATGGGGGAATGTAGAGTCCCGGAATTTCTTTGTTTTGACACCCTTTTTGCATCATATCCTATCACTGTTAACCTTATAAGGCATAAAACACATGATTTTGGCAAGGTAAAGTATGTGTGTGCCATATTATTCATATTTATTAATATACCTTATTTTTTCATTAAATATTACATTCAGCTACAAGATTGATACAATTCTGCAGCTACTCCATAGATCCACAACTACCTTCATTGTTAGCAGGGTTTAGGTGCATCAAATCAGAAAACCAGTACATGGATAGATAGAGGATGATCCCCTCATGGATTTCCTCCTACTTACTTGAGCATATTAATTAATAAGATCATGCATTCCCTTAGTCAAAGATAGCAGTCAATATGTTGCAGTGTTTAGGAACAAATTCCAGAAATATTACAACAGTGTCGATTTTCTTTTTCAATAGAAAATCAACAGATAAGAAATATTTAGTTTTTGATTTTAAGTTGTATAAGGATTACAATAGAAGATCCATATTCTTAGAATTTTCATATGGTTGAAGGCATTCTATAAAATCATAAGAACTCTGTGTAATTGTGGTGTGCCAAACTTTCATTTCCTTAACAATTTGTTTGAAGATTTTTATGTTAATTTAAAGTTACCTTTTGTGAAATTTGATGCATTGATAGAGTTAATATCCTATTGCATTGAGAAGGGCCCCTGCAAGCAGACCAGGTCATTTTTACTTTTAGTTTTTATGCATCTCAACTGCATTTCTATTTCATAATTAGGTAAATGCTTTTGATTTCTTGTAATATTCCAAAATAGGAAGATCAGAAATATTGAACATAAAAATAGAAATAGTAGTGAATATCAATAAACCAAGATATGAGACAAATATAGAGCCATATTATTTATAATATCAGCAGAAAATAAGCATAAAATCTTGAGGATCGAGTCACTCTAGCAAGATAACACAAGCCTCCAATAGTCACATACGCTAAAACATTAAGTGTTGTTGCTACTCAAAATGCCGAAGAATCAAATAGCATAGTCCCAGTGACTTCAACTACAACTAGAAAATATAAATGGATGGATATAATAATAAAAATCTCAAGAAGAATAAAAAATAGAGATCTAGGCTCCTAAGCACCTTTCCAAGACAACCCAGGAAGGGTTTCCGGAAATACACAAAATACAAAATGGTGAACTACAGCCCTAGGGCTGAAGAATCACTACAACTAGATAGCTGATGGGAGGTGGTTGAACTGATGTAGAAATCAATGGAAACTCCTCCAATAGATCTTCCAAATGAAAGGTTGTTCGCTTCACTAGAGATCTAGCTCACCAAATGAAGCACTGAACCCTCCACTGCTACTGCTCAATAGAATAACACAGTCTATGAGGAAAAATGAACTATAGGGGATGGTAGAAGCTTGGCTTGATGCCAAATAATCAAATAATGTTCAAGGACCTCTCTTGCTAGCCTCCCGGTGGAAAGGCTACTCCATCCACTTAACACAAGCACAGAAAATGGCCCTATCAATCCTCCACTGCCTCTACCCTGCAAAACAACACAACCCTGGAAGAGAATATGTTGAGGATGATGGCTGAAGCTTAGCCTATTTTCGAATGGTGGAAATGAAGCTCAAAAAACCTCTCCTAAGTGGGCACTTGAAGTCCCCCAAGGATTACGGTGGGATCCCCACTCGAGAACACCCTTGTGTGAAAAATCACAAAAGAATCCTCTAAACAGATGAAGTGTGAAAGAAGTCATAACAGACCAAAACATAAGCAATAATCATAATTCCCTCTATGTCTACCTTCCCTTCCTTATATGCATTGTGAGCTTCCTCACCTTGGGCCCCACTCATTAAATCTTCTATTCTCATGGAGAGTTCCTCCCAATTACACTACGATGTCCCTCATTAACTATCCACTCCCTCCATACTAGTGCTATTGATTTGGTCAAGCTTGACCCCATCGACATGCTTCAACCTCTATTCACACATGAGGGTGCTTTATCCAACCCCTAAGATGATCCTTATTCACGTTAGAAGTGATTTTATTCTGAATAAGGATATTTATGGGTCTCCCTACTGATCCAGGTGGATATTGGTGGTCACCCGCCTATTCCACTTAGGGATCCACCATTGTCTCTTTCAGTTTTTCAGTTTCGGTACAGTTTACTATTTTTAGCAGTTTTTCGGGTCCTGAACTTCTGGAGCCATTTTGAGGCCCTAAATGACTTTTTTTGGGAAAACGGAGAGCAACATGGGTCCATGGACTGATGTTGCTCATTCCAAATTTGTAGTCCTCAGATAGATCTTTCTAATGAGGTATGGTACGCATCAAACAGAGATCGTATGCCAAATTTACGCCCCTAGGAAGTTGAAACACCAATTTACCCAAACGGGGCCCATAGTTTTGGCGCTTCATCTCCTAGGGTTAGGGTTTTGGTTGTTGAGGATTTCCCATTGTTTCTAAATAATAAATAGGCCCTCGAGCCTCATTATAACTCAGTTCAGAGGCCTGTATCCACCACATCTCTTCTCAAAGATAGCTACCAGCGCCCTAGCTAGTTTTATTTCCATTCTGTCTGTAAGCAAATTTCAGTTCTTTGATATTAATGAAATGAAGTGTTATTTCCGCTGCATATCTGTATTTATGGTTATACGTTTATTCTGTTGCGTTCCTGCATAAATCCAGATCAGTGGTATCAGAGCAGTCTGCTTTTTCTCGATCCTTCTTTGCATGTCCCCAACGAGGTCGGGGTATAAGGAGCTAGGGCTCAAGCTGGTGGAACCTTTGCAAGATCAGCCTTGCAAACCTCGACGGACGCCCATGGGGGATGAAAAGAAAGAAGAGGGAGCAAGAGATCCTATCAAAATATTGCTCGAGGAGACCTTTGAAAAACAAAGGAACGCGATGATGGACAACTTTGCTCAGATCCTTCAACGGCTACCCACCGGCGGCGCATCTGCATCTAGCAGCCACTTTGGAGGCGCGACTCCTTTTAAGGTACAAGTAAATTTTGACATTCCCATATTTGAGGGTCAAATAGATGCAGATGCCGTAGATAGATGGTTGAATTTGTTAGAAGGATATTTCTCGGTTCATGACTTTTCAGACCGGGAGAAGATTATTTTTGCACTCCTCAAAGCTACCCCCCATGTTAAGGACTGGTGGGAAACCTACTGTGAGAACAAGGACCAGACAGAAGCCTCTCTATTCTCGGCCGTACCAACTTGGAATTATTTTCGAGACGCCGTCAAGGAACAGTACTATCCCGTGGGGAGCTATGAGGACAAGTACATACAATGGACCATGCTGCGACAACAAAGGGATCAAGATGTGCATGAGCTGACGAATCTGTTCCATACCCTGCGCACAAAGTTGGGTATCAAAGATTCAGAGAAACATCTGGTGCTAAAGTATCGCAGCTGTCTGCATAGATACATTCAGTAGGAAATGGAGTTCCTCAACATCTCCTCGCTTGGTACGGCATACCGGTATGCTGCCAAGATTGAGCAGAAATTCAAGCAGAAGAAGCGAGACTTTGGATCTGCGAATCAAAAGCAAGGAAAAGGTGCTTCCAAACCGTAGAACAAATGACAGAGGCAAGGCATGGCGGCTAAAGACAACTCATCGAAGCCACAAGAAAAGAACAACACCGCAAAGCTAAAGAAGGACACGGGAAAGTGGTGTGAGTTCCATAAGAGCTCCACTCACAACACAAGTGAGTGTCGGGCCAAGCAGTCGCTAGTGGCCGAGATGAGGGCTTCTAAGTCAGATGCATGCTCTAAATCCGAATCAAAACCTGAAAAGGGGAATGAAAAAGGGAAACAGATTATTGATGCGGAGCCCAATGCCACTGTTGCCACTACAAAGATCCAGAAGGAAGAACCAGAAGATCCAGAGGAGGAGGAATGTCTCTTCCACTCCCAGATGTGGGTAAAGGGCTCCCCAGTAAAGTTCATTGTTGACAATGGGAGCCAAAAGAACCTCATTTCAGCAGACACCGTGAAGCGGTTGGGCTTTCCAACCACATCTCACCCACATCCATACACCATCGGGTGGCTTCACCAAGGACGAGATCTCCGCGTTAGCTAGCAATATCGCCTTCCCTATAGCATCAAGCCCTTCACAGATGAGGTATTATGTGACGTTGCTCCTATTGATGTTTCTGATGTATTATTAGGACAACCATACTTGTGGAAGCGTCATGCTGTGTATGAGTCTCGACCTCGTGCTGTTATTGTTACTTTGGGAAATAAGTTGTACAGGATACCAGAGGTACCACCTTCTGCCACTATCTCTTTGGTTACTGCAAAACGATGCAGTAAGCTCATTTCCCAAACCAGGAAATTTGTTTTCCTAATGATCCGCCCCCAGGGCAAGAAGAAGACTGTGGCCATGACCTCCAGACAGGACTCCTCTGCACGACAACAACAAATGGATAAGGTTGTGGAGGAGTATGGGGACATATTCACCTCACCCACAGGGGTTCCTCTGCACTGTCAAGTCAAGCACCCGATTGATCTGACCCCAGGTGCGCCACTACCTAATGGACCAATATATCAGTGCTCTGTTATGGAGAATGATGAAATCAAGAGGCAGATTCAGGAGCTGTTGCAGAAAGGTCACATCAGACCAAGTTCATTTCCCTGTGGGAGCCCGATCATGTTGGTACAGAAGAAGGATGGGACGTGGAGACTTTGTATTGACTATCGGGCGCTAAACAAGATCACTGTCTGGAATAGGTACCCAATCCCACGGATTGATGACCTTCTGGACCAACTCAAAGGTGCAAAATATTTCAGCAAGATTGACCTCAAGTTTGGGTATCACCAGGTACCAATTGAACCCTCCGATGTGTGGAAGACTGCCTTCAAAGCCAAGGAAGGCCTTTTCGAATGGCTGGTCATGCCTTTCGGGTTGACAAATGCTCCCGCAACCTTCATGAGGATGATGGACGACATCTTGCGGCTATTCACCAACTCATTTGTAGTGGTGTACTTGGATGACATTCTGATCTTCAGCCAGACTTGGGAAGAGCACCTTCACCACATTCGACAAGTCCTCCAAACACTGCAGCAACACAAGTTCTGTGCCAATTTGGAGAAGTGCACTTTTGGCATGACCCAGGTTCAATATCTGGGATACATTATTGATGAAAGGGGGGTGCGTGTGGATCAAGCCAAGATCCAAGTCATTCGGGATTGGCCAGCCCCAACCACTATAACAGAGCTTCGCAGCTTTCCGAGTCTTGCTAATTTCTATCGGAGGTTCGTGTTGGGATTCTCTCATATCACTTGGCCCTTGAGTCAAGTCACCAAGGGAGGAGTGAGAGAAAAATTCTTTTGGTCGGAACCTCAACAGAAGGCGTTCACAGAATTGAAAAATCGCCTCTGTTTTGCCCCAATGCTCACTTTACCAGACTTGCAACAGCCATTTGAGATCAAGACAGATGCCTCTGACTATGCTATTGGGGCAATTCTTACTCAACAGGGACATCCAGTGGCATTTCACAGTGGGACATTATCTGACACAGTTTGCAAGTATCCCACTTATGACAAAGAAATTTATTCCATTGTGCAAGCTTATCGACAATGGAAGCATTACATTTTGGGGAAGGAAAAAATCATCCACACCGACCACCAGCCCCTACAGTTCATACAGACACAAGGGAAGTTGCAGAATGATCGCCATCAGAAGTGGTCCACATATCTGCAACTGTTTCATTTGAACATCAAGTACAAGAAGGGTAGCGCCAATCATGTTGCAGACTGCCTCAGCCGACCACCAATCGTGGCGCTCACCACTGTGCTCAACTCTTGTGGGCACGAGACTTCTGATTAGCCACTTCTCTATGAGAGTGACCCAGAATTCAGCCACACTTACCAGGCACTCTTGGGGGGTATGCAAGTTCCAAATTTTCACCTCCAAGATGCACTTTTATGTCACATGGCACACCTTTGTGTTCCTTCAAGCGAGCGTGCCAAGATGATATGGGAAGCACACTACAGTCGAGTCGCTGGGCATTTCGGGGTCGAGAAAATAGTAGCAATCCTGCAGAAGTATTTCTATTGGCCAAACCTTCGAAAGGATGTCGAGAAGCACATCAGATCCTGCACTGCTTGTGCCATTGCCAAACCGACCATCAAGAAGCAAGGCCTATATACTCCTCTACCTACCCCTAGTGGACCTTGGGAATCCATCTCCATGGATTACATGTCGGGCCTGCCTTCTACTAAGCAGGGAAATGACTGTGTTTTTGTGGTCGTCGACAGATTCTCGAAGATGGCCATTATGGCGGCCTGCAAGAAGAATATCACAGCAGAAGCCACTGCTAAACTCTTCTTTGAACGAGTGTGGGTGCACTTTGGGATCCCACGGTCTATCATATCAGATCGAGATAGCAGGTTCCTCAGCACATTTTGGTCCAGCCTCTGGTCAATGTTGGACACAAAGCTCACCAAGTCCACAGCTTTCCATCCCCAAACAGATGGCCAGACAGAGGTAGTCAACAGAATGATTGTACACATTCTGTGCATATACAACTCAAAGCATCCACGCACATGGGACAAGAGCCTCCCCTATGTACAACACAGTTATAACCGGGCTCTCCACAGTTCAATTGGCCATAGCCCCTTTTAGGTGGGCTTGGGATTCCAGCCACTATGTCCCATTGACATAGCCATGCCGTTCGCAGCTGCTCAGGCCGATTCAGCTCATGTCCAGTCTGAAGTTGACAAAGCAAGTAGCTTCATCGAGCGCATTCAACACATCCGCCAACAGGTTCATGATATATTGGACAGAGCCAATGCCAAGTACAAGCAACGCCATGATCAGCACCGGGTGCCACACAACTTCCAGGTGGGTGACAAAGTATGGCTACATTTGCAGAAGGAGCGCCTCACTGGACCCCACCGCAAGCTTCGCCTGCTCCGATACGGGTCGTCCACCATCACCAAGGCTGTAGGGAACAATGCATTCGAGCTCGGTATTCCACCATTCCTTGGTCTGCACCCAGTCTTCAATGTGGATCGCCTTCGTCCTTACTTCCCACCTCTACTGGACACCTCGGACATTGCAGAACAACTCACACCAACAAAGTTAAATCCAGACTGCATGGAACAGGCCACCACAGATTGTATCATGGACATGCAAATCAAGAACACTCGCCAGCAGAAGATCCAACTATATCGGGTTGTCAAAGCTGGCCAACTCCTGCACCAAGGAAAGTGGTTCACCAGGGACCAAGTTCAGCAGAAATTTCCTCATCTCATGGAGGAACTTAATGCAATGGGGACCATTGCTTCCTAAGTGGGGAGGAATGATCCAGGTGGATATTGGTGGTCACCGGCCTATTCCACTTGGGGCTCCACCATTGTCTATTTCAGTTTTTCAGTTTCGGCACAGTTTACTATTTTTAGCAGTTTTTCGGGTCCTAAACTTCCGGAGCCGTTTTGAGGCCCTAAACGACGTTTTTTGGGAAAACGAAGAGCAACATGGGTCCATGGACCGATGTTGCTCGTTCCAAATTTGTAGTCCTCGGATAGATCTTTCTAACGAGGTATGGTACGCGTCAAACGGAGATCGTATGCCAAAGTTACGCCCCTGGGAAGTTGAAACACCAATTTACCTAAACGGGGCCCATAGTTTTGGCGCTTCATCTCTTAGGGTTAGGGTTTTGGCTGTTTAGGATTTCCCATTATTTATAAATAATAAATAGGCCCTCGAACCTCATTGTAACTCAGTTCAGAGGCCTGTAGCCGCCACATATCTTCTCAGAGATACCTACCAGCGCCCTAGCTAGTTTTATTTCCATTCTGTCTGTAAGCAAATTTTAGTTCTTTGATATTAATGAAATGAAGTGTTATTTCCGCTGCATCTCTGTATTTATGGTTATACGTTTATTCTATTTCGTTCCTGCATAAATCCAGATCACCTACCCTCTTATTCATCTAAGTGAAAAAATAAAAATTTAATATTCCAACTAGCTGAAAGCTAACTTGGAATATTACATTCCTCCCCTCCCAAATGTTGCTTGTCCTCAAGAAACTACAAGGGTGAATGCTGCAAAATTTCTCCTCTTCCCCTTGTGGCACCTACATATGATCAGTTCCTCCACTGAACCAGGTGTCCTCCAATCAATCCATCTTTGGGCTACTCCTCCCCAGTGCTCCAGTTAACCAAATGGCTCACATCATAAGGAAGTAAGAGCTCTTTGGTAGCAACTACATATTTCCCAATGTTCTCGTTGCAACATGGGGCATAAGAAGTGTTGGAGATATCAATCCCAATGAATAGACACAAACCATATCCTTTTCCTCCATCCATGCCAATAATAATGATCAAGACAAAATCAACATATGGCATCAAAATCAGAGATAGCTTGATTACTTTGTGAAATACCAGAGGATGATAATAGTCTCTCAAGTGGAACCTACACAGTTCTACTCCCAACTGCCTCAAAAGATGATATGTTGAGAGGCTTACCAACCACTTTCCTACTGCCACTACCCTCTCACATGCCTGGAGAAGGTAACTGATGTGTGGTGTTAACTACATACATCTCGAGTAAGATATTATCTCCCCAAAGCCTCCTAGGGATTGGTTACTCCCACTACTGCTTGAGGTCTCAAGTAGACCATGCAGTCTAAAGAAAAGCCTGCCCTTGTGTGGAGAAATGGACTAAAAATAGATGGAAAAGGAATGCATATACTTGGTTATTTTATCAATATGCACAAAAAAAAATCCTTACAATGTACCCTGAGCAAGCTGGTGAAGTGGTTCATAGATGAGCCTCCCCCTACCTCCATCAGAAAGGGAAGTGGCTATGACAACCCTGTAAGGTGGTTGTTCCCTCCAAACAAACCATACACCTCCTGATGTGTTGGTGTACCTCCTCTTCGGGACCCTCCTAAGAGAATCCCTCCATGATGGTTTGATATGTCCCCATGAAATCTGTGTGATCGGAGAGGAAAGATTCATATGCTGCATGTAGAAGCTTCTCCTTAACCTTAGGAGCTCTACTCAAGAAGATCCTATTCTGAAAATAGATGGCTCCACCTATCATTGCATACCTCTCATCTTTCAGCTAACCATCAAGTACTCTGCATGTGAATAGATCCTTGGAATATTCCACCAATAGCTGGGATTTCCAATAAGGGTCTATACTCAATAATGATAGCGGTGTTGGTATATGTGGTAAAGCACTTGTCATTTTTCTACTCTCCTCTTTAATATGTTCCATGCCACAGTCACATGTTGGGATGTTGTTGTCCTGCCTCTGTTGCCTCTCCTGTAGCTACTCCTGCTCAAGTAGGGGTTCAATTTTATGGAGGTTAACCTTCACTAGGAAGCTATCACCCATCCATAATCTACTGAGTTTTTCCAACATATGCATGAGTGTTGAAAAACCTCTACCATACGTGGAAGATTACTCCCTGTGTGGAAGTATATTTAGGTCCCCCACAACCATGGAGTATCCTCCTTGCACCATGATGGTGCCATCATCCATCCCTAGAACATCTCCTCTCAGCGCAGGATGTTATGTGAGATTTGGTAATACTGATACTGGAAGAATGTATCCCTCCTCCTCGAGCCTACTAAAGTCTCTCTGTGCTGTGGTAAGTCCTCCCAAGGTTTTCTCCTCATCTAGATCTATGAGTGGTGCATCATGTTGTGAGAACTCTCTAACCAACTCTCGGTCTGGGGGCCTTCCTGGTGCAGTGCCTCCAAATAATACTGCATCATGGGTTAGAGTCATCTGCATACTAAATGGAATGTGGGGTCCTTACCTCCACTACGCAAATCATGCTCTACCTTATGTGCAGAAACTACCTGAGAGGGATAAGTGTGCATGCCCCGGACCATATGATGCTTACCACTCTTCTTATATACCTGTTATCACTCAGTAATTTCTCAAGGTTAAAGAAAGAACTCACCGAGGTAACCACAAACCTACTTTTAAGCCTTAGGATCTAGCCTTCCTAATGCTCAGAGAGGGCTCTCTCTATATGATTCAAATTTGTTTTTATATATGATTTTAGGCTATTTATATGGAGAAATTTGGTTTTTATATTTGGTTTGGTTTGGTGGGAAAAATTACTTATTGAGTTGGATAGTGATAGATTTGTTTTTCCATTGGGAAAATGGAGTCAATGTGTTAAGCAGATAGGTCAGGATCAAGGTCTAAAGTCAAATATTTTCAGGGCAAGATAGTAGAGTCACTCAAGATATTTGAGGCTAATTGGTGAAGTGGTTTAATTAGGATAAAGGGTAATCAAGGATCCTTTGATCTGGATAAGGAGTGAAGAGAACAGAGGTCATTCGAAAGAGGGAGAAATTAAGGGTTCCCTACTCTGGAAATCACCAGAAAACATTAAAATGAAAATCAGTAAATAACAGAGTGCTTTTAAAAAATTCGAATATATCACTTCCTTATTTCACATTTAAATTTAGAACACATTTATGTATGAATGGAAAACATAAGAAGATTTAACAAATAACTGAAGAAAGTACTTCACTTGAGTAGCCCAACACATGAATCCTGAAACATGATGATTTATTGATTTGATCCAGCCTGCAAACTTGAAACTTGGCACAAAAACCCTTTGGGTACAAAAATATTGACTATAGAAATCTTCAGCAATTTATTCCACAATAATACTTCAAAGGATGAAGTATTTATACAAATTCTGAACTAGAATACCTTGAAAAAGTATCAAGATTGGTTTACAAATATCTCAAACTATATTACATAACTATAACTTAACTAAAGGACAATCAAAACAAATGAATCTATTTGGCACTATTGTTATGGGTTGATGGTGACAAAGAAGAGAATTCGAATTTGATATCAACTCTAAGTTGATGATGAGGCATCCAAGTCACTAACTGTCTCCTTCCTTTGTGCATTTTTCTCTAGAAATTATGCAAACTTGGGGTCCATTGATACCTTTCTATATCTCAATCTGAGATAGATATGTAAAAAGTGAAAGATTTTGTTATATATAAATATATTTTTGAGATAAATCTCTCTCATTTTCCTAACATTTAGCTCCAACTGTTCACAATATACTCTGCAAACATGTCTAAAACAGAACTTTGCACAGTTTGGAAAATAGACTGTGAATATGTGCATGTATCTCTCATTATGTAATACCTGCATAAAAAATGAGATAGGTTTTTGTATATGGGTCTCCTAGGAGAAAAAGCCTCCTCCCGTTTTGTAAGATTCATTTCTGATTGGCAACACTCTTCTCTGCAAAATGATGACTAAGCAATAATTTTCTGTAAAAAGTGCTTTCAAATATTGTTTAATATTTCCAAACCCATAATCTATGTTAGAAACGTGAGAGAGGTTTTTCTAGGTGGACATCCTAGGAACATAAACCTCCTACAGTTTTGCAAAATTCATCTTGTATTGACCACAATAGTTTTTGCAAAACTATGACTTAAACAGGAATTTTTTAGAAAATATCCCTTCTTGCTCTATTTTCATCTTTTAACTTTTTTGTTCTTTTAACTGTTTTGACTTTTACTTTGGATAAATTTCATTGTTGCCAGTGAAAGTATTTTCATCTCCGTTTAACCATTACTGCCTCCATGTTTACTTTTACTATTTTACATTGATGAATCTATTTTTACTGATTTGACTTTCACTCTGACTTTTACTGATACACTTTAACTGTCTCTGTTTTCATTGCAAACTGTTACTGCTCTATTTACTATTTTACCTTTATAGTAAATCAGTCAAATTTTCCCAGTCTTCTGCATTTAGTAATTTTATTGCCCTTAAAATACTGTGGAAATATTAATTACAGTGTGCATAAGGGTTTTGAGATGAAAATAGGGGTTTTCCCTTTGGTCTACAATGATTCAGTTGGTCAAATTATACTTTCTATGATCAAAAATAGACTCAGACCTTGGGAATATTTTGAAAATAGATCCATGGTTTGCAGAGAAAAGGATTTAAGAAGCTATAGGGATTTCTTTTAGGTCTGCAAAGGATCTTAAATGGGTTCAATGGTTGAATTACTTTCTTGCTGTAAGTATTGGCTTAAGCATTGAAGAATATCTAGAGAAAAATTAAGTTTTTATGTGCAGAAGGGTTTTTGGGTTTATAAAAGTTTTCAGAAGCTTTTCTGATCTTTATAGCACTTCGGGGTTCTTCCACATGATTTGTAACTACAATTTAGTGAACTTGTTTTGGATTTAGGTTTCAAACTGGAGTCTGAAATGATTTTTCAAGCTAAAATTCTCTTTATGTGCGCAAATTGTAACTGAAGAGTGAAAACAGTGAAAATGGGTGGCTTTTATTTGCGTTTATTTAACATTGAATGAATTCAATTGGCATTCAAATCAAATGGTTTAATGGTTTGGGCACGAGGGAGGAGAAAAACCGTCGGCAGTTTTCGCATGGATAGAAGGTGGTAAGAGGGATTTTTTTGGGCGATGTGATCGAATGGGAATAGGACACGTTGAGGGTAGAGAAAGCATGAAAAAAATTATTTTCGCAAGGTTTAGGTTCGGTTAACTATCTTTCTTTTGGTATGTGATAGGCCATCTCTACCGTCAGATCTGGGTCATGGAGATCGACGGTGTGGATCATGCGATGGAGTTGTTGGTCAAAAGGAATGGGGCCTGGGAAACTTAATGTGGTGAGGGTTGATATATATAGTGAGACCAACATATTTGACATGTGCGGAATTAAGAATATAGATTATAATTAAAATTTGGGTGGGGAATTAATATATAATGTGAATTAATATTAATACGGGCTAAAGGGTAAATAGGGAGTTAATACATTATATTAGTGTTAATATGAAATGAATGAGCAGGAATGAAAAAATAGACTAGGTATAGTGTAAAATGTGACTTTCAGATTGAATTTCTTTATTGTAAGTCCAAATATCATCACTTTAACATTCATACTTGCGCTAAAATCATTTCTGTGGGTTTTTTGAGTGTTTTTGTATAAAAAGGGAATTAGTCAAAGGGGTTTTAGTTTTCCCAAGTAAATTGTGTTTAGGAAAAGGGGTTTTATTAGGGTAAAATGAATGATGAAGTGGAAAAAGGGCTTCTTATGAAGGGGGAGGGTTTTTTTTATGAAGGGAATTCCAATATTTTAGTACCAATCAGTCATAAAGCCATGGGTCCGGTCCCACCAAAAGTCAAAGAAATCTCTGAGCCTTTATAATGGAAGGTTTTTAGTACTGGAGTTCATTATGGGGAGGGAATTTAGTAATTTTCCAAATAATGTTTATCCATGCCTTGTAAAACTGCTTTCTACCTACCCATAATTTATTCTACCATTTTTTCCTTTATTTGTATGGGTGCATTTGAGCTTGCAAACCCTAATCCATTTTTCTTTTAAAGCGGGAAACTATCTAATTCTAACCTTATTTCAACTAAGGGCTCAAATTAAACTGCTGAGTTCCTCATTTATTATCTAACTATCTACTGATTTGTCAAGTTTAAACTGTTTGAAAAAATCTTTATTCTCTATCTATAAACATGAAGTTAAAAGCATGAAAAAATTAAGATTAAACAATTTAACTCATCATGGATTATGGCATTTTGAACAAGTTGCACATAATCATTTATTTGCAATGAAAAGTAAATAGTATTGGCATTTAAAATTGCAACACTTTCATGATCTATTTTTGATGGGATTCATATTTAATCTTCTTTTGATCTTTGTTTCTTTTGTCCTTTGATTGTTCTTTTAGGACATACCCTCTTTTCATTTTTTAATTTGGGAATACATTTGCAGAAAGAAAAGGTATGTACAATATTTCAAGGTTTTAACGGAGTCAATTCAAAATTATGAATCCTATATTTATAGGACCCTAACACTACCCACTCCATCTGCAAGGTCTCCCAATCTGTGGTGACCTTCCCCAAAGTAATCAACCACTACACACCCAATATCACATTTTTTTAAGGAATATCAACCACAAAGAAGTGATCAGTCAAGGTGTATGTTCCCATGGTGACAGATAATTTCAGGACGTACTTCATGCACTACATGGTTCTAGCTCCTGGGAAAAAAACTGAAAACCCCTCAAAATCATCAATGGGAATCACTCTTCTCTATACTAACTTAGCATCAATAAAGTTGTGGGTAGCCCCACTGTCAATCAACACCAATACTCTCTGATCCGGAATGGTACCTCGGACTCTCAAAGTCAGGTACTTGGGTACTCCCCGCAAAGATGGAAGGGCCCCTCCAACTGGAGAAAATGCCCCATTCCCACCTCTTGGTTGTGGTGGATCCTCTAATGTTATCCTAGCAATGTTGTCTCCTTCTGTTTCCTCTTCTTCTATAATGTTTAAAAATTTTATGGAACATTAATTTTTGTTAATTTTATATAGGATATGAATAAAATGGGTAGGAGACCCATTCTTTGCATGATTAGAGAATAAAAATCCTCTAAGTATGAAAGAGGATCATGTTTGGGTTGGATTTCACACCTCCATGTGTGAAAGGAGGTTTTTGCATGAAGGCTAGGCCAAGGTGGACCAAGTCAAAATGCATTGACATGAGTTGGAAAGCACAAAAGTGGGACAACATAGGAGGGAAGCTTCTAGAGGAATGGAAAACCTAATTCGAAGTAGGGTCCATGGAGGGAGGCTCAATTGTTTAAATGGAGGGCAAGGCAGCTATTGTGGACATCATTGATCATTTTACATTTGAGTCTTGTAGACTTGTTGCTGCCTTTTGTTGTTCAGTAGAGCTGCAGTGCCTTCGAGCACGAGGGATTCCTGTTTAGGAATTCCTCTCCTTCTTGAGGAGCTCTTTAAGGATTTCACTCCATTCCCCACATTCAGGAATTCAGGCCATAGCTTCAGCCATCTACATCAGCACAATTTCTGTAGCAGACATTGTGCAGTGTTGCAGGGTGTTGCTGGGTAGGTTTCCACACACCATCCAGAGCTAGTTTTCTAGTGGAGGGAGGTTCCATCCTTTGGGAGATCAGAAAATGGGGTTTATGAGCATTATCCCACCATATTTGGCATTAGGCCAACCACATTACATCATTTACAGTGCAGTCCCTTCAGTAGACAGTGTTATTCAGAGAGAGGATTTGCTGTGAGGGATTGACATTTACTTGGAGGGGAAGTCTTGGGTGAAAGTATCAGCCTTTCACTTCAAATTTTCATTGGAGAAGGGTTCTTCATCTGTTGTAGCTATTTCAGCCTTCTCCATCCATTTCCAGCTCTTGAGTTGCAGCTGCTACTACAACTCCGACATTTTGTATATTTCTCATTTTTGCATAAATTTCAGCCAATCCTCTTAAAGGATTGATGTTATGTATTGTATGAGGTTGAGATCTTGCTCCCCCTTCTTTATTTGAGCCTACCATTTATATATCTTATGTTTTCATCATTTATGCAACAATTCCTCTCTAAAATGCACAGTCATGGCCTAGGGCTTTCTTTATACAACAGTGTTTCTCATATTTGCATGTACAGTTTCCTTGAGGCTTGTTGTGCCTTGCTTCAGTGATCATTTCCTCAAGAAGTTGTATATTTTATGCTGCTATGATCTAATATGATGGCCATTGGATTATTCAGTATTTCATGTGTATATGTATCACTGCTATTTCCATTTGATGTATTTTTTATTGTTGTAGTTACAATGTTGGGGTTATCTTAAGAGATTCCCAATCTTGTTGTTTTTCCCTCTTGGGGATATTATCCCTTGACAACACTCTATAGACAGAGTATGATAGTGGGCCAGGTAGCCTCTGGATCTCATCCTTCTTTATGAAGGCGACAAATCCAGTAAATGCCCCTACAGTCTATCTCTGGAATAGATTTTCTTTGTCTATTGACAATGTTTCTGAAAAAGTAACACTATAGTGGTATCAAAGCATCGAACTTGGCATAGCCTGTGAGTTTGATTTCAGAGGAGAATAATGAAGAAGATGAGCCTGATCTCATCTATTTTTGGAATAAATAAGAGCCTCTCTGAGGAGGAGGAGAAGAAAAGGGGAGAAGAGGAAGGTCCATGCACTTCCTATTCTCTTCAAGACCAACATGGGAGATGCTTGGATTTTCACATCTTAAGCAAGTACCTGGGTGACTATAAACCCCATTCTACAGCATCCAGGGGAGCTACAGCGTTCCCACATCCTATTCAACAGATGGAGGAGAGAAGGCCCTATGGAAAAGGAGAAATTAGAGGCAATAGGCTTCTATTTTCTACACTTGATGGGGTTACTTCAGCTAGAGCTTGGGTGAAGAAGTTGGAGGCATTTTTATTGCTACATCAAGTGGTAGAAAGGGAGGTAGTGGATATTACAGCGCTACACTTGGAGGAGCAGCCTTCAACATCCATGGATGGGGAAACCATTGCATGGGAGGGAGAAGCCTTTTTAGCCACACAAAGTCATCCCAAGACCCTCCAAGAAGTGAGCAAAGTTCCACATTTTACTTTAGCAATTAATCTTAAGGATGGTGGAATTTCATATGAAGAGGTCCAAGGATCAAATCACATGGCCACTTTAGGGCCTCATGATTGCACTACACTATGCAAAGGGTTCAAGGAGAATATGAGCCCCCATCCTCACACACCTTTGATGAGTTTCATTTATCCTTTAATATGGGAGTGTCAAATTTTGGAGGATGAAGTGAACCATGACACCTCCATGGAGAATCATGAAACAAATTGTGAACCGGAGGAAGAGACAGTTCTTACATTTGTTGAAGGGACTAGCAGCACTATTGAACATGGGTGGAGAGGAGACATCACCTCCATCACATTTGGATCCTCATAGGTCCAACATAGTCATGGGAGAGAGGCCTTTCCTAAGAGGTCTCCAAATAGCTTCATTTCAAACTCTCATGAAATGCAAAAAGAAAGAATTGGTTTGGGAGTATGGTAGCCCTCATGGGAGGAGTACCAAAGAAGAGAAGAAGTGGTAGGGTGTTTACATCATTGGGCAGCAAGGAGAAGGGATACATATTGCATATATAACCTATATATCAATCATGGTACCTTCATCACATGAGTCATATGATGTGAGCATGAGGAGGCAACAAGCACTTGAGTTGCTTGGGATCGATGGGAGAGAGCACAAGCATATTTGCTCTCATATGATTGATGGTGTTACAGGAGTAGAGGATGGAACTCTCATAGTGCAAGGAGATCACTCCTTAGCTAGGATTGATTTGGAGGAATTTCCCTCTTGGGAGAAGCTTCGTATTTGCAGCAGCATCACCAGAGTTGTTCTTGACAAGGAGCATGTCAAGGAAAAAAAGATTCGCATGGGCAAGAGCCCTTTTGTATGAGCTCATAGCGCCAGAATTTGGGAGTAGAGTTACATGCAAGGATCCATCTATTATCTTACTTCCAGCCTATGGTAAGAGTCTTATGCCTACATTTTCTGATTTACATACTCTTATCATTTTTTGTAGTGCATGGGCCCTCCAAGGGGCAGATTTTTCATGTTGCTCCATGAGCAAAGTTGGGCCAAACCATGTGATGGAGACAACCATATTTTATATGGCCTTGGGAAAGTGTTACCTTCCATGTATGTTCAGAATTTATATTCAGCCACTTACCATGCATTATCAGATGTAAGAACATACATTGTTATTCATGAGCTGAGAAACAACTTGCCATATCATTTCTCAAAGCAGCAGTTTGGGAAACTTTGCTATGACCACTTGGGAGACTGTTGGTACATCTTTGCACAACATGAAAAATTTAGTACTTACCTAATTTTATTGTTGATTATGGTCTCCTTGGCTGATATTTATTTTATCTCAATGGAGTACATGATCAGAGGAGAGACACATGGGATGAATGTGTCCTTGATGAGGAAAGACTCCCATATTTTCTGCAGTACATGTTCTAAGAGGAACATGAGAAAAGGCATGGCTACAACCACATATTTTCTTATTTGTGGGGTGAGACATGGACTTGGTAATGTTATCCATCCATTGTATGTATATGGGCAGGTATTTGACCTTATGTTGCTAATTCACTCGTCTATTTACTATTTAGTAGTAGATGTGATATTTTTTGTGAAATACTTTCCATGTTATTTTCTGCAACTGCAGTGGATGAGGTTGCATTATAACCCTATGAGGCATTGTTTGAATTTTTTGCACATGGTATAACCTACAGTAAAAATTTCATAGGGGCATTCTATGGTGATCTTGTCCTATTCATCATAGATGACATGTCTTGGGCCAGCAGGATTTCATTGTGGAGGAGAGATCCTTGGGGAATTACTCTTCATATTTTCCACTTGAGGGAAATACATTTGTAGCCCATGATCAACACATACTCTGCACCTATCATAAGTGTAGAGGAGGATAGCAAGGGGTAGGCTATAAGGCTTTCCATGATCAGATTTTCAGCCCACCTTCATTTCCAGAGCTCAAGGTGGAGGGGATTTTCCATGAGTTGCCTTGATGGGAGGCAACTTATTATTTTTTTTCATGATTGATGGCTTGAGAATGGGAGATTCATACGGAGATGATAAATCCCATTATATATCAGATCTCATGCCTCAAGGAGGCTCTTAGACAGCTCTTGTTTCCTTCTTGGATAGTTGTTTCTACATGATAGTTATTTGGGAATGCTCACCCAAAGGCTAGATTGCATATGTTGGAGGGACAGTTCGAAGACTTGATTGCTGATGTGGCATCCTTTTCTTGAGGAGATCATCACATAAGGATGCTACAGGAGGAAGGGCAGAAATAAACTCAGTCCATCCTTGCAATTGCTTGAGGGCAAGAAATATTTTGAGAGGGGAGGATTGTAATGTTCCAAATTTTTATGGAACATTCATTTTTGTTAATTTTATATAGGAGATGAATAAAATGGGTAGGATACCCATTATTTGCATGATTAGAGAATAAAAATCCTCTAAGTGTGAAATAGGATCATGTTTGGGTTGGATTTCACACCTCCATGTGTGAAAGGAGGTTTTTGCATGAAGGCTAGGCCAAGGTGGACCAAGTCAAACTGCGTTGGCATGAGTTGGAAAGCACAAAAGTGGGACAATGTAGAAGGGAAGTTTCTAGAGGAAGGGAAACCCTAATTCGAAGTAGGGTCCATGGAGGGAGGCTCAATTTTTTAAAAGGATGGCAAGGAAGCCATTGTGGACATCATTGATCATTTTACATTTGAGTCTTGTAGACTTGTTGCTGCCTCTTGCTGTTCAGCAGAGCTGCAGTGCCTTCGGGCACGAGGGAGTCCTGTTTAGGAATTCCTCTCCTTCTTGAGGAGCTCTTGAAGGATTACACTCCATTCCCCACATTCAGGCATTCAGGCCATAGCTCCATCCATCTACATCAGCACAGTTTTTGTAGCAGACATTGTGCAGTGTTGCTGGGTTTTGCTGGGGAGGTTTCCACACACCATCCGAAGTTAGTTTTCCAGTGGAGGGAGGTTCCATACTTTGGGAGATCAAAAAATGGGGTTTATGAGTAGATCTCACCATATTTGGCATTAGGCCAACCACATTCCATCATTTACAGCGCAGTCCCTTCAGTAGACAGCGTTATTCAGAGAGAGGATTTGCTGTGAGGGATTGACAGTTACTTGGAGGGGAAGTCTTGGGTGAAAGGATCAACCTTTCACTTCAGATTTTCATTGGAGAAGGGTTATTCATCTGTTGAAACTATTTCAACCTTCTCCATCCATTTCCAACTCTTGAGTTGCAGCTGCTACTACAAATCCTACATTCTGTATATTTCTCATTTTTGCATAGATTTCAGCCAATCCTCTTAAAGGATTGATGTTATGTATTTTATGGGGTTGAGATCTTGCTCCCCCTTCTTTATTTGAGCCTACCATTGATATATCCTGTGTTTTCATCATTTATGCAGCAATTCCTCTCTAAACTGCACAGTCATGGCCAAGGGCTTTCTTTATACAACAGTATTTCTCATATTTACAGGTACAGTTTCCTTGAGGCCCTAAACGACGTTTTTTGGGAAAACGGAGAGCAACATGGGTCCATGGACCAATGTTGCTCATTCCAAATTTGTATTCATCGGATAGATATTTCTAATGAGGTATGGTACACATCAAACGGAGATCGTATGCCAAATTTATGCCCTTGGGAAGTTGAAACACCAATTTACCCAAACGAGGCCCATAGTTTTGGCGCTTCATCTCCTAGGGTTAGGGTTTTGGTTGTTTAGGATTTCCCATTGTTTCTAAATAATAAATAGGCCCTCGAGCCTCATTGTAACTCAGTTCAGAGGCCTGTAGCTACCACATCTCTTCTCAAAGATAGCTACCAGCGCCCTAGCTAGTTTTATTTCCATTCTGTCTGTAAGCAAATTTCAGTTCTTTGATATTAATGAAATGAAGTGTTATTTCCGCTGCATATCTGTATTTATGGTTATACACTTATTCTATTGCGTTCCTGCATAAATCTGGATCAGTGGTATCAGAGCAGTCTGCTTTTCCTCGATCCTTCTTTGCATGTCTCCAACGAGGTTGGGGTATAAGGAGCTAGGGCTCGAGCTGGTGGAACCTTTGCAAGATCAGCCTTGCAAACCTTGACGGACGCCCATGGGGGATGAAAAGAAATATGAGGGAGTAGGATATCCTATCAAAATATTGCTCGAGGAGACCCTTGAAAAACAAAGGAATGCAATGATGGACAACTTTGCTCAGATCCTTCAATGGCTACCCACCGGCGGTGCATCTGCATCCAGCAGCCACTTTGGAGGCGCGACTCCTTTTAAGGTACAAGTAAATTTTGACATTCCCATATTTGAGGGTCAAATAGATGTAGATGCCATAGATATATGTTTGAATCTGTTAGAAGGATATTTCTTGGTTCATGACTTTTCAGACCGGGAGAAGATTATTTTTGCACTCCTCAAAGCTACCCCCCATGTTAAGGACTGGTGGGAAACCTACTGTGAGAACAAGGACCAGAAAAAACCCTCTCTGTTCTCGGTGGTACCACCTTGGAATTATTTCTGAGATGCCATCAAGGAACAGTACTATCCCGTGGGGAGCTATGAGGACAAGTACATACAATGGACCACGCTGCGACAACAAAGGGATCAAGATGTGCATGAGCTGACAAATCTGTTCCATACCCTGCGCACAAAGTTGGGTATCAAAGATTTAGAGAAACATCTGGTGCTAAAGTATCGCAGCTATCTGCACAGATACATTCAGGAGGAAATGGAGTTCCTCGACATCCCCTCGCTTGGTACGGCATACCGGTATGCTTCCAAGATTGAGCAGAAATTCAAGCAGAAGAAGCGAGACTTTGGATCTGCGAATCAAAAGCAAGTGAAAGGTGCTTCCAAACTGCAGAAAAAAGGATAGAGCCAAGGCATGGTGGCTAAAGAAAACTCATCGAAGCCACAAGAAAAGAACAACACTGCAAAGCCAAAGAAGGACACGGGAAAGTGGTGTGAGTTCCATAAGAGCTCCACTCACAACACAAGTGAGTGTTGGGCCAAGCAGTCGCTAGTGGCCGAGATGAGGGCTTCTAAGTCAGATGCATGCTCTGAATCTGAATCAGAACCTGAAAAGGGGAATGAAAAAGGGAAACAAATTATTGATGCAGAGCCCAACGCCACTGTTGCCACTACAAAGATCCAGAAGGAGGAACCAGAAGATCCAGAGGAGGAGGATTGTCTCTTCCACTCCCAGATGTGGGTAAAGGGCTCCCCAGTATAGTTCATTATTGACAATGGGAGCCAAAAGAACCTCATTTCAGCAGACACCGTGAAGCGGTTGGGCTTGCTGACCATAGCTCACCCACATCCATACACCATCGGGTGGCTTCACCAAGGACGAGATCTCCGCGTCAGCTAGCAGTGTCGCCTTCCCTATAGCATCAATCCCTTCACAGATGAGGTATTATGTGACGTTGCTCCTAATGATGTTTCTGATGTATTATTAGGACAACCATACTTGTGGAAGCATCATGCTGTGTATGAGTCTCGACCTCGTGCTGTTATTGTTACTTTGGGAAATAAGTTGTACAAGATACCAGAGGTACCACCTTCTGCCACTATCTCTTTGGTTACTGCAAAACAATGCAGTAAGCTCATTTCCCAAACCAGGAAATTTGTTTTCCTGATGATCCGCCCCCAGGGCAAGAAGAAGACTGTGGCCACGACCTCCAGACAGGATTACTCTACACGACAACAACAAATGGATAAGGTTGTGGAGGAGTATGGGGACATATTCACCTCACCCATAGGGGTTCCTCTGCACTGTCATTTCAAGCACCCGATTGATCTGACCCCAGGTGCGCCGCTACCTAATGGACCAATATATTAGTGCTCTATTATGGAGAATGATGAAATCAAGAGGCAGATTCAGGAGCTGTTGCAGAAAGGTCACATCAAACCAAGTTCATCTCCCTGTGGGAGCCCGATCGTGTTGGTACAGAAGAAGGATGGGACGTGGAGACTCTGTATTGACTATCAGGCGCTGAACAAGATCACTGTCCGGAATAGGTACCCAATCCCACGGATTGATGACCTTTTGGACCAACTCAAAGGTGAAAAATATTTCAGCAAGATCGACCTGAAGTCTGGGTATCACCAGGTACCAATTGAACCCTCCGATGTGTGGAAGACTGCCTTCAAAGCCAAGGAAGGCCTTTTCGAATGGCTAGTCATGCCTTTCGAGTTGACGAATGCTCCTGCAACCTTCATGAGGATGATGGACGACATCTTGCAGCCATTCACCAACTCATTTGTAGTGGTGTACTTGGATGACATTCTGATCTTCAGCCAGACTTGGGAAGAGCACCTTCACCACATCTGACAAGTCCTCCAAACACTGCAGCAACACAAGTTGTGTGCCAATTTGGAGAAGTGCACTTTTGGCATGACCCACGTTCAATATCTGGGATACATTATTGATGAAAGGGGGGTGCATGTGGATCAAGCCAAGATCCAAGTCATTCGGGATTGGCCAGCCCCAACCACTATAACAGAGCTTCGCAGCTTTCTGGGTCTTGCTAATTTCTATCAGAGGTTCGTGTTGGGATTCTCTCATATCACTTGGCCCTTGAGTCAAGTCACCAAGGGAGGAGTGAGAGAAAAATTCTTTTGGTCGGAACCTCAACAGAAGGCATTCACAGAATTGAAAAATCGCCTCTGTTCTGCCCTAGTGCTCACTTTACCAGACTTGCAACAGCCATTTGAGATCGAGACAGATGCCTCTGACTATGCTATTGGGGCAGTTCTTACTCAACAGGGACATCCAGTGGCATTTCACAGTGAGACATTGTCTGACACAGTTCGCAAGTACCCCACATATGACAAAGAAATGTACTCCATTGTGCAAGCTTGTCGACAATGGAAGCATTACATTTTGGGGAAGGAAACAATCATCCATACAGACCACAGGCCCCTGCAGTTCATACGGACACAAGGGAAGTTGCAGAATGATCGCCATCAGAAGTGGTCTACATATCTGCAACAGTTTCATTTGAACATCAAGTATAAGAAGGGTAGCACCAATCATGTTGCAGACTGCCTCAGCCGACCACCGATCGTGGCGCTCACCATTGTGCTCAACTCTTGTGGGCATGAGACTTCTGATTGGCCGCTTCTCTATGAGAGTGACCCAGAATTCGGCCAAACTTACAAGGCACTCTTGGGGGGTACGCAAGTTCCAAATTTTCACCTCCAAGATGCACTTTTATGTCACATGGGACACCTTTGTGTTCCTTGAAGCGAGCGTGCCAAGATGATATGGGAAGCACACTACAGTCGAGTCGCTGGGCATTTCGGGGTCGAGAAAACAGTAGCAATCCTGCAGAAGTATTTCTATTGGCCGAACCTTCAAAAGGATGTCGAGAAGCACATCAGATCCTACACTGCTTGTGCCATTGCCAAACCGACCATCAAGAAGCAAGGCCTATATACTCCTCTACCTACCCCTAGTCGACCTTGGGAATCCATCTCCATGGATTACATGTCGGGCCTGCCTTCTACTAGGCAGGGAAATGACTGTGTTTTTGTGGTTGTCGACAGATTCTCGAAGATGGCCATTATGGCGGCCTGCAAGAAGAATATCACAGTAGAAGCCACTGCTAAACTCTTCTTTGAATGAGTGTGGGTACACTCTGGGATCCCATAGTCTATCATATCAGATTGGGATAGCAGTTTCCTCAGCACATTTTGGTCCAGCCTCTGGTCAATGTTGGATACCAAGCTCACCAAGTCCACAGCTTTCCATCCCCAAACAGATGGCCAGACAGAGGTCGTCAACAGAATGATTGTACACATTCTGTGCATGTACATTTCAAAGCATCCACGCACATGGGACAAGAGCCTCCCCTATGTACAACATAGTTATAATCAGGCTCTCCACAGTTCAATTGGCCATAGCCCCTTTCAGGTGGGCTTGGGATTCCAGCCACTATGTCCCATTGACGTAGCCATGCCATTTGCAGCTGCTCAGGCCGATTCAACTCATGTCCAGTCTGAAGTTGACAAAGAAAGTACCTTCATCGAGTGCATTCAACAAATCCACCAATAGGTTCATGATATATTGGACAGAGCCAATGCCAAGTACAAGCAACGCCATGATCAACACCAGGTGCCACACAACTTCCAGGTGGGCAACAAAGTATGGCTACATTTGCAGAAGGAGCGCCTCACTGGACCCCACCGCAAGCTTCGCCCGCTTCGATACGGGTTGTACACCATCACTAAGGCTGTAGGGAACAATGCCTTCGAGCTCAGTATACCACCATTGCTTGGTCTGCACCCAGTCTTCAATGTGGATCGCCTTCGTCCCTACTTCCCACCTCTACTGGACACCTCAGACATTGCAGAACAACTCACACCAACATAGTTAAATCCAGACTGCATGGAACAGGCCACCACAGATTTTATCATGGACATGCAAATCAAGAACACTCGCCAACAGAATATCCAACTATATCAGGTTGTCAAAGCTGGCCAACCTCACCAAGGAAAGTGGTTCACTAGGGACCAAGTTCAGCAGAAATTTCCTCATCTCATGGAGGAACTTAACGCAATGGAGACCATTGCTTCCTAAGGGGGGAGGAATGATCCAGGTGGATATTGGTGGTCACCCGCCTATTCCACTTAGGGATCCACCATTGTCTCTTTCAGTTTTTCAGTTTCGGCACAGTTTACTATTTTTAGAAGTTTTTCGGGTCCTGAACTTCCGGAGCCATTTTGAGGCCCTAAACGACGTTTTTTGGGAAAACGAAGAGCAACATGGGTCCTTGAATTGATTTTTCTCATTCCAAATTTGTAGTCCTCAGATAGATCTTTCTAACAAGGTATGGTACGCGTCAAACGGAGATCGTATGCCAAAGTTACGCCCCTGGGAAGTTGAAACACCAATTTACCTAAACGGGGCCCATAGTTTTGGCGCTTCATCTCTTAGGGTTAGGGTTTTGGCTGTTTAGGATTTCCCATTATTTATAAATAATAAATAGGCCCTCGAACCTCATTGTAACTCATTTCAGAGGCCTGTAGCCGCCACATCTCTTCTCAGAGATACCTACCAGCGCCCTAGCTAGTTTTATTTCCATTCTGTCTGTAAGCAAATTTTAGTTCTTTGATATTAATGAAATGAAGTGTTATTTCCGATGCATCTCTATATTTATGGTTATACGTTTATTCTATTGCGTTCCTGCATAAATCCGGATCACCTACCCTCTTATTCATCTAAGTGAAAAAATAAAAATTTAATATTCCAACTAGCTGAAAGCTAACTTGGAATATTACATTCCTCCCCTCCCAAATGTTGCTTGTCCTCAAGAAACTACAAGGGTGAATGCTGCAAAATTTCTCCTCTTCCCCTTGTGGCACCTACATATGATCAGTTCCTCCACTGAACTAGGTGTCCTCCAATCAATCCATCTTTGGGCTGCTCCTCCCGAGTGCTCCAGTTAGCCAAATGGCTCACATCATAAGGAAGTAAGAGCTCTTTGGTAGCAACTACATATTTCCCAATGTTCTCGTTGCAACATGGGGCATAAGAAGTGTTGGAGATATCAATCCCAATGAATAGACACAAACCATATCCTTTTCCTCCATCCATGCCAATAATAATGATCAAGACAAAATCAACATATGGCATCAAAATCAGAGATAGCTTGATTACTTTGTGAAATACCAGAGGATGATAATAGTCTCTCAAGTGGAACCTACACAGTTCTGCTCCCAACTGCCTCAAAAGATGATATGTTGAGAGGCTTACCAACCACTTTCCTACTGCCACTACCCTCTCACATGCCTGGAGAAGGTAACTGATGTGTGGTGTTAACTACATACATCTCGAGTAAGATATTATCTCCCCAAAGCCTCCTAGGGATTGGTTACTCCCACTACTGCTTGAGGTCTCAAGTAGACCATGCAGTCTAAAGAAAAGCCTGCCCTTGTGTGGAGAAATGGACTAAAAATAGATGGAAAAGGAATGCATATACTTGGTTATTTGATCAATATGCACAAAAAAAAATCCTTACAATGTACCCTGAGCAAGCTGGTGAAGTGGTTCATAGATGAGCCTCCCCCTACCTCCATCAGAAAGGGAAGTGGCTATGACAACCCTGTAAGGTGGTTGTTCCCTCCAAACAAACCATACACCTCCTGATGTGTTGGTGTACCTCCTCTTCGGGACCCTCCTAAGAGAATCCCTCCATGATGGTTTGATATGTCCCCATGAAATCTGTGTGATCGGAGAGGAAAGATTCATATGCTGCATGTAGAAGCTTCTCCTTAACCTTAGGAGCTCTACTCAAGAAGATCCTATTCTGAAAATAGATGGCTCCACCTATCATTGCATACCTCTCATCTTTCAGCTAACCATCAAGTACTCTGCATGTGAATAGATCCTTGGAATATTCCACCAATAGCTGGGATTTCCAATAAGGGTCTATACTCAATAATGATAGCATTGTTGGTATATGTGGTAAATCACTTGTCATTTTTCTACTCTCCTCTTTAATATGTTCCATGCCACAGTCACATGTTGGGATGTTGTTTTCCTGCCTCTGTTGCCTCTCCTGTCGCTGCTCCAGCTCAAGTAGGGGTTCAATTTTATGGAGGTTAGCCTTCACTAGGAAGCTATCACCCATCCATAACCTACTGAGTTTTTCCAACATATGCATGAGTGCTGAAAAACCTCTACCATACGTGGAAGATTACTCCCTGTGTGGAAGTATATTTAGGTCCTCCACAACCATGGAGTATCCTCCTTGCACCATGATGGTGCCATCATCCATCCCTAGAACATCTCCTCTCAGCGCAGGATGTTATGTGAGATTTGGTAATACTGATACTGGAAGAATGTATCCCTCCTCCTCGAGCCTACTAAAGTCTCTCTGTGCTGTGGTAAGTCCTCCCAAGGTTTTCTCCTCATCTAGATCTATGAGTGGTGCATCATGTTGTGAGAACTCTCTAACCAACTCTCGGTCTGGGGGCCTTCCTGGTGCAGTGCCTCCAAATAATACTGCATCATGGGTTAGAGTCATCTGCATACTAAATGGAATGTGGGGTCCTTACCTCCACTACGCAAATCATGCTCTACCTTATGTGCAGAAACTACCTGAGAGGGATAAGTGTGCATGCCCCGGACCATATGATGCTTACCACTCTTCTTATATACCTGTTATCACTCAGTAATTTCTCAAGGTTAAAGAAAGAACTCACCGAGGTAACCACAAACCTACTTTTGAGCCTTAGGATCTAGCCTTCCTAATGCTCAGAGAGGGCTCTCTCTATATGATTCAAATTTGTTTTTATATCTGATTTTAGGCTATTTATATGGAGAAATTTGGTTTTTATATTTGGTTTGGTTTGGTGGGAAAAATTACTTATTGAGTTGGATAGTGATAGATCTGTTTTTCCATTGGGAAAATGGAGTCAATGTGTTAAGCACATAGGTCAGGATCAAGGTCTAAAGTCAAATATTTTCAGGGCAAGATAGTAGAGTCACTCAAGATCTTTGAGGCTAATTGGTGAAGTGGTTTAATTAGGATAAAGGGTAATCAAGGATCCTTTGATCTGGATAAGGAGTGAAGAGAACAGAGGTCATTCGAAAGAGGGAGCAATTAAGGGTTCCCTACTCTGGAAATCACCAGAAAACATTAAAATGAAAATCAGTAAATAACAGAGTGCTTTTAAAAAATTCGAATATATCACTTCCTTATTTCACATTTAAATTTAGAACACATTTATGTATGAATGGAAAACATAAGAAGATTTAACAAATAACTGAAGAAAGTACTTCACTTGAGTAGCCCAACACATGAATCCTGAAACATGATGATTTATTGATTTGATCCAGCCTGCAAACTTGAAACTTGGCACAAAAACCCTTTGGGTACAAAAATATTGACTATAGAAATCTTCAGCAATTTATTCCACAATAATACTTCAAAGGATGAAGTATTTATACAAATTCTGAACTAGAATACCTTGAAAAAGTATCAAGATTGGTTTACAAATATCTCAAACTATATTACATAACTAGAACTTAACTAAAGGACAATCAAAACTAATGAATCTATTTGGCACTATTGTTATGGGTTGATGGTGACAAAGAAGAGAATTCGAATTTGATATCAACTCTAAGTTGATGATGAGGCATCCAAGTCACTAACTGTCTCCTTCCTTTGTGCATTTTGCTCTAGAAATTATGCAAACTTGGGGTCCATTGATACCTTTCTATATCTCAATCCGAGATAGATATGTAAAAAGTGAAAGATTTTATTATATATAAATATATTTTTGAGATAAATCTCTCTCATTTTCCTAACATTTAGCTCCAACTGTTCACAATATACTCTGCAAACATGTCTAAAACAGAACTTTGCACAGTTTGGAAAATAGACTGTGAATATGTGCATGTATCTCTCATTATGTAATACCTCCGTAAACAATGAGATAGGTTTTTGTATATGGGTCTCCTAGGAGAAAAAACCTCCTCCCGTTTTGTAAGATTCATTTCTGATTGGCGACACTCTTCTCTGCAAAATGATGACTAAGCAAGAATTTTCTGTAAAAAGTGCTTTCAAATATTGTTTAATATTTCCAAACCCATAATCTATGTTAGAAACGTGAGAGAGTTTTTTCTAGGTGGACATCCTAGGAACATAAACCTCCTACAGTTTTGCAAAATTCATCTTGTATTGACCACAATAGTTTTTGCAAAGCTATGAATTAAACAGGAAATTTCTAGAAAATATCCCTTCTTGCTCTGTTTTCATCTTTTAACTTTTTTGTTCTTTTAACTATTTTGACTTTTACTTTGGATAAATTTCATTGTTGCTGGTGAAAGTATTTTCATCTCTGTTTAACCATTACTGCCTCCATGTTTACTTTTACTATTTTACATTGATGAATCTATTTTTACTGATTTGACTTTCACTTTGACTTTTACTGATACACTTTAACTGTCTCTGTTTTCATTGCAAACTGTTACTGCTCTATTTACTATTTTACCTTTATAGTAAATCAGTCAAATTTTCCCAGTCTTCTGCATTTAGTAATTTTATTGCCCTTAAAATACTGTGGAAATATTAATTACAGTGTGCATAAGGGTTTTGAGATGAAAATAGGGGTTTTCCCTTTGGTCTACAATGATTCAGTTGGTCAAATTATACTTTCTATGATCAAAAATAGACTCAGACCTTGGGAATATTTTGAAAATAGATCCATGGTTTGCAGAGAAAAGGATTTAAGAAGCTATAGGGATTTCTTTTAGGTCTGCAAAGGATCTTAAATGGGTTCAATGGTTGAATTACTTTCTTGCTGTAAGTATTGGCTTGAGCATTGAAGAATATCTGGAGAAAAAATGAAGTTTTTATGTGCAGAAGGGTTTTTGGGTTTATAAAAGCTTTCAGAAGCTTTTCTGATCTTTATAGCACTTCGGGGTTCTTCTACATGATTTGTAACTGCAATTTAGTGAACTTGTTTTGGATTTAGGTTTCAAACTGGAGTCTGAAATGATTTTTCAAGCTAAAATTCTCTTTATGTGCGCAAATTGTAACTGAAGAGCGAAAAAAGTGAAAATGGGTGGCTTTTATTTGCTTTTATTTAACATTGAATGAATTCAATTGGCATTCAAATCAAATGGTTTAATGGTTTGGGCACGAGGGAGGAGAAAAACCGTCGGCAGTTTTCGCATGGATAGAAGGTGGTAAGAGGGATTTGTTTGGGCGATGCGATCGAATGGGAATAGGACACGTTGAGGGTAGAGAAAGCATGAAAAAAATTCTTTTCACAAGGTTTAGGTTCGGTTAACTATCGTGCTTTTGGTATGTGATAGGCCATCTCTGCCGTCAGATCTGGGTCATGGAGATCGACGGTGTGGATCATGCGATGGAGTTGTTGGTCAAAAGGAATGGGGCCTAGGAAACTTAATGTGGTGAGGGTTGATATATATAGTGAGACCAACATATTTGACATGTGTGGAATTAAGAATATAGGTTATAATTAAAATTTGGGTGGGGAATTAATATATAACGTGAATTAATATTAATATGGGCTAAATGGTAAATAGGGAGTTAATACATTATATTAGTGTTAATATGAAATGAATGAGCAGGAATGAAAAAATAGACTAGGTATAGTGTAAAATATGACTTTCAGATTGAATTTCTTTATTGTAAGTCCAAATATCATCACTTTAACATTCATACTTGGGCTAAAATCATTTCTGTGGGTTTTTTGAGTGTTTTTGTATAAAAAGGGAATTAGTCAAAGGGGTTTTAGTTTTCCCAAGTAAATTGTGTTTAGGAAAAGGGGTTTTATTAGGGTAAAATGAATGATGAAGTGGAAAAGGGCTTCTTATGAAGGGGGAGGGTTTTTTTTATGAAGGGAATTCCAATATTTTAGTACCAATCAGTCATAAAGCCATGGGTCCGGTCCCACCAAAAGTCAAAGAAATGCTCTGAGCCTTTATAATGGAAGGTTTTTAGTACTGGAGTTCATTATGGGGAGGGAATTTAGTAATTTTCCAAATAATGTTTATCCATGCCTTGTAAAACTGCTTTCTACCTACCCATCATTTATTCTACCATTTTTTCCTTTATTTGTATGGGTGCATTTGAGCTTGCAAACCCTAATCCATTTTTCTTTTAAAGCAGGAAAATATCTAATTCTAACCTTATTTCAACTGAGGGCTCAAATTAAACTGCTGAGTTCCTCATTTATTATCTAACTATCTACTGATTTGTCAAGTTTAAACTGTTTGAAAAAATCTTTATTCTCTATCTATAAACATGAAGTTAAAAGCATGAAAAATTTAAGATTAAACTATTTAACTCATCATGGATTATGGCATTTTGAACAAGTTACACATAATCATTTATTTGCAATGAAAAGTAAATAGTATTGGCATTTAAACTTGCAACACTTTCATGATCTATTTTTGATGGGGTTCATATTTAATATTCTTTTGATCTTTGTTTCTTTTGTCCTTTGATTGTTCTTTTAGGACATACCATCTTTTCATTTTTTAATTTGGGAATACATTTGCAGAAAGAAAAGGTATGTACAATATTTCAAGGTTTTAACAGAGTCAATTCAAAATTATGAATCCTATATTTATAGGAACCTAACACTACCCACTCCATCTACAAGGTCTCCCAATCTGTGGTGACCTTCCCCAAAGTAATCAACCACTACACACCCAATATCACATTTTTTTAAGGAATATCAACCACAAAGAAGTGATCAGTCAAGGTGTATGTTCCCATGGTGACAGATAATGTCAGGACGTACTTCATGCACTACATGGTTCTAGCTCCTGGGAAAAAAACTGAAAACCCCTCAAAATCATCAATGGGAATCACTCTTCTCTATACTAACTTAGCATCAATAAAGTTGTGGGTAGCCCCACTGTCAATCAACACCAATACTCTCTGATCCGGAATGGTACCTCGGACTCTCAAAGTCAGGTACTTGGGTACTCCCCGCAAAGATGGAAGGGCCCCTCCAACTGGAGAAAATGCCCCATTCCCACCTCTTGGTTGTGGTGGATCCTCTAATGTTATCCTAGCAATGTTGTCTCCTTCTGTTTCCTCTTCTTCTATAATGTTTAAAAATTTTATGGAACATTAATTTTTGTTAATTTTATATAGGATATGAATAAAATGGGTAGGAGACCCATTCTTTGCATGATTAGAGAATAAAAATCCTCTAAGTATGAAAGAGGATCATGTTTGGGTTGGATTTCACACCTCCATGTGTGAAAGGAGGTTTTTGCATGAAGGCTAGGCCAAGGTGGACCAAGTCAAAATGCATTGACATGAGTTGGAAAGCACAAAAGTGGGACAACATAGGAGGGAAGCTTCTAGAGGAATGGAAAACCTAATTCGAAGTAGGGTCCATGGAGGGAGGCTCAATTGTTTAAATGGAGGGCAAGGCAGCTATTGTGGACATCATTGATCATTTTACATTTGAGTCTTGTAGACTTGTTGCTGCCTTTTGTTGTTCAGTAGAGCTGCAGTGCCTTCGAGCACGAGGGATTCCTGTTTAGGAATTCCTCTCCTTCTTGAGGAGCTCTTTAAGGATTTCACTCCATTCCCCACATTCAGGAATTCAGGCCATAGCTTCAGCCATCTACATCAGCACAATTTCTGTAGCAGACATTGTGCAGTGTTGCAGGGTGTTGCTGGGTAGGTTTCCACACACCATCCAGAGCTAGTTTTCTAGTGGAGGGAGGTTCCATCCTTTGGGAGATCAGAAAATGGGGTTTATGAGCATTATCCCACCATATTTGGCATTAGGCCAACCACATTACATCATTTACAGTGCAGTCCCTTCAGTAGACAGTGTTATTCAGAGAGAGGATTTGCTGTGAGGGATTGACATTTACTTGGAGGGGAAGTCTTGGGTGAAAGTATCAGCCTTTCACTTCAAATTTTCATTGGAGAAGGGTTCTTCATCTGTTGTAGCTATTTCAGCCTTCTCCATCCATTTCCAGCTCTTGAGTTGCAGCTGCTACTACAACTCCGACATTTTGTATATTTCTCATTTTTGCATAAATTTCAGCCAATCCTCTTAAAGGATTGATGTTATGTATTGTATGAGGTTGAGATCTTGCTCCCCCTTCTTTATTTGAGCCTACCATTTATATATCTTATGTTTTCATCATTTATGCAACAATTCCTCTCTAAAATGCACAGTCATGGCCTAGGGCTTTCTTTATACAACAGTGTTTCTCATATTTGCATGTACAGTTTCCTTGAGGCTTGTTGTGCCTTGCTTCAGTGATCATTTCCTCAAGAAGTTGTATATTTTATGCTGCTATGATCTAATATGATGGCCATTGGATTATTCAGTATTTCATGTGTATATGTATCACTGCTATTTCCATTTGATGTATTTTTTATTGTTGTAGTTACAATGTTGGGGTTATCTTAAGAGATTCCCAATCTTGTTGTTTTTCCCTCTTGGGGATATTATCCCTTGACAACACTCTATAGACAGAGTATGATAGTGGGCCAGGTAGCCTCTGGATCTCATCCTTCTTTATGAAGGCGACAAATCCAGTAAATGCCCCTACAGTCTATCTCTGGAATAGATTTTCTTTGTCTATTGACAATGTTTCTGAAAAAGTAACACTATAGTGGTATCAAAGCATCGAACTTGGCATAGCCTGTGAGTTTGATTTCAGAGGAGAATAATGAAGAAGATGAGCCTGATCTCATCTATTTTTGGAATAAATAAGAGCCTCTCTGAGGAGGAGGAGAAGAAAAGGGGAGAAGAGGAAGGTCCATGCACTTCCTATTCTCTTCAAGACCAACATGGGAGATGCTTGGATTTTCACATCTTAAGCAAGTACCTGGGTGACTATAAACCCCATTCTACAGCATCCAGGGGAGCTACAGCGTTCCCACATCCTATTCAACAGATGGAGGAGAGAAGGCCCTATGGAAAAGGAGAAATTAGAGGCAATAGGCTTCTATTTTCTACACTTGATGGGGTTACTTCAGCTAGAGCTTGGGTGAAGAAGTTGGAGGCATTTTTATTGCTACATCAAGTGGTAGAAAGGGAGGTAGTGGATATTACAGCGCTACACTTGGAGGAGCAGCCTTCAACATCCATGGATGGGGAAACCATTGCATGGGAGGGAGAAGCCTTTTTAGCCACACAAAGTCATCCCAAGACCCTCCAAGAAGTGAGCAAAGTTCCACATTTTACTTTAGCAATTAATCTTAAGGATGGTGGAATTTCATATGAAGAGGTCCAAGGATCAAATCACATGGCCACTTTAGGGCCTCATGATTGCACTACACTGTGCAAAGGGTTCAAGGAGAATATGAGCCCCCATCCTCACACACCTTTGATGAGTTTCATTTATCCTTTAATATGGGAGTGTCAAATTTTGGAGGATGAAGTGAACCATGACACATCCATGGAGAATCATGAAACAAATTGTGAACCGGAGGAAGAGACAGTTGTTACACTGTTGAAGGGACTAGCAGCACTATTGAACATGGGTGGAGAGGAGACATCACCTCCATCACATTTGGATCCTCATAGGTCCAACATAGTCATGGGAGAGAGGCCTTTCCTAAGAGGTCTCCAAATAGCTTCATTTCAAACTCTCATGAAATGCAAAAAGAAAGAATTGGTTTGGGAGTATGGTAGCCCTCATGGGAGGAGTACCAAAGAAGAGAAGAAGTGGTAGGGTGTTTACATCATTGGGCAGCAAGGAGAAGGGATACATATTGCTGATATAACCTATATATCAATCATGATACCTTCATCACAGGAGTCATATGATGTGAGCATGAGGAGGCAACAAGCACTTGAGTTGCTTGGGATTGATGGGAGAGAGCACAAGCATATTTGCTCTCATATGATTGATGGTGTTACAGGAGTAGAGGATGGAACTCTCATAGTGCAAGGGGATCTCTCCTTAGCTAGGATTGATTGGGAGGAATTTCCCTCTTGGGAGAAGCTTCGTATTTGCAGCAGCATCACCAGAGTTGTTCTTGACAAGGAGCATGTCAAGGAAAAAAAGATTGGCATGGGCAAGAGCCCTTTTGTATGAGCTCATAGCGCTGGAATTTGGGAGTAGAGTTACATGCAAGGATCCATCTATTATCTTAATTAAAGCCTATGGTAAGAGTCTTATGCCTACATTTTCTGATTTACATACTCTTATCATTTTTTGTAGTGCATGGGCCCTCCAAGGGGCAGATTTTTCATGTTGCTCCATGAGCAAAGTTGGGCCAAACCATGTGATGGAGACAACCATATTTTATATGGCCTTGGGAAAGTGTTACCTTCCATGTATGTTCAGAATTTATATTCAGCCACTTACCATGCATTATCAGCTATAAGAACATACATTGTTATTCATGAGCTGAGAAACAACTTGCCATATCATTTCTCAAAGCAACAGTTTGGGAAACTGTGTTGTGACCACCATGGAGACTGTTGGTACATCTTTGCACAACATGAAAAATTTAGTACTCCTTGGATGATATTGATGTTATCTAAATGGAGTACATGATCAGAGGAGAGACACATGGGATGAATGTGTCCTTGATGAGGAAAGACTCCCATATTTTTTGCAGTACATGTTCTAAGAGGAACATGAGAAAAGGCATGGCTACAACCACATATTTTCTTATTTGTGGGGTGAGCCATGGACTTGGTAATGTTATCCATCCATTGTATGTATATGGGCAGGTATTTGACCTTATGTTGCTAATTCACTCATCTATTTACTATTTAGTAGTAGATGTGATATTTTTTGTGAAATACTTTCCATGTTATTTTCTGCAACTGCAGTGGATGAGGTTGCATTATAACCCTATGAGGCATTGTTTGAATTTTTTGCACATGGTATAACCTACATTAAAAATTTCATAGGGGCATTCTATGGTGATCTTGTCCTATTCATCATAGATGACATGTCTTGGGCCAGTGGGATTTCATTGTGGAGGAGAGATCCTTGGGGAATTACTCTTCATATTTTCCACTTGAGGGAAATACATTTGCAGCCCATGATCAACACATACTCTACACCTATCATAAGTGTAGAGGAGGATAGCAAGCGGTAGGCTATAAGGCTTTCCATGATCAGATATTCAACCCACCTTCATTTCCAGAGCTCAAGGTGGAGGGGATTTTCCATGAGTTGCCTTGATGGGAGGCAACTTATTATTTTTTTTCATGATTGATGGCTTGAGGATGGGAGATTCATACGGAGATGATAAATCCCATTATATATCAGATCTCATGCCTCAAGGAGGCTCTTAGACAGCTCTTTTTTCCTTCTTATATAGTTGTTTCTACATGATAGTTATTTGGGAATGCTCACCCAAAGGCTAGATTGCATATGTTGGAGGGACAGTTCGAAGACTTGATTGCTGATGTGGCATCCTTTTCTTGAGGAGATCATCACATAAGGATGCTACAGGAGGAAGGGCAGAAATAAACTCAGTCCATCCTTGCAATTGCTTGAGGGCAAGAAATATTTTGAGAGGGGAGGATTGTAATGTTCCAAATTTTTATGGAACATTGATTTTTGTTAATTTTATATAGGAGATGAATAAAATGGGTAGGATACCCATTCTTTGCATGATTAGAGAATAAAAATCCTCTAAGTTTGAAAGAGGATCATGTTTGGGTTGGATTTCACACCTCCATGTGTGAAAGGAGGTTTTTGCATGAAGGCTAGGCCAAGGTGGACCAAGTCAAACTGCGTTGGCATGAGTTGGAAAGCACAAAAGTGGGACAATGTAGGAGGGAAGCTTCTAGAGGAAGGGAAACCCTAATTCGAAGTAGGGTCCATGGAGGGAGGCTTAATTTTTTAAAAGGAGGGCAAGGCAGCCATTGTGGACATCATTGATCATTTTACATTTGAGTCTTGTAGACTTGTTGCTGCCTCTTGCTGTTCAGCAGAGCTGCAGTGCCTTCGGGCACGAGGGAGTCTTGTTTGGGAATTACTCTCCTTCTTGAGGAGCTCTTGAAGGATTGCACTCCATTCCCCACATTCAGGCATTCAAGCCATAGCTTCAGCCATCTACATCAGCACAGTTTTTGTAGCAGACATTGTGCAGTGTTGCTGGGGAGGTTTCCACACACCATCTGGAGCTAGTTTTCTAGTGGAGGGAGGTTCCATACTTTGGGGGATCAAAAAATGGGGTTTATGAGTAGATCCCACCATATTTTGCATTAGGCCAACCACATTCCATCATTTACAGCGTAGTCCCTTCAGTAGACAGCGTTATTCAGAGAGAGGATTTGCTTTGAGGGATTGACAGTTACTTGGAGGGGAAGTCTTGGGTGAAAGGATCAACCTTTCACTTCAGATTTTCATTGGAGAAGGGTTATTCATATGTTGCAACTATTTCAACCTTCTCCATCCATTTCCAACTCTTGAGTTGCAGCTGCTACTGCAAATCCGACATTTTGTATATTTCTCATTTTTGCATAGATTTCAGCCAATCCTCTTAAAGGATTGATGTTATGTATTTTATGGGGTTGAGATCTTGCTCCCCCTTATTTATTTGAGCCTACCATTGATATATCTTGTGTTTTCATCATTTATGCAGCAGTTCCTCTCTAAACTGCGCAATCATGGCCTAGGGCTTTCTTTATACAGCAGTATTTCTCATATTTACATGTACAGTTTCCTTGAGGCTTGTTGTGCCTTGCTTGAGTGATCATTTCCTCAAGAAGTTGTATATTTTATGCTGCTATGATCTAATATGATGGCCATTGGATTCTCTGGCATTTCTTGTGTATATGTATCACTGCTATTTCCATTTGATGTATTTGTTATTACTGTAGCTGCAATGTTGGGGTTATCTTAAGAGATTCCCAATCTTTTGTTTTTCCCTCTTGGGGATATTTTCCCTTGACAATGCTCTATAGAAAGAGTCTGCTAGTGGGCCAGGTAGCCTCTGGAGCTCATCCTTCTTTATGAAGGTGAAAAATCCAGTAAATTCCCCTACAGTATATCTCTGGAATAGATTTTCTTTGTCGATTGACAATGTTTCTGAAAAAGGAACATTACATTTTCCTCCTCCTCACTATCAGATAACACCTCTATATAGTGTGCCTTCCCTACTGCACAACGATGCCTTGGGGCCCATGGTTCTTGGAATGTGAAGCAAAGCTTCCTTCTTCTCAAGTCTCTTTGGACATCATCACTAAGAGGTCCTTTGTTTTGGTCCTCCTTTGGAGGGGTAACCTTCACATCTTTCCCCTTTTGCTGGAAGGGTGGCCTTGGCTGAAATGGAGCCTTTGCCCTTGGAAAAGAATCTTGTAAATATCTTTCCCTTTTAGCAACATCTTGATGGGTATTTGGTTTAGTAGATTTCACCAACCCATGTAGAAGCTATGCTAGCCCATCAATGAATATATAGACCCTCCTAGCTGCAGATAAATCAGGAACCATGACATAAAGTTTTAAAAACTTAGAAATATAGGTCTTTGGATTACCTGATTGTTTGAGCTTAGCTAGCTCAATAAAAGGAGCCTCTGGGTCTCTTCAATCAAACCTCTTTACTAACCTCCAACTGAACTCTGAATATGCAGTTACATTGGCATGCCCCAATGTAGGAAGACCACGAAACCACGAATCATGTGCCTCACCTTCAAGGTGTAGCGTTACTATTTTTATGGCTTCCATCTCCAGTACTTGATTCAACTGGAAGTAGATGTCTAGCTTCTCTACCCAAGACTTTGTTGTGCATTTGGATGATCCATCAAAAGCGGGCAAAAAGAATCTACCCATGGTCTGTTTTAGATCATTTTTCTATGTGAATCCTCTGCTTCTATTGTTATGTCGAGGTATCCTATTGTCCTTGATTTGAAAAACCTCCTAAAAGCTTATATTATCTTTGAGTATCTGAGATTGATACTCATACTCTATGAAATAATCTTCAAGAGTTTAATGTTCTTGGGATCCTCCATTTCCCACTGTTAAAAATGTAGGCATAGTGGAGCATTGGGAAATTTGCTACCTCACCGGTTGATCATACCAGTGATGTGAAATTCTGTAGCCCTCTCCATGTAGAAACCCTCTAGGGGATTCTTTGTGTATCTCTATCCTCATCCTTTATTTCTTGGGAAATATCCTGCATGGTCTAAAGAAGAAGCTTGGGAAACTCCTTCTCATCATCTCCTTCTGATATGGGAGTTTTCCCCTTGTCTTCTTTGTTCTCTGTATAATAATTTCTCTGGTTTGTATTGAGATACATATTCTCCCTTTCCGTGAGAGGCTCTCCTTCTTCTAATGACATAATGGATGAAATACATAGGTTGAGCCAAGATTATTCTCTGATACCACCGTAATATTCCAAAATAGGAAGAGCAGCAATATGGAACATAAAAATAGAAATAGCAGTGAATATCAATACACCAAGATATGAGACAAATATAGAGCCATTTCATTTAGAATATCAGCAGAAAAGAAGCATAAAATCTTGAGAATCAAGTCACTCAAGCAAGGTAAAAAAAGCCTCCAATAGTCACATATGTTAAAACATGAAGTGTTGTTGCTACTCAAAATGCCGGAGAATAAATACAGCGCAATCCCAGTGAGCGCAATTGTCACTAGACATAGGGGAATTTTGAGGTATAAAATGGGCCTCCTAAGGAAATTATAAAACTATAGTGGAAATAATAAAATAATAGTTGATTACATCATCAAATTTTAGAGGGAAAAAAAAGAAAAAAATTACTTTTCAACTCGTATTTTCAACTTATCTCCCAAAGTTTTTACTCAAATTTCAAGTGGGAGTACTCGTTGGATGCGAAATATAATTCTTCATCAAAGGAGTACCCATGTTGAATACTTTTGATGGATCCTACTACACGAAAAATGAGAAATACATGAAAAATGATTGAAATCATGTTTTTTATGTATTTCTTATTTTTCGTGTAGCAGGGTCCATCAAAAGTATGTAACATTAGTACTCCTTGGATGAGAAATTAAATTTTGCATCCAACGAGCACTCCAGATCGAAATTTGAATAAACACTCTGGGAGATAGGTTGAAAATACGAGTTGAAAAAGTAGTTTTATTATTTTATTATTTTTTAATCTTTTTACCTTTTACTTAAAAAATGGTGAATCACCCCCCATGATTGACATCATCATCTTGAATCCTATAGGCTCTTATAAATTTTATTTTGGTTGTACATTTTTCTTAGGAGGCCTATTTTAGATCTCAAAATTCCCCTAATGAAAATATAAATGGATGGATCTAATAATACAAAGCTGAAGAAGTATCAGGAATGGAGATCTAGGCTCCCATGCACCTTTCCAAGACAACCCAGGAAGGGTTTTCGGAAATAATCAAAATACAAAATGGTGAACTATAGCTCTAGGGCTGCCCTAGGGCTAAATAATCACTGCAACTAGATAGCTGATGGGAGGTGGTTAAAATGATGTAGAAATCAATGGAATCTCCTCCAATAGATCTTCCAAATGAAAGGCCACTCCCTTCACTAGATATCTAGCTCACCAAATGAAGCATTGAACCCTCCACTGCTACTTCTCAATAGAATAATGCAGTTTATGAGGAAAATTGCGCTATAGGGGATGGTATCAGCTTGGCCTAATGCCAAGTAATCAAATAATACTCAAGGACCTCTCTTGCTATCCTCCTGGTGGAAAGGTTGCTCCCTCCACTGAAAACAAGCATATAAAATGGCCCTATCAATCCTCCACTTCCTCTTCCCTGCAAAACAACACAACCCTAGAAGAGACTGTGTTGTGGATGATGGTTTAACCTTAGCCTGATGTTGGATGGTGCAAATGAAGCTCAAAAAACCTCTCCTGAGTGGGCACTCGAAGTCCCCCAAGGATGAGGGTGGGATCCTTACTCGGAAACACCCTTGTGCCAAACAACACAGTAGACTCTGCTAAACGGTTGAAGTGTACAAGAAGTCATAACAGACCAAAAAATAAGAAATAATCATAATACCCTTTATTGTCTCCTTCCCTTACTGTCTTATTCATCTATCTAAGTGAAAAAATCAAAATCAAAATTTAATATTCCAACTAGCTGAAAGCTAACTTTGAATATTACATTTCTGCTTTATTTTCAGAGATCGGTTTCAATATTTCAACATTTCGATTGTGCTATTATGTATAATAATTTCTTGAATTCTTTCTGTTATATTTTATATAGTTTAGTTCAATTCCTTTTTCATTTCTATTTCAGACTATAATTTGCAATAGAATTTAGTTTATTTCCGTCTCCATAGTATTTAGACTTTCATGTTTTCCTAAGATCAGAATTGTATCGTATTCCATGCTTTTGTAATTTAGACTCAATTTATTATTTGCTACAACATAAAATTCTAAAATCAAATTGATACAATATAATTGCTTATTTATTTTGAAAAGAGTCATCTGACAAACTATTTTTAAACTCAATTTAGTGGAAAATAATCATAGAAATAACATTTAACTTAGACGATAAACTCGCTTTAATCAATATCACTAATCCATAGGAATTTAACAGTGGTCCATAAGTTCAAAAATTATAACAAAAACTCTAAAAATTCAAATATCACTTTAAATGACAAAGACCTCTAGCACATATGGTGCACTTGCACTTCATCAGTTTACTGACTTCGGTAGATGATTTATGATTGCAATTTAAGACCATTAAATTGACTAAACAATCCCCTTGAAATTTCTTGCAATATTCAGCACGGATGCGGGCGAGATGAAAATGTGGGCCTCCGGCACCCACGCAGCTCCCAAGACTGTATGCGTGCCCAGCCCACATGGCCTCGCGTGTTCACAGTCCTCGCGACATTAATACGCCTTGGAAGCATCACAATGGTATTAACTGCTCCTTCAATCTCAGGTTTACGGCGGTGTATTTGGTTTTGGCTTTCACGATGGAGAAAAGGCAGACAAACGAAAGCCATTCGAGAATTTTACTCCCGTTCAGAAGCAATTTCCATTTGCATGACGAACACAGGGCGTCGATGCAGTGTTTGGGCTTGTCTGGAGACAGAGCCGGGCTTTCACTTCTCCAACAGTCCTTGCTGTGGAGCTTGTGCCTCTTCTGGTTTTTCGACGGCCACCTTCACAGGTATTCCGTCCTCATCCAATCTCAATTTGAATTTTCAGGCTCTTCGCTCCTCTGGTCATCGCCCTTTCAGTTCTTCTGCCTACCTGCACGGGCAGAGCCATCCTTCTCCTGAACCCCCTTCTGGCGGGCCTTGTTTGCGTCATTTGTTGTTTGTCATGCCCCGATTACGACAAAGAATGAGGCCTCGTCAAGGTGTGAGTCGCGGGCGCTCTACTGGCACTCCTCCTCTGCCCCACTCTGAGCTCAGCTCCTCCTCGGATGGAGATGACCATACTCCCCCGCTCTCCTCACGTGGTGGTCGACGTAGAGGCAGGGGTAGGGGCAGCCTCGTTGGCAGAGGACGTGGAGGGGCGCAGAACATCAGAGATGCTTCTGACATTCCTGTTGCTCATTCTGAGCCTCCCGGCCTTTCCCCTCCTCCGAATATTCCTAATCCTCCCTGTCACCCCCTTCCCTCAGAAACTCTCGCCCATCCTGGTCAGCCCTCTCCTTCTTTCAACAGGGTTCGTGGCTCCACCATCAGGCAGACCACTCAGAATGCGGAACTTCGCTTCCACTGTACTTCTTTTGATTCCATCATCACTACCCTCATTTCTGTATCTCTCCGTGAGGAAATTCCCCCCTCTGCTGTCCCCCCCCCGACTCTTGACCCTCGCCCCATTCCTACCCCTTACGCAGAGGTCAGCACTGAAGCTCAGCGCCAGAACATGAACTCTGATGGCCAGGAAGGACAAGAAGACAGCAGCACAGGAAATGAATATGCTTGCAGGGTGGAAGAGGAACCACTGTCCTCTGAGGACAAGAGCTGACTCCATAGGCTCAATCTTTGCTGGTTTTATCATAATTTACTGTATTAGATGCTCACTTGTTGAGCATACTGTTGTTTCTTGCTATGTTTTTAAGGTTATTTACATGTTTTGCTTAAGTCTCTGGCCGGTTTCCCTTCTATGGGCGGCCCAACTACTGATGTTTAATGGGTCGGTTTCCCACTCTGGGCGGCCCCGAATTCCACAGGACAGCAGAGTTAATCAACCCAGACTGTCTGGCTCTCATAGCAGCAGTCTTGGCAGTTTTGTACTAGTATTTTCATAATTAATAGAATTAGCCCTATTTAGAAAAAAAAAAAAATATTCAACCATACTAGTTTCCCATCCCATCTTACTTTCTCTAGATTGTTTCTAAAAAATTCCGCCATGATGATATAGAGGAGCAGGGATAGGGGGAAGACTTGATGGAGACTTATTGATGCTGCAAAACAAAGGGTGGTCCTCCAATTTATGGCAGTTGGGAAATCCAAGGAGAGCCTATGCATGCTCTGATCCAACTGATGAATTCCTTGCATAAATCCATTTTTTTAAGTACCAAGTAGAGGAAGGAATGTCTTACCCTATCAAAGGAATTTTCCATGTCCAATTTAATTACCATTCATGGCTCACCAGATTCCTTACTTTATTTCTTCTTGGACCAAAATAATGTTGTTAAGGATGTATATATTATGCATGGAGCCTCCCTTTTTCTGAAATAAGCTCCGTCAACGAAATTTTCAATCTGGATGCAATGATCTTCATTAATATTTTGTAAACAAATTTGCATAAACATATGGGCCTAAATCCAGTGAAATTCATTGGGTTTAACTCTTTTGGACTAATATCCAAGAAGGAGGAGTTAGCACTGCCTCCAATATTATCTATTATTATTGTGCTATTCAACATCCTCAACAAATATATTTTAATCATATTCCAGAAAGCTCTATAGAAACTTATGGAGAAACCATCAGGACCAAGGGCCTTGTTGAGGTCTAGATTCTATATTTCATCTAGGACTTTTGCTTCTTCATCATCTCGATTTAGAGACTAATTAATAGAATTTGACATAATTGAAGGAACACAATGGAGAAATTCCTGAGTTTGGACCATGTCAACCTCTCTGTCCTCATGATAAGGAGACTTAAAAGTATGGAAGGATTCTTGTTTGGTTTCTTCAAATCTATTTATCTTCAACCTTCCTTCTGGGAAAATCTACAAGAATTTGTTCCTTAGCTCACGAGCTTTCTATTGGTTATGAAAATAATATGTGTTTGAATCTCCCACTTGAAGCCACAAGCTCCAATATTTGAGATCCTTTCAGTTTAGTGTAAATAATTCTTTGGTGATATCTCTCTCTATTTCGAGGTACCAAGGCTTTGCCACATTGTACTCAATGTAGTGTTGGTGCTACTTAAGTTTCCCACTATATCCTTGCACTTTTTATAGGGTGTGGGGGGGGGGGGGGAGGGGCGGTGGAAGGGAGGGGGGTATAATTTTCTTTGATCCATTTCCTTAATGCTTTCTCAACCAATTTTAATTTTGATTCCCAAACAAATGTGGGAGATCCCACCATATGAGTGCTTGATGCCTATTTTACTAGATTTGTAACTGTTTCCTCTTGCAACCAAGTCGAGTTGAATCTGAATGCAATGGGGCCTGGGCCTTCCTTGCAATTAATGGACATAGAGATTAGTCTGTGACCTGACATCCCTTACACAAAAATTGAGGAGTTGTAGTCCAATACTTTCAAAATCCAACTCTTATGGATTAAAATCCTATCGAGGAAGACCGCTATATGGATTTCTCCTCTATGTTTATTAGACCATGTATATTTTTCAATTTTAGATGGGATATCCACCAAAACCCATTCATTGATTAGGTCTTCCATATGTTCTTTGAAGGGATCCCAAATTGGGCATCCTCCCTGCTTCTCTGAGGATCTTAATATAATATTAAAATCTCCCCACCTTATGTAGTTTAAATGCCAATCCTTCTCCTTTTTTAGATTTAATGAGTCATAGAATTCAGGCTTATCATTGTATTACACAAGAGTGTAGATATTGATTATGGGAATCCACTCTTTTGTATTTGTTTTTTCGAACAATGAAACTATCCAATATTGAGATTTAAAACTTTCAACTAATTTAAAACAAGAATAATACCAATACATACCTAACCTACCATAATTTCCTCTTGAATCTTGTGTTAGTCTAATGCCATGTCTCTAAAAGGATTTGGTGGCCCAGTGAAATATGTTTCCTTTACGCTTAGCTTCCTAAATGAGATAAAACCATCAGTTTCTCGATTCATTAGGTCCTTGAGCATGAGGGATTTTATGGGGTTTCCCAGTTCCACCCCAATCACCATATATTCCATGAGAGTATTTTCTGAATCATTTCTTAGGAGAAGTTTGATGGGTGCCTCTCCTTGTTCTTAATGATCCAATCACTTTGAATATTTGTGCTTTATAATTTCTGAGAACATCATTTGGTTCCCCAAATTCTCATCTTTTTTTCTGTTTCTCTTTCCAAAACTGCCTTTTTGGAGGTCTTCCTTTATTCTTGTTGCCATGCATTTCGGGGCAACTCCCTTCATCTACCTAGGATAGAAAAGGATCCATGTTGCAACTGATAATGCCTAATAAAGAGATTCTTCCTTCAACCCTCTAAACCGATGGGGTTTCTATGGGTACTAGACCACCTTCTAAGAGGATCAAGTTAGATTGAGGAAGGTCTTCTATTCTTTCATTATTCAAAATTCCTTCTATTTCCGATATTTCCCCTTATTATTTCTCCCCTTTTTTTATCTCTAGGCTTGATTGTCCCTGATTTACATTAGGGTTTATGATATTAGGGACATTCTCTTTGAGTTGTTACAATGCCTCATCTGAGTTGGTTGTGTTATCACTCTGATTTTCCTTGAAGTTGTTGAGAAGAGGAAAGGGGTCTGAGGTAACCACAAACCAACTTTTAGGTATAGAATCTAGCCAATCTGTACCCAGAGAGGGCTCTCTCTATAAAATTTAGCTTTGTTTTGGAAGATATTAGGCTAGTTATAAAGTCCAAAGATTTTGATTGAAATTGGGTGGTGAAATTCTATTGCTGAGGGTAATATTGAGTAGTTTAGGCCATTGGGCTAATGGAGTCGAAGAATACGACTTAACCGGGATTAAGTTTTAACAAAAGATGGTTTCACAGGCAAGGTAATCAAATAGGGAACAATTATAGATCTAAAGTGAATGGAATGGAATCAAAATGGATGAAGGGAAATTAAGAATCCTTCAATACATTCGAAAATGAAACTTGGATGATTATATTAATAAAGAGCAATCAAGAATTCTTTACTAAATAACCAAAATGAATAAACTAGAAAACATGAGCAATTAAGAATTCACTGTTTAAACTAGTTCAGAAGAAAACATTTAGAATAACAACGATTAAAAACAGATTGCACTTAAGCACTTTCTGATTTATTCCTTTTTGTTGATTATTCAGATATGAAACACAGATGATATAATAAACAAGTATAAAACTTCAAAACATAAGAGATGGATGACTTATTGATCCATTGCCTGATACAAGAATCCTGTGAAAAGTCTTTTGCATCAATTCCTCATCCAGCTAGCCAGAAAAATTTGGTCCAACAACACTTTATTCCAAAGTAATCAATGTTACAGCAAAGTCTAAGAATCCACCCCTCAATACTCCAATTGAGGGAGTATTTATACAAAAAATTATAAAAAATATCTCATAAAAAATTGAGATATAATCTAGGATGACTCATAAGTATTTTAAAACAAACTAGAGACAGATGGTCTCGTAGATAAGAGAAATGATAACTGATGTTGTGTTGTTTCCTTCTTTTGAGAATGTGTTGGAGGCAGGCCCTAGGATTTGGCTTGTTGCTGTCCTCTTTAGTGACTCTGTGCTGACTGCTCTGTTTTACTGATACTCTTTATCTGCACTGATACTCTTTAAACTCTTTTTATCCTTTTATCCTTTTTATCATGACTTATTGTAGTAAATAATCAAAAATTCCTGTAAGGATAATTTTTTACAAAAGTTATAACATTTCTTCCAACCATTTAGTTTCCGGTATTCTGGTCCTTTGTAGCTTCCTCAGAGTTTCATTTGTCTCTGTATATCTAAAGAAAGTAGGTTGAATTGGGAACAAATGCTTTACCTCATGCTCAAGATAAAACAAATTTTCCAATTTGTCATGAATATTTTTGCCTGTAGGCAATGCTGCTGCTGATGAACTAGTTGAGGAACTGGCCTGATTGTCAGCATGCTTGTTCAATTTCTCAACATAACTTTCAAGGTCCATTATTTTATCCTCTGAAACTAAAGGGCTAGGCAATCCTTTATTCAACAGAATATCTAATCTTTTTATGAAGGCATGGATTTATTCTTGCATATCAAAGCACCTTCGTTCTAGATTCTGCATCAGAGTTCTTTTAGTAAAAAATCTTTTTATCTCCAAAATTGTTCCTGTCCTATCTTGAATGCCGAATTATTCAAGTTGATGTTTATTCTTAGTATTAAAAAAGTGTATAAGTTCATTAGCTTCTTTCGGCATGTTTCCTAATTCTTCTCTTGATTTTAGAATTTCTTCCACAGCCAATTTAACTAAATCATTCTATTCATACATTATTTGAATTGAGGGCCAGACATTTTCAATTGACTGAATGATGTTGTCCCAAATAATTTCTTTTATTTCCTTTAAAGGTCTCTCCAATGTCAGATCCTTCTCCAATGCTTTAACCAATTTTTCCAACCTGTTGACCTCTCTTGTTTTCTCTGCAACACTAATCTTTGAGGAATCATATTTCTGTTCTAAAGTGGTGAATTGTACCTTTGTTCTATGAAGCTTTGTCACTTGGAGTTTCAATTCCTCCATTGACTTTATTAATTCGTCTATACTTAAATAGGAAGTATTTACCTGTGAATATTTTGTTGGCTGACATGTTGTAGATGTACCTGTAATTACCTCTGCTGTAGATGCTGGAATATTAGGCTGCTTGTCTTTTAATTCCTTTTCAAGCTCTTTTTCAGTTTCATTAAGTTGCTCATTCAGTTTCAAGAGCAAGTCCATCAATTCTTCTTCAGAATTTTGCTTCATGATTTCTGCAGTCTATGGATGTCTTGAGGCTAGTAACTTCAGTTGTTTTCTCAAAGCTGCAATATCAGCATCTTTTTTCTTGATCAGTGCTTCTATACTCTTGACATCTTTGGGATTATGTCCCAATCCAATTATTATTTCCTCCAAAGTCTTTATTCTATTGTCCTTAGCTTGAGAAGAGGCTTTTTCAAGCTGCAATTGTGCATTAGTATTCTCCAAAGAATCCTGTAATTTGTGGGTCATTATTGATTTATCAGTCAAAGTAGAATAAATCATTTCACCTGTTTGTTTATGCAGCTCAATTTGGTCCAAAGGATGGATATCCTTTGCTATGACTTCAAAATTAGTTCTGATATAATCTGCAGCTATTTGAGGCTGCTGCACTTTGGGTTTGAAGTGACTCATTACCATCTTACCTTGTTGGATGTCATAGGCTAACATCAATCTTTGTTGATTCTTAGGAGCCATCTTCAAATATTGATTGTAAACTTGAAGTCTTAGTGGATCATTTCTGGCCTTTATATTTATGAATTTTCTTTTGATATCCCAGGCATCTTTCACTGGTGGTTTGAAAGAAGATAATTCAACACTTTGCTGCCTTTGTAGATCCTTTATTTGTGAATTAGTGGATGTTCCACTGACTGTACATGTTTTCTGACTGCCTAGTTCTTCTCTCCTCTGACTATCAAAGATTTGATGAACAGATTCCACTTCTGGAAGAGGATTTAATTTTTGTATTTTAACATCAGGCTATTCTGAAGACCCACTGATAGGGGTAGCTGCTTCAGCATCTCTCTTTTTACCCTTTTCTACATTGAGAGGAGTTTGTAAAATTGACATTTCTGCCACATTGGTCTGAGTAAGAGAAATCTGTACTTGACCCTGTTCTTTAGAAGTTTCAGGCTGTTCTGTCATTGTAAATTTTTCTCTAACTTGTATATCAGCCTCTTTTTCCTTTCCTTTAGATGCTACTGTAGCCAATGCAATGATTTCCTGTAAATGTTTCTAGGAAGTTCCATCAGAAGAAGGACCAATACCTGGTATCTGTACCTGTCCAAAAGAGTCTAGGTCAAGTATTTTTTCAAGGTCTTTCATAACATTTTCAACACTGACCTATTCACTATCTTGTTCTATCAATGTCCCTTCCATCCATTCATCCATATTGGCATATTGTTCAATTTCTGGGATTCTTTGATGAATGTATGGTGATAATTTATTTTTCATCCTTCTATCACAAATAAAGTTGTTTGGGTCATAAGGTACCCAATAGAAACTTTTTTGTAATTTGAGATAGTCTTCTAAGATTCTTTCAAATTCTTTTTGAGCATCCCTAGAATTGCAAACAAAGGGACCTAGTTGACTTTTAATCCTGAGTTGAGCTTTTTTCTTTGCATTGCAAAAATGGACTATATCAGAATTTATCATCTACCTGAAATACTCTAAGGAAAAAAGTCTCATTGGGACATATTTTGGCAACTTGAATGGGCGTAACTCACACCCATATTATTTGATTTCTGTGTGATTTCGGTATAGGTAACAATCACCTATCCTGTATTGTTTTGAGAGTCGGAGAATTTTCTTGATCTCACTATTGACCCTAGGAGGGGAGACTCCTATCAACAAGGTGGTTGCAGGGTGTACAAATAGGTCAATGAACTCATTATAAGAATAAGGAGAATCAGAGGAATTATGAGTGATGGCAGACCAAAAGATTACAGACCTAGGATTTCCTTTAGCATCAAGTTTTTTTGACATAGAAAGGGAAACTCTCTGATTGAAAGTAAAGCATGAGATGATATATAACAGAAGAATATTTGAACACTCTTTCATTCTCTAATATCATAAAGTGATCATGGATTTTATCAGCAATGTAGGAAGCAAAAACATACTTGACAGCAGGGGGCTGTCCAGGGGTAAAAATTGACAACAATACTAGGGTTAATTGGTCAACATATTCACTAGTATTGAAACCCATTATAGAGGATATCATATTCAAAATAAGCCTTCCCACATCAGTGAAAAAGGTATAAACATAAGGAGGAGGGCCTTTGGGATGATGTTCTAGCAACATGAATGTTTGGAAAAGGAAATTCAACTCTTCGTGGGATAAATTGGCAGATTTCTCAAGTAATTCTCCCATGGAAAGTGGAGTCAGGGCTTGACCAGGCTAGAACTGTAACATTTCGTTAATAGACTGAGCAGTTACTGGGAAAAGGATAGTTTGACTCGAGGATAAGACTACTCATTGATTGGGATCATAATTTTCATGGCAGTAATGGATTATTTCAGGAAAAATGTGGACTGAAGGGAGAAGATACATGGGAAGATTGGATTCCCATAGTCCAAAAATTTCAAAACCGTTTAAGTAGTTATCTCTGCAGTGGCAAAACATTCGAAGAGGATTTTCACTGAGGACGAGGTCTTTGATTTGGAAATCTCCATCTACTAAAGGCAGATAGTCTAAATCTCTGTGAGGGGCATTTAGGGGTGCGACATTCAAAGCCACGGGAATTTCCATTTCTAGTTCTTGTGGATTCAGAAATGAATTCAGGTTTTGATGAAAAAAACGGGAACAATCACAGATTTGGGAATATAACTGTAATTTTGGGATTTGAGGAATGAAATGAAGACCAGTCTTAAACCCTGTTTCAGTTTTTTGTGTGGAATTAAAACAAAAACTAGGATTTTGCAGAGTTCAACGGGATTTTGGGTAAATACCTATTTTCTGGGAAATAAATGGTGATGAAAACAGGTATTGGCTATGGTGGATGAATTCTGGATGCTCGACTGCAATTTTCCTCAACAAGGTGGCGGTTGACAATCTACGACAGTTGATTTTGGAATTCGTTGCATGGAACATTGGTCACTGCACGAGATAGTGAAAATGATGTGGGTTCTTTTGTTTTATTTGCAAAGTCAAAGGTTGGCGGCTTTTTTTTTTTTTTAATGGATGATGTCAGCAAGTACGAGGGCTTCGTCATGGGAGGCAGGCGGTAAGCAGTTTCCATCGCACAACTTTTGGGGAAGAGTGGTTTTCAACGGAGGGCGAGCGATTCCATACGATGGATGATGCGTGGCGTGGCACTGTTCAAAAAACCGCTTGGCCATCGCATGTTATTTCTCAAACATGGATGGGCAGCGATATGGATGACAACTGTAGATCTCAAATTGATCGATCGAACAGTCATCAGGAAAGGAAGATGACGAGGAATTAATATGACGGGCCAATGTAATTTATTAAGAAATAATTGCATCGCGGGCGATTTGATTGGTGGATTGTTTTTTAATTAACCGTGAGGGTTAATTAATGTATTTTAAACGCGGCGGGGATGTGGGTTTATGATTTGATTAATTAATCAACTTATTAAGGTTATATTTCAACCAATCGGGCGGAATATATATTAATTGGGAATTTTATTAAAATAATACGGGAAAAGGGGAAATTTTCGTAGGGATTTAAATAATAAGTTAGAAATTAATATGGAAAATGAATAGAAGCGCTAAGTATAAAACATCAAGGTAATGTATTTAACTTATGATTTTATGAATAGGGTTTTTATGAAATATTGCATAATTTTCCTAAGTAAAATGGGATTTTACTTAGGAAAATATTTTTTAGAAGTGAATGAATGTCATGATGAATGATATTAAGTACTTAGGCTTTTTCAATTATTGGGACGAGGGTCCAGTCCCTCCAAAAGTCAAGGAAACGCCTTGAGCCCATCTAATTTTCAAATACCTTAGTACTTAGGGGAAATTAGTGAAATTTTTAGGGAAAGATGAAACTGGAAGTTAATAATTTTGACTTTACTTTGCTTGAAATTCTTCCAATGTAGTGTCTACCTTTGCACTTGTGATGAAAGTAAAGAATTAACACATATAGAGTCATTATCCATCACATATAATTCTGCAACATCATCTACCTACCCTACCTACTTTACCCTACCATTTTTTCTTCTTTATTAGGGTGCACTTAGACTAGCAAACCCTTATCACACTTTTTCTTTTACATGTGGAAATCTATCTAATTCTAACCTTATTACATCCAAGGGCTCATATTAAGCTATTGAGCTCCTTTTATTTACTCTACCTATTTACTCATCTACCAAGATTAAACAATTTGGTTAGATTTTATTCTCTATCTCTAAAACATAAAATTGAAAGATGAACTAGCCAAGCTTTAACTGTTTGACTGTTCATAAATTGTGGCATAAAATACAAGTTGCACACAATTTGTTTATCTACATAAGAACAAAAAGTAGTGGCATTTAGACTTGCACACTTTCCTTGGCCTTTATTTTGGTGGGGTTCATTTTCTTTTACTTTTTTGGCCATTTTTTATTCTTTTCACCCTTTGATTTTTCTTTTAGGGTATACCCTCTTTACATTTTTTTATTTTTTTTTTATTTTTTGACAATATGGAAAACCTTTGCAAAAAAGAAAGGTATGAACATATTACATAGCCCATCAAGTCAATCATGATATATGACACCTGTTGGTATAGGAATCTAACACTGGCTCCACTTGGGGATGGCTTTTCTTGGTGAAAATTCAAAAACAGCAGGTCAGTTGCCCTCAGAATGATTTTGACTGAACCATGGAATCTTCTTCTGTTTGTTGCTTTATTGTATGTATGACAGTAATTCTTCTGAAGCTTAGGGCCTTCTCCTCGGGCTTCAACTCCAGTAAGTTACTATCCACTCAAAACTGATACATTACAAAGGATATAGTATGTACATGTTAAAAATGAGGATATCATAATAAATAGGATCAAAGTAATGTTTCAACATTCAACCATTAACTGGTCCTTCTTTAGTTTCTGTACCATCCAAGTTTTTCAGAAAATATGTGTTATTTCCTTGTAAAGCATGAATAATATAATGTCCTTTCCATAGGAAGTCAAACTTCCCATGTTTTCCCTTATCCTCTCTTATGGAATCCCATCTTAAAACTTTATTTCCTAGTTGGAAATATTTTGCCTTGGTCCTTTTATCAAATATCTTCTTTAGTTTCTCCTGCAATACTTGGGATCTTTGATAAACTTCCTCTCTAGTCTGCTGTAAATTGATAGTCTGATTTATTCTCCTTTGAATATCATTAAGTTCAACCTGAGCTTCTTGAAGTAATTTCATTACAGGAACTCCTAAAGATGAATGAAATACAGCCTCAATTCCATAAAATAACTCATAAGGACTAGTCCCAATAAATTTTTTGGTGGTGAGTCTGTCTACCCATAGTGCATTTGTAAGTTTCTTGTGCCAATTTTTCTTGTTTTCCTCCAATAATTTCTTAATAATATTAATGAGACTCTTGTTGGAAGATTCAGCCAGTCCATTACCCTGAGGGTAATAAGCTGTGGAATGGCTTAAGGTGATATGATATTTATTACAGAAACTTATCATCTTCTTAGATTTGAAGGCAGCAACATTATCAGTTATAATTTTCTCAGGGCAACCAAATCTTGATAATATATTGGTTTCTAGGAATCCTATAATCACAGTGTCATTGGCTTGTCTGGAAGGAATTGCTTCTATCCATTTGGTAAAATAGTCTATGGCAGTGAGGATCCATTTGTGTTGGCCAGAAGAAGGAGGATGGATTTCTCCAATGAAATCCAGGCCCCATTGTTGGAAATTTTTTTCAGTGGAAATTGGTTTCAGGGGTAAAGGTAATAGTTTTCTCTTGCCTTCAAAAATTTGACATTTATGGCAAGCAGTGACAAATTTCTTTACATCAGAGAACAAGGTTGGCCAATAAAATCCAGCTCTTAGGATCTTGTCTGCAGTTGATTTCCAATAAAGGTGTCCACCACAGTCTCCTGCATGGAATTCATTGAGAGCCTTGTCAGCTTCATCTTTTAACAAACAATTCAATAGAATACCATCATGATTTTTCCAAAAGAGAACATTATCTAAAATACAAAACTTTAAATATGTCATCTTTAAAAACCTTTTCTTTGTTCTGGATAACCCTAGAGGAGCTTGCAGGTTTAATAATACATAAATTATATCAGCATACCAAGGTGAATCTAAGAAGGCCTGGCTGATTTGTGGAGTCGCCATCTCCTGTTCGTCATCCAGTTCATTAATATCCAGGGCTTGGCAATTTGTTTCTGTCATGAGTTGAGCCAATCCCTGTCCCTTAATAAGCTTTGTAGGTTTTATCTCAATATCATATTCTAATATGGTAGTAATCCATTTACCTCTCTTGCCTTCAATTCCATCTTAAGTTAAGATGTCTTTGACAACAGCATTTGGTACATAAGTTATCACATGGGAATACAATATGTAGATTCTAAAATCTTTAATGGCTTTTACAAGTGCAAAAGCTTGTTTTTACATGATGTTGTATTTTAATGATGCATCCCTTAGTGCTTTACTAAAAAAGGCTATAGGTTTTTCACATCCTTGATCATCCTTTTGTAATAAAACAGTAGCTACAATATGTTCTGATGCAAATGAAAATATTATAAAGTCTCTATCAAATTGTGGATTGGTAAGAACTGGTGTTCTGGTCAAAGCCATTTTAATTTATTCAAATGCTTGTTTGGCTTCTACTGTCCATTTAATACTTGAATCCTTTCTTAACATGTTAGTAAGCAATCTAATTAGTTCAGCTAAGCTAGATATGAATCTTCTCAAAAAATTATTTTTTCCTATGAAAGCTTGAAGTTCTTTAACAATTCTAGGGTGAGGTATCTGCAATATAGCTTCTATTCTAGCAGGATCAATCCTAATACCATATTTGGAAATGATATGACCCAAGAGTTTACCTTCTTCAAGACCAAACAAGGACTTCTTTGGATTCAATGAGATACCATACTTTCTGCATTTTATGAATACTTGTCTAAGATGGTCCAAATGCTGCTAATCTGATTTAGAAAAAACAGTTAAATAATCCAGATATATAACAAGAAAGTCATGAATTTCTTTTGCAAATGCAATGTCCATTTCTCTTTGGAAGGTTGCTCCAGAATTTTTAAGTCCAAATGGCATTTTAACGTACTTAAATGTGCCCCATGGTGTTGTAAAAGCTATTTTTTCTTGATCATCGGGATGGACTAGAATCTAGTTATATCCTGAAAACCCATCTAAAAGAGAAATTCTAGAAGCACCTACTACCATTTGTAAAATGTGATCCATTTTGGGCAAAGGGTAATTATCCTTCAAAGAAACCTTATTTACATTTCTTAAATCAAAACATAATCTGATCTCTCCAGTTTTCTTCCTAGAAGGGACTAAGTTAGACACCCACTCTGAAAATCTAATAGGAGAAATTATCCCTGCTTCGTATATTCGTTTGATTTCTTTCTCAATTAAAGGAAACAGTACAGGGTTGATTCTTCTGACTTTCTGTTTAAATGGTTTCTGATTTTCTTTCAGAGGTATTGTATGCTGAATTATAGAGGTGTCATATGTTTTCAAGTCTTCATAACTCCAGGCAAAGACATCCTGGAATTCTTTTATTAATTCAACATATTTTAATTTTTGATCAGGAGGCAAAGATTTAGATAACTTTATCAGTTTAGGATTTTCTTTAGTTCCCAGATTATATTCCTCAATGTCAGCTTTCAAAGGTTCCATTTTGGGTTTCTTTGGAATATCGTTAGAATCAAAAATATCTTCTAGAGGAGTTAATCCTTTAGGCAAATGATTATCTTTTAAATTAATCATCTCAGATTCTTCATCTATAATCTCATCAACCTCCATTTGTTTAAGGTCCTGCATTTCTTTTTTCATGAACTTTGTTGGATGAAGCATTTGAATTGCACTTTCTTCTGAAATGTCTTTTTCTTGTTCATTTATTTGATCAGATTCAATGACTGTATCTTCATCTATGTTACTGTTAGAAAATTCATTCTCTAGAGTCAGAAAATTGTTAATCTGATTGTCATTTGCAAACACTTGCCAATTCTTAAAATTGTCTGGTATGGCTAGTCTGTGTCTAATTTCAACTGTGAATTGATGATTAGGTTCGAATGGTAATTTACAAGTGCTAGCAAACATTGCAAGACTATGAGCATGCAAATTTTTTTTCTTGGGATTTTAGCAAGCTGAGTCTGTAGAAAAGTATTGAGAATCTCTACAACAGTTCCTCTATATTCTCTCAGTCTAGGATTGTTTGTCAGAAAGTGACCTTTTATCTGTTGAATGATTAAATCATAATCTCCTATGACAGATACTCTAATTGCCCCTAATCTTTTGACAAGTTTAAGCACTAGAAAAAGAGCTTCATATTCTGCCATATTATTAGTGCATTTAAAGTTTAATCTGTAAGCATGGCCTTCAGCATGATCATTTTCAAGGTTGTGTATCCAAATTCCAGCTCCTGCTCCTAATTTATTAACGGAACCATCAAATTCTAAGTGCCAAAGAATTTCATGTTCATAATTGGTGTCAGGCGTTTCAGGAACTTTCTTAACAATGAGATCTGGTTTTTTACTTTCTTCTGGTTTTCTTGGGTATCTGATGCTTCATTATTTTCAGAAATTTCCTGGATTTGAACATTAGATTTTTTATTTTAAATTTATTTTGGTTCTTTTGCTGGTACTTTAATTCAGTGTGAGGATTAGTTTCAGCATTATAAAGAATAAATGACTCCATGTCAGAGTGTACTGAGTAGATGGGGAAATTTTCAGGTTTCTCCTGACTACTGACTACATATTTCATTAAAGTTTCTCTGTATAGTCTCTTAGGTTGGTCGAACACTGAAATAGTAGCATATGACATATCCAATTGAAGAGATCCTCCGAGCTTTGCACCCCAAGATCTGGACAATAGCATACCATATTTTGGAGGAATATCTGCTACTACTATATCCATCAAAATTGTTTTTGCAGGGTATTGAACCAATGAAACACACAAGTCTTTGATTAATCCTAAACATCTCACCTGATTTGAATCAAAAGAAAAGAGATCTTTGTATGGTCTGGTGATATCTAGGTTCAATCTCTCCATTATAGCCTTGGGCATTAGATTGTGAGATGCTCCAGAATCAAGCATGGCATTATGAAGTATTTTATCATGTATGTTCAAACTCACATAGAATGGAGGAGTTCCTCCACTTCCTGGTTTTCCATTTACTTCAGGGCCAAATAATAATCTAGGTTGATCATCAAAAACATTTACTGAGTCATCACTTCCAGTAATATTAAGTGATCTATTGATTTGATTTCGGTAGACATCATGTTTAGCTAATTCAGACAATGGAGTGGCTATTTTTAATTTTCCTACTTCAGCTTCCAGATTAAAAGGTTTTTCAGTTTGAGTTCTTGTATTTTGAACGGTTGGATTTTCTTTATCTTTTGTGTTTTTGATATTTTTCTCCTTCTTAGGAATGGGGTTGCGGGCCGAAGTTGTTTCCGAATCAACCTCTAGAGGTTCCTCTACATTGCCTTTGGGAGGAAGAGTATTGGAAATTTTTTTGTTATTCAGTTGAGTATCCAATACATCTTCAATTATTGGGTTGGCAGGATTAGGATCTGATCTCGAAAGAATATGTACAGGGGTAGTATTGGTTTTACCTTTGAGGAGCTGTTTTGTAGATTTTTGTTTACTTGTTTCCGAGACATCAATTCTTCTTCTCCTCAAATTATATTGCTTGTGAAATTCGTAAATGGTTGTATCGTATCCTTCCTTGAAGTCAAATGATTCTCCTGAATGGGTTTGAAATTGCTTAAGAATATGAGCTTCTTGATCATCTTGGGTCAAGAAAATTTCTGGTTCGTTCTTGCATTTAGTAGAGTTGTTTATTTGAACATCTTCAGTTGGTTCCTCAGAAGTTGAGGCTTCAATATAATTTTCCTGGAATGGGGGCCTAATATTTTGGTCAGGACCAGTTTTTCCAGTATTTTGATTTTGGTTCCTTTTGAAATTTGGATTTCTCACAGTATTGCTTGGTTGACCATCCCAAGGAGATTTCTTTTCAATTGTTTCTACTCTATCTCCTAGCCTTTCCATTCCTTTGATAATAGCATCCAGTTTCTTTTCAAAAGATGTGGGTTCTTCGTTTAAAGGCATTCTCCTTTCAGCTCTGGCTCTATCTCGTTTCTCTATCAGGTTGGATTCAACACTAACAACTATGCTTTGCATTTCTTCTAAAGTTTGAGGAGCTCTTTCCCTAAGTTAATACGCCATATCAGAATCAAATCCATCAAGGGATTTGATTAATACTGAATTTGGAGGAGGTCTAATATTTTAGGGAATAGCATTATAAACATCATTGAACCTGGTGACGTAATCTTGCACAGTCTCATTTTGTCCTCTCTTTAGTTTTCCAAAGTCTGATAAGATTTGAAGAGGATCTTTCTTCTTTTCCCATCTATTTAAAAATGATCTATAAAGAGATCGTAAGTCAGTAACATTGTTTGCAGGAAAGGCTCTAAACTAGGTTATAACTTCTCCAGTAAGACTTTGGACAAATATTCTCATTCTTACATCATTAGCATCTATTTCATAAATTTCAAAATAATCGGTCATCTTTTTAGTTTGTTGTTGTGCAGTGTAAGTACCAGAACGATCAAAAGGAGTGATTTTATTTTGGTAGTCTTAGGGCATAGCCCCTATATTGGCTGGTAATACCAAAGGAGCATATCTATTTGCCATTGCAGGAGGTAGTGATGAAATAATAGGTGATGTTGGTCTATGAGTAGTGGATGGAGGAGTAGAAAGGGTAATTTGAGGTTGAGATGTTTGATGAAATATTGATGAACTGGGAGAAGCTGAAGTGATCATAGAAATATTTGATGTTCCTTCAAAGATAAGCTCAAATTGTATGGAATCTCTCAAATGTTTATCAAGATGTGAAATAACAAATTCAAGTTGTAAATCTTCAAGAAACACTGGGTTTGGAACCAAATTGGACAACTCAGATTCAGAAAAGTTTACAAATAAAGAGGTTTCAAATTTCTCGTCAAAAGGTTCATCCTCAAGATAAATCCACTTCACAAGACAGGATATTGATCTATAGAGAGGTCGAGAACTACCAAAGCTTTCTTGACTATCTTGTCTCCTAAGAATTCTGGGGATCAGATTCAGATTTTCAAACACAGGCGGCGGATTTAGATCAGGATTAGCCCTGGTGTAATGAGTCCTTTCTGAAGCCAGGTTTCTGGGTGATATTTTTTGGTTTTTTTATAAATGGAATGAAAAATACAACTTCAACAATCTCTTTAAGAAGTTTTAGATATTGGATTTAAATTTCCTTAAATATTTATTTGACTAGAGGAACTGATCAAATGTTTGAAACCAAAGTTCAGTTCATAAACTAGACCAGAGATAGACTAAAGCAGCATTTATTTACTTATGCAATTGCAGAGCAAAAGCAGTTCAAAGGATACCTGGCTAACTTCAGGCTCCATCTGTAGTTTATAAAGTAAACAATAGTAACAATAAAATTATTCAGATTCCCCAGTATGGTCGCCACTATGTTATCACTCAGATTTTCCTTGAAGCTGTTGAGAAGAGGAAAGGGGTCCGAGGTAACCACAAACCAACTTTTAGGTAAGAATCTAGCCAATCTGTACCCAGAGAGGGCTCTCTCTGTAAAATTTAGCTTTGTTTTGGAAGATATTAGGCTAGTTATAAAGTCCAGAGATTTTGATTGAAATTGGGTGGTGAAATTCTATTGCTGAGGGTAAGATTAAGTAGTTTAGGCCATTGGGCTAATGGAGTCGAAGAATAAGGCTTAACTGGATTAAGTTTCTTAACAAAAGATGGTTTCACAGGGCAAGGTAATCAAATAGGAAACAATTATAGATCTAAAGTGAATGGAATGGAATCAAAATGGATGAAGGGAAATTAATATTCCTTCAAGACATTCGAAAAAGGGGAACTTGGATGATTATTAAGAAAGAGAAATCAAGAATTATTTACTAAATAACCAAAATGAATAAACTAGAAAACAGGAGCAATTAAGAATTCAATGTTTAAACTAGTTCATAAGAAAACATTTAGAATAACAACGATTAAAAACAGATTGCACTTAAGCACTTTCTTATTTATTCATTTTTGTCAATTATTCAGATATGAAACACAGATGATATAATAAACGAGTATAAAACTTCAAAACATAAGAGATGGATGACTTATTGATCCGTTGTCTGATACAAGAATCCTGTGAAAAGTCATTTGCATCAATTCCTCGTGCAGCTAGCCATAAAAATTTGGTCCAACAGCACTTTATTCCAAAGTAATCAATGTTACAGCAAAGTCTAAGAATCCACCCCCTCAATACTCCAATTGAGGGAGTATTTATACAAAAAATTATAAAAAATATCTCATAACAAATTGAGATATAATCTAGGATGACTCATAAGTATTTTACAACAAACTAGAGACAGATGATCTCGTAGATAAGAGAAATGATAACTGATGTTGTGCTATTTCCTTCTTTTGAGAATGTGCTGGAGGCAGGCCCTAGGATTTGGCTTGTTGTTGTCCTCTTTAGTAACTCTGTGTTGACTGCTCTATTTTACTAATACTCTTTATCTGCACTGATACTCTTTAAATTCTGTTTATCCTTTTATCATTTTTATCATGACTTACTGTAGTAAATAATCAAAATTTCCTGTAAGGATAATTTTTTACAAAAGTTCTAACATTTCTTCCCACCATTTAGTTTCCGGTATTATGGTCCTTTGTAGCTTCCTCAGAGTTTCATCTATCTCTGTATATCTAAATAAAGTAGGTTTAATTGGGAACAAATGCTTTACCTCATGCTCAAGATAAAACAAATTTTCCAATCTGTCATGAATATTTTTGCCTGTAGGCAATGCTGCTGCTAATGAACTAGTTGAGGAACTGGCCTGATTGTCAGCATGCTTGTTCAATTTCTCAACATAACTTTCAAGTTCCATTAGTTTATCCTCTGAAACTAAAGGGCTGGGAAATCCTTTATTCAATAGAATATCCAATCTTTTTATGAAGGCATGGATTTCTTCTTGCATATCAGAGCACCTTCGTTCTAGACTCTGCATCAGAGTTCTTTTAGTAAAAACTCTTTTTATCTCCAAAATTGTTCTTGTCCTGTCTTGAATGCCAAATTCTTCAAGTTGATGTTTATTCTTAGTATTCAAAAAGTGTATAAGTTCATTGGCTTCTTCCGGCATGTTTCCTAATTCTTCTCTTGATTTTATAATTTCTTCCACAACCAATTTAACTAAATCATTCTATCCATACATTATTTGAATTAAGGGCCAGACATTTTCAATTGATTGAATGATGTTGTCCCAAAGAATTTATTTTATTTACTTTAAAGGTCTCTCCAATGTGAGATCCTTCTCCAATGCTTTAACCAATTTTTCCAACCTGTTGACCTCTCTTGTTTTCTCTGCAACACTTATCTTTGAGAGATCATATTTCTGTTCTAAAGTGGTGAATTGTACCTTTGTTCTTTGAAGCTCTGTCACTTGGAGTTTCAATTCCTCCATTGACTTAATTAATTCTTCTGTACTTAAATTGGAAGTATTTACATGTGACAATTCTGTTGGCTGACCTGTTGTAGATGCTGAAATATTAGGCTGCTTGTCTTTTAATGCCTTTTCAAGCTCTTTTTCAGTTTCATTAAGTTGCTCATTCAGTTTCAAGAGCAAGTCCATCAATTCTTCTTCAGAATTTTGCTTCATGATTTCTGCAGTCTGTGGATGTCTTGAGGCTGGTAACTTCAGTTGTTTTCTCAAAGCTGTAATATCATCATCTTTTTTCTTGATCAGTGCTTATATACCCTTGACATCTTTGGGATTATGTCCCAATCCAATTATTATTTTCTCCAAAGTCTTTATTCTATTGTCCTTAACTTGAGAAGAGGCTTTTTCAAGCTGCAATTGTGCATTAGTATTCTCCAAAGAATCCTGTAATTTGTGGGTCATCATTGATTTATCAGTCAGAGTAGAATAATTCATTTCACCTGTTTGTTTATGCAGCTCAATTTCATCCAAAGGATGGATATCCTTTGCTATGACTTCAAAATTAGTTATGATATAATCTGCAGCTATTTGAGGCTGCTGCACTTTGGGTTTGAAGTGACTCATTACCATCTTACCTTGTTGGATGTCATAGGCTGACATCAATCTTTGTTGATTCTTAGGAGCCATCTTCAAATATTGATTGTAAACTTGAAGTCTTAGTGGATCATTTCTGGCCTTTATATTTATGAATGTTCTTTTGATATCCCAGGCATCTTTCACTGGTGTTTTTAAAGAAGATACTTCAACACTTTGCTGCCTTTGTAGTTCCTTTCTTTGTGAATTAGTGGATGTTCCACTGACTGTACATGTTTGTTGACTGCCTAGTTCTTCTCTCCTTTGACTATCAGATATTTCATGAACAGATTCCACTTTTGGAAGAGGATTTAGTTTTTGTCTTTTAACATCAGGTTGTTCTGAAGACCCACTGATAGGGGTAGTTGCTTCAGCATCTCTTTTTTTACCCTTTTCTACATTGAGAGGAGTTTGTAAAATTGACATTTCTAACACATTGGTCTGAGTAGGAGAAATCTATACTTGACCCTGTTCTTTAGAAGTTTCAGGTTGTTCTTTCATTGTAAATTTTTCTGTAACTTGTATATCAGCCTCTTTTTCCTTTCCTTTAGATGCTACTGTAGCCAATGCACTGATTTCCTGTAAATTTTGTTGGGAAGTTCCAGCAGAAGAAGGACCTATACCTGGTATCTGCACCTGTCCAAAAGAGTCCAGGTCAAGTATTTTTTCAAGGTCTTTCATAACATTTTCAACACTGACCTGTTCACTATCTTGCTCTATCAATGTCCCTTCCATCCATTCATCCATATTGGCATATTGTTCAATTTCTGGGATTCTTTGATGAATGTATGGTGATAATTTATTTTTCATCCTTCTATCACAAATAAAGCTGGTTGGGTCATAAGGTACCCAATAGAAACTTTTTTGTAATTTGAGATAGTCTTCTAAGATTCTTTCGGCTTCTTTTCGAGCATCCCTAGAATTGCAGACAAAGGGACCTAATTGACTTTTAATCATGAGTTGAGATTTTTTCTTTGCTTTGCAAAAATGGAATATATCAGAATTTATCATCTGCCTGAAATACTCTAAGGCAAAAATTTTCATTGGGACATATTTTGGCAACTTGAATGGGCATAACTCACACCCATATATTCTGATTTCTGTGTGATTTCGGTATAGGTACCAATCACCTATCCGGTATTGCTTTGAGAGTTGTAGAATTTTCTTGATTTCACTATTGACTCTAGGAGGGGAGACCCCTGTCAACAAAGTGGTTGCAGGGTGTAAAATAGGTCAATAAAATCATTGTAAGAATAAGGAGAATCAGAGGAATTATGAGTGATGTCAGACCAAAATAATACAGACTTATGATTTCCTTTGGCATCAAGTTTTTTTGACATAGAAAGGGAAACTCTCTGATTAAAAGTAAAGCATGAGATGATATATAATAGAAGAATATTTGAACACTCTTTCATTCTCTAATCTCATGAGATGATCATGGATTTTATCAGAAATGTAGGAAGCAAAATCATACTTGACAGTAGGGAGTTGTCCAGGGGTAAAAATTGACAACAATACTAGTGTTAATTGGTCAACATATTCACTAGTATTGAAACCCATTATAGAGGATATCATATTCAAAATAAGCCTTCCCACATTAGTGAAAAGGGTATAAACATAAGGGGGAGGGCCTTTGGGCTAATGTTCTAGAAACATGAAAGTTTGGCAAAGGCGATTCAACTCTTCATGGGATAAATTGGCAGATTTCTCAAGTAATTCTCCCATGGAAAGGGGAGTCAGGGCTTGACCAGGCTGGAACTATAAAATTTCGTTAATAGACTGAGCAGTTACTGGGAAAAGGATAGTTTGACTCGGGGATGAGACTACTCGTTGATTGGGATCATAATTTTCATGGCAGTAATGGATTATTTCAGGAAAAATGTGGAATAAAGGGAGAAGATACATGGGTAGATTGGATTCCCATAGTCCAAAAATGTCAGAACCGTTTAAGTAGTTATCTCTGCAGTGGCAAAAAATTCGAAGAGGATTTTCACTGAGGACAAGGTATTTGATTTGGAAATCTCTATCTGCTAAAGGCAGATAGTCTAAATCTCTCTGAGGGGCATTCATGGGTATGACATTCAAAGCCACGGGAATTTCCATTTCTGGTTCTTGTGAATTCAGAAATGAATTCAGGTTTTGATGAAAAAAACGGGAACAATCATAGATTTGGGAATATAACTGTAATTTTGGGATTTGAGAAATGAAATGAAGACCAGTCTTAAACCCTGTTTCAATTTTTTGTGTGGAATTAAAACAAAAACCAGGATTTTGCAGAGTTCAATGGGATTTTGGGTAAATACCTGTTTTTCGGGAAATAAACGGTGATGAAAACAGGTGTTGGCTATGGCGGATGAATTCTGCATGCTCGACTACAATTTTCCTTAGCAAGGTGGCGGTTGACAATCTGCGACAGTTTATTTTTGAATTAATTGCATGGGACACTGGTCACTGCACGAGATAGTGAAAATGACGCGGGTTCTTTTGTTTTATTTGCAAATTAAAAGGTTGGCGGGGTTTTTATTTTTTTTAATGGATGACGTCAGCAAGTATGGGGGCTTCGTCATGGGAGGTAGGCGGTAAGTGGTTTCCATCGCACTGCATTTTGGGAAGAGTGGTTTTCAGCGGAGGGCGAGCGATTCCATACGATGGATGACGCGTGGCGCGACACTATTCAAAAAATCGCTTGGCCATCGCACGTTACTGTTCGGATGTGGATGGGCAGCGATATGGACGACAATCGTAGATCTCGGATTGATCGATCGAATGGTCGTCGGGAAAGGAAGATGACGGGGAATTAATATGACAGACCAATGTAATTTATTAAGAAATAATTGCATCGCGGGCGATTTGATTGGTGGATTGTTTTTTAATTAACCGTGAGGGTTAATTAATGTATTTTAAACGTGGCAGGGATCTGGTTTTATGATTTGATTAATTAATCAACGTATTAAGGTTATATTTCAACCAACGGGGTGGAATATATATTAATTGGGAATTTTATTAAAATTATACAGGAAAAGGGGAAATTTTCGTAGGGATTTAAATAACAAGTTAGAAATTAATATGGAAAATGAACAGAAGCACTAAGTATAAAACATCAAGGTAATGTATTTAACTTATGCTTTTATGAATAGGGGTTTTATGAAATATTGCATAATTTTCCTAAGTAAAATGGGATTTTACTTAGGAAAATATTTTTTAGAAGTGAATGAATGTCATGATGAATGATTTTAAGTACTTAGGCTTTTTCAATTATTGGGCCGAGGGTCCGGTCCCTTCAAAAGTCAAGGAAATGCCTTGAGCCCCTCTAATTTTCAAATATCTTAGTACTTAGGGGAAATTAGTGAAATTTTTAGGGAAAGATGAGAAGGTAAGTTAATAATTTTGACTTTTCTTTGCTTGAAATTCTTCCAATGTAGTGTCTGCCTTTGCACCTGTGATGAAAGTAAAGATTTAACACATCTAGAGTCATTATCCATCACATATAATTCTGCAACATCATCTACCTACCCTACCTACTTTACCCTACCATTTTTTCTTCTTTATTAGGGTGCACTTAGACTGGCAAACCCTTACCACACTTTTTCTTTTACATGTGGAAATCTATCTAATTCTAACCTTATTACATCCAAGGGCTCAAATTAAGCTATTGAGCTCCTTTTATTTACTGTACCTATTTACTCATCTACCAAGATTAAACAATTTGGTCAGATTTTATTCTCTATCTCTAAAACATAAAATTGAAAGATGAACTAGCCAAGCTTGAACTATTTGACTGTTCATAAATTGTGGCATAAAATACAAGTTGCACACAATTTGTTTATTTACATAAGAACAAAAAGTAGTGGCATTTAGACTTGCACACTTTCCTTGGCCTTTCTTTTGGTGGGATTCATTTTGTTTTACTTTTTTGGCCATTTTTTATTCTTTTCACCCTTTGATTTTTCTTTTAGAGTATACCCTCTTTACATTTTTTTATTTTTTATTTATTTTTTGACAATATGGAAAAACTTTGCAACAAATAAAGGTATGAACATATTACATAGCCCATCAAGTCAATCATGATATATGACACCTATTGCTATAGGAGTCTAATAGGTTGACATAGATGCTCCATTAGTGTTTTTTTCCTAACATTATGTTTCCTTTCTCCCATAGATATAGTTCTATTCCCACCTCATTAGAGAATTTTTGAGGTAAAAATGGGCCTCAAAACAAAAATGTACAACCAAAATCAACTTTATAAGAATCAATGGGATTCAAGATGATGATGTCAACCATGGGGGATGATTCACCATTTTTGGAGAAAAAAAGTAAAAAGATTAAAAAATAAAAAAAATAAAGAAACTACTTTCAACTCGTATTTTCAACTTATCTCTCTCCATTTTTACTAAAATTTCGAGAGGGAGGACTTGTTGGATCCATAATTTAATTCTACATTTAAGGATTACCCATGTAGCATACTTTTGATGGACCCAACCAAATGAAAAATGAAAAATACATGAAAAACATGATTGCAATCATGTTTTTTTGTGTATTTCTCATTTTTCATGTAGCAGGGTCCATAGAAATTATGAAACATGAGCCTCCTTGGATGAGAAATTAAATTCCACATCCAATGAGTGCCCCCACTTGGAATTTTAGTAAAACTGTAGGGAGATAAGTTGAAAATATGAGTTGAAAAAATAGTTTTTCCCTCTATAATTTGATGATTTAATATGGTCTTATTTATTATTTCCACTATTTTTTTATAATATTCCTTATGAGGCCCATTTTAGGCCTCCAAATTTATATAATGCATTTTTAAGTTAGCCACTATTATCCTTTATTCGCTAAATGATACAACCCATTACTGGTGGAGGATTTCTCACAGTCTTGAGAAAAGTGGCCATATTCATGGAAAAAGTGACATTTGAAGGGGATCAGCTCATAGTCCAAGGTATGAAAATTTTTCCAACACCCTAGGGTAAGATTGATTTAAGAGGACAAACCATTTTCTAGATCTACGTCAACATAGATCTTAGCACAAGTGAACTAGGATCCCTTTGGTTTGGCCCTATCCAGGTATCTCCCAAGTCAATTCCCTATTGCTCTCAAACAATCATTTCTCCAGTTGGATAGAGGGAGACGAAGTATTTTGACCTAGATAAGGATTGAAATTGGGACATCTTCATCCAGGTTGATGTCCAGAGACCATTTATTAAGATACATCCCTTTGGATCCAAAGATGTAAGGGCCATTTCACAAGACTACATATCTATCTTCTTTGAATTAAAATAGAAAAATGAAGAACCCATTACCACATGTGTATAGCAGAATGTTTCCCTTCATCCTTGATTTCCAAGTTTCTTCGATCCACACCTCCATTTATCAAGGGGATGGTCACATCTCTATAAAATTTCCAACAAGACAATGTTCAAAGTAGGCCAAATTTGTTCTTCTCATCCCCATAGGGAGCACCACTTTGGGAATGGGCTCATATTTCTTAACAAATTTCTCTTGCATGAATTTTCTTCTTGGTTTGTTCGAGATAGCAACCACGAGGGCCTGGAATGCATTTCCCTCTTTGTTAGCTGGAAGTGGAGAAACTCCCTTGATAGGAGCCAATCACGATGCAAATGGATCAGGATAATATTTTGTAGGAGACACAAAGCTCGATTGGCACATATTAAAAAATACAAAGGGTGAATTTTTTAAGCCCAATATTGGTCAACTGCGGTGTATATCAACCACATTAATAAATGTGGTTATGCTAGTTACAACTAATGTGTGTGGGATCGATTAATTGACCATGTATGACCATGGTTGATGAGGTTGATTGACATATATCAATGACATTAGTAAATGTCATTGACCTTAGTTGATCTTGGTTGACCGTTACGGTAGACAATGGTTGACCATGGTTGATTATGGTTGACCATTATGGTTTACACTACTGAATGCAGTTGATCTTGGTTGACCATAGTTGATCATGGTTGACCATTATGGTTGATCATGGTTGACCATTTGGTTAACCATGGTTGACCATGGTTGACCATGGATGAACATGGTCAACCTTGGTTGACCATTTTAACCATGTTCAATCATTCAACCATGTTAATCATGGTTGACCATATTTAACCATTCTAACCATAGAGATATTGATTAATGACCATAATTGTTCTTGATTGACCATGGTTGATCATGGTTGATCATGGTTGACCATAGTATATTTGTAATAATATTATATTTTAATATTTTTTACATAAATATTATTATTAATGATATGTATATTGATAATAATAATATGATTATTATCATTAATAATCTTAATGTCGATGTTAATATATTAAGATTTTATTAACACAACTTATTAAATGTTACTATAAATGTTATTAATACCGTTAATATCAATATAAAGTATTAATGTATATCATGATTACATTAATAATAATATTTTTACTGCAATAATAAAATTGTTAATAAATTTGTAATGGGATATTATTATAATTACCAATAAAACTATTATTAATGTTACTAATATTAATATTCATCTGAGTGATAAGTAATATTAGTATTATACAATTGTTATTAATGCTATATAAGTATTAACATTAGTATCAATGATATTTAATGTTAAAATAATAATAATAATAATCAATAATCAATAATAATGTTATTAACCATTTTACTATAAATAAAATATAAAATTATTATGGACCCTACTATTATTATAAATATTAATAATATTTAATGTTAAATATTATTTATTATTGCCAATATTTTTTTGTTGGTCAAAATATTTCTATTAGTTCTTAAAAAATTTACAGTAAATAATCATGAAAGCCCTTGCACTCTGTTGATTTTCTAGGGCACATGCTAGAATTAAATTTTTCTTCACCTGATAATGTAATCACCCCTACATTTACCCGAATTTACAAGTTCTCTAGGATAAATATGAGATGAGAGTTACTATGACATGGCAAAACCTCCAAGTTCTAGTTATGGAAGTGAGATCTACAAACTGAAACTTCTTTTTAACTGATCTCACAACCCAGATCCATGCATGCAACTATGTATGTGACTAGAAAGCTCTAGGTGCACACATGCCTTCCTATGTGTGGTTGTCACCAAAAATTACCAAAACTATGCATACGGTCGTGAAATAAATGCCACATTTTTAGGGCTAGCCTAAAAGCCACTGCCAAGAAATGCCCAAAACTTTCCAGAATTTGGTCTAAGGAAAACGCAATTCCACACAAGCTATACTAGACTCAGATATTGTCCAAACATGCTAGGTACATGATAAAAATTTAGAAAAACAAATGATAAACATGGTAGCTACATGTCATGAATGCATATTTTATCATGGTCTCTTTCATTTCACTAGTGAATCATCAAGAAGGATCACTTCCCTTCTCAAGCTAGCTGCAAAAAAACTCGTTATCTCATGCATTCATGTAATCATTCAACAACTTATCGACTCATGAACAAGATCCATAACAATAGCACCTCATTTATCCATGTCTATAACCCACATTAAATCAAAATGAAGCCATGACAAACTAGTCATAAGATAAACATAGTAACCAATACATGTGCTCATTAGTACAATAGGAATCAATACAGAAACACATATGCAAATTCGAACCAATTCATGGACTTCCACTTACAACTCAACCATATATTGAGCTTAAAAAAATATTTCTTTCAAGCAATCACCCCCATGCCATATTCTAACCATGAATGAGGGATCTTATGGGATAAACCAAAACAAAACCAACCAGGGAATCCATAGGATAAACCACCTCAACCCTCAACCACAATGATTTCAACTAAACTGGCCAAGAAATCACCAAACCAACATAATCTTGGATGCCTCAAAAATTATTCACCATACCTAGAGGAAGTTTCATGTCTCCACCCACCTGTCAAGGGATTTCCAGAGAAAACCATATCCACCCCCAACCCTTGGGATTTTCTTGAGACCACCTCACCCGGAACTGAAATCTTTCGAAAATCCAAAGCTCAAAAAAGAAAGAATCCCATCACACCATGACTATCCAAGAAATGGCAAGGAAAGGATGAAACCACAACCAATCCAAGAAAAACCCTTTCCAATGAAAACAAATGAACCAAATAATCATATGCATGTACCATGCATACACATCCCATCAAATAAATTACACATGCAACCTATTACCTACAATATCTTCCTGTTTTAGCTGTTATTCTTAGAAAGTCCACTTAGATTCAACTGATCTTGTAATATGCTAAAACAAAATACTTGAATCTATTCTAGAAATCACAGAAACCAATTACAATCACGTAATATTCAAATGAACAAGAAAGATAAATAATTTCAATCACATAACACAAATATTTATCTGTGGAAAGCCTTAGCTAAAAACCCCATAATCTGTATATTTAATTAAGTCAAGAATATTAAACAATACAATGCTTCTCTGAGGCTTGAGAGCTCTTTGCACTATCTCTGACTATCTCACTCTGATCTAAGCAAAATTTGTCCAATACTTAACCAATTCATTGCCCCTATATTACCAACCCTACTCATGCATTCCTGAGGGAATTGAGCCCCTATTAATTAGAAAACTCCTACTAATGTATTGCAGAATACATCCAAGGCATCCTAATGACCTCATGCATGACTTGCACAATTTTCTAATTATACAAATGATAGTTTACTTCCCTTTAACTCCAATCTCAATTGGGTCTTCCTTAGAACTGACATGCTACATATATTTATAGTGAATTATCAGTCATCTGATTGATCACTGCATGTCAATTAAACTAGATTTAATTCACTTGACCTCTCACTAGCTCATCCATCAGTTAAAATTAGTTAAAATGATTTTAACACAAAATAAATAAGTTAAATAATTACAACTCAAAATAAACTGCAATTTTACCCCCCAAAAACTTAGAGTGAACTCTACATGCCTCTAGTTTGACATCCAGCTTGAATTAACTGAGCTAAATAAGTATTCCCAACTCAGTTAACTCGTACAATTTGTCATGTGATGTTGAATTACAATTTCCTTCTAATTTAATTACGGAAAAATTAAATTAGAAGCCTCTTCTTGTTTCCAATTTCAACACTCCCTTTCAACAAGAAAGGGATTTTCTTCTACCCCGATCCTACCTCTGTGGAACTTAAATTTTCCTCTTAAAAGTTCCTTCTTCAAGATGTATGCATCCCACTCCTCTGTGGGAATGTACTCTAACGAAATAATCCTCCTTTGTACACAATCTCTAATATGGTGATACCAAATATCAATATGCTTGGACCTGTCATGAAAATTGGATTAATCAGGAGTTTGATGCAACTCTGGTTATCACCATCAATCACCGTCGGATCCATCTGTTGACCAAACAAACACGTGTATTCCTCATCCAAATTCCCTCACATGCTACCTTCCTAGCCGCCATGTACTCTACCTCTACTAAACTAAGTGCAATTGATCTTTGTTTCCTGATGTACTAGAAAATTATTGTTGATCCTGTTGGCTTGTGGTTCTTTTGAACAGATAAGGAAACATCAGATTTAAGCAAAGTAGGAGCTGGAGTGGCTAAGATGAAGGCCAATCACTTCAAGCATGGGTCAGGAGGACGCCCCACAGTCAAAAGAGGGAAGAAGCTTACCATTTACCTTTTTTCACCTCTAACCTCTCTGGTCATCGCACTTCACTCCTTGCAGTGTATAAATCTTACCTTCCACTCCTCACATATGAAACTCGTGGTTTGCGATCTGCAGGCAGCCCCACTAGAATATAACTCTTACCTTCTGCTGCTCATATATAAAACTCACGATTTTTGATCTGCATGTGGCCCCACTTCTACCAAGTCATCCATTCCCTGCTCCCATCGCACATCACTCCCCACAGAATATAACTCTTACCTTCCGTAGCTCACATATGAAACTTGCGATCTGCAATCTGTGGGTGGCCCCGCCATCCATTCCTCGTTCCCATCACACATCGCTCCTCGCAGAATATAATTCTTACCTTCCGCTACTGACATATGAAATTTGCAATCTGCGATTTGCGAGTGGCCCCACTTCTGCCTTGCCATGTCACCCCTCCACTCATCGCACTTCGCACATTGTAACTCTTAACTCTTTACCCTTCACTCCTCATAACCAAACCCCCCGACTTTCGATTTTCAATATCAGTTGGGCCTCACCTCCGTCTGCCATGTCACTTCTCGCCTATCGCACATCGCTCATCGTAGGGTATAACCTTTACCCTTCACTGCTTATAATAAATACTCCCGGTCTACGATCTGCGATATCATTTCGGACCCCACCTCCCTGCCACGTCAACAATAGCCCTTCCATAGCCTTCATTCTACTATTTTCAGTATTAATGAGCCTTGCTAACTCCACTATCGCTTTTTCCATCCTCCCCTCATCTATGCTTCATATCACGTATCCAATGACTCATGATCTATTTCGGCATCCCCCCCCACCAATCCAATACCATAAACCGGACAGGCCCCCCTCCGAAATCTGGTCTCCAATTTTGAAAATTAAAGCACAAGCATGGGTTTTTGGTGGAACAACACAGTTATGGTTTATTCAGTTAATCTAGGAAATCTCTGCTAAAGAGCAAGGCACACGCAACACAACTGGTTGTTTCATTACGGTTAATGTGAATCATGAGAATGAGGGATTGGAGGCCATTTGACAGCAGATGAAATCAAGTGGTGGAAACCAGACTTCCCACCTATTCATGACCACTCCTTACCATCCCCATGGAATATTCCAGGATTTTGCCTACGCGGCCCATAATTTTGTTTCTTTTTACTTTCTGATTATGATGTTTTGCTGGTGAAACCCCAATTTCACCTGATTTTTTTTTATTTTCTGTTGCAGGAGTGATTGCTTGATGCACGCTCTGCTAATTTGTTAGGACATTTTGATTTTCACATGTCTGAGCCGATCATGAATGTTTATTCGATCGTATACCCTCAAAGGGAACTCTATATATAGAGAGTTCAGAGATGAAACAAAGGTTCTGAATTTTGGATAATTTTTGTTGTAGTTTTGTACGACTCTGCACTTTATGCTCTAAGATACATATTTGGGAGAGTTGTTTTGAATATAATTTGATATACAGAGTTGTTTACTTGGATTTTGTTATCACTCCAATAATTCCTAGGGTTGTTATGTTTTTTTTAAAGAATATTAGAGGTAACCACAAAAACACTTTTAAGCTTAGGATCTAGCCTTCCTAATGCTCAAAGAGGGCTCTCTCTTTATGATTTAACTTTGTTTTTTTAGATGATTTTAGGCTAGTTATGTAATATTGATTGGGTTTTGATTTTGGTTTGTTTTGGTGGTGGAATTACTGATTCAGATGGATAGATATAGGTCTATTTTCCATTGGGCTAATGGAGTCAATGTATTAAGCAACAGATCAGAATCAAGTTCTAAAGGAAGTGTTCACAGGGTAAGGTAGCTGAGTAAATTCAAATATTTTAGGCTGGATGGTGAAATAGTTTTCAATCGAGATCAAGGAGAAATTAAGGGTTTTCAAACCAGATGATGAAGGAAATGACAAAGGTCAATTGAAACTAGGGATAAGTGAAGAATTCCCTAATCTGGATATCAAAAGAAAACATGAAAATGAATAACAGTTTAAGACAGTTTATTTAAACAAATTTTGAAATAAAATTCCTTTTATACATTTAGATTCAGAAAACATGCAAGTATGTGAAAAACTTTAGAAAATGATAATTGAACAATAGAAAGATACTTCATTGAAGTGGCTCAACACGTGAATCCTGTAATGCAATGCCTTTATTACTCAATCCAGTCTGTTGACTTGAAAATGGTACAATAAACCCTCAGGTTTCAGATCAATACAACTATAGAAATATTTAGCAATCCACACTCAATACTTCGAATTATGAAGTATTTATACAAAAACTATTACAAAATATCCTAAAACTAATTTAGGAATTATTCAAGGAAAAATAAATATCTTCATGTAAGAAGATAGAGACAACTAGGAGACTAATTGCTAGTTGTCCCTCTTTTATTTGGATTTGTTGTTTTCTTGTTGATATTTTTCTTCTTTCTATCTTTTGTTGTTGCTCAATGCTAGCTGCATCTTTACTCTTGAGTGTATTCTACACTGGCTACCTTTCACTGATTCCTTTTAACTCAGTTTTTAACTTTAAACTATGTCTTTCAATGTTAATTGTCTGCTCTGGTACTCTTTAACCTGTTACTACTTTACATTCAACCTTTGACTACTCTGTTTCACTTTTCAACCTGCATCTGTTTTCACTTTGACTGATCTGTTTTATTTTTCACTTTCAAAGTAAATCACATAACTTCACCCAAGCTTCTGCATCTAGTAATTTAATTTTTACCATTCTTCTGAAGATTTCATTAGCTTCTGTGTACTTTGCAAATGTATTCTTGTTAATGAATAAATGATTTACTTCATGTTGTAGGTAAAACAAGTTCTCAAAACTCTGATATAGTACTTTTCCTGTAGGAATTCCTTTCATGAAGGAATTTTTAGCTTCTTCCTTTGCCACTTCTCTAATTTTCTTATCATAATCCTCATGTTTCATCAATCTATCATTGATAACCAAAGGATTGGGTGGCCCTTTTTGCCTCAAAATATCAAATTTCACCATGAATCTAGTTATTTCAAGCGCCATGTTTTGACACTTCTCTTCCATTTGTACCATCAAGTTCCTTTTAGAAATTACCTTTCTTACCTCAAGGATTGTTTCAGTCCTATCACTAATACCAATTTCTTCCAATTCCTGCTTATTCTCGAAATTAAGAAACTTAATGATTTCAATTGCCTCTTTTGGCTTCTTACTAAGTTCTTCCTTGACTTTCTGAATGGCTTCACTGGCTGCTTTTATCAAATATTTCTGCTCATAAATAACTTGGATAGATGGCCAAATATTATTGACAGATTCAATAATATTGGCCCACAGTTGTTGCTTTGGTTGGGCAAGTGGTTCTTTCAATTTTAATTATTTCTCTAACTTTTGTACTTTCTCCAATCAATCTATTTCATTTTTGTGTTTCATTTTTATGCATGATTTGGACTATATTTTTCTCATCCTCTAGAATTTTTATCTTTTCTTTAAGTCTATTTATTTCATTAGTCTGTATGGACATATCTTGCATTTCTTTAACCAGTTTACCTACTTCATCACTAGGATGAGCTGTTGTTGTAGATGATTCTATACCTGATGTAGTTGTTGATGTAGTGGGAAGTGTTGTAGCTACTAGAACTACTATTGCTACTGAAGCTACTAAAGTAGAAGGAACTACTGTAGTAACAATAGGAATAGCAGTGACCGGGATTTATTTCATGCTGGCCTTTTTCTCCTGCACTAACTTATCCATCTCATTCTCCATCTCTTTCAGCTGAGCTGTCAACTGAATGATGATATTCATCATTTCATCTTTTTTTCCTTCATTTTCTAGACCTTCTTTTTCTTGTGGGTGTTCAATAGGAGGAAATTTAAGTTGCTTCTTTAATGCATCAATGTCTGCATTCTTTTTCTTGACGAGTTCTTCTGCAACTTTAATGTTCTTGGGGTCATATACTACCTCTATGACTAATTCTTCTAGTGTTTTTATTTTGTTGTCCTTTGCTTGTAAGGAAGCCTTCTCTAGCTTTAACTGGTCTCTTATGTTTTCTAGAGTATTTTGCAGTTTCTGTACACTCATAGCTTTATTGGTCATTGTGGAGTATATCATTTATCCAGCTTGCTTATGGAATTCTATTTGTTCTACAGGATGTAGGTCTATAGGATGTAGGTTTCCAGATGTAGGTATTTGGCAGGAAGGTCTTCTACATCATCCTGGTTTTATAATCAAATGCAGAAAGTAACCTGCTCTGGTCACTAGGTGTCTGCTTCCAATATTGGGCATAAGTATCTGCTTTAAATGCCTCATTCCTAAGTTTGATTTCCTTGTACTTATGCATATCCTGTTCTTTATCTACTGTGAAGAAGAAAATTCAACACTATGTCGCTTTTGAATGATTTGCGTATTAGATGTTGAAGGCTAGTGAGTTTCCTCTGAAACTGCTAGAGGTGCATTTTCTTTTAACACTATGTCTGTATCAATGATCTCAATTGTCTCAACTTGTCCATTTACATGATTTAATTTGGGCTTCTTCCTATACATCAATTTGAATTTTATTTTAGTAGTGGTTTGAGTTGAATATGATCCTTCTTCTCTTGACCTTTTGGAGTTCCTATCTTGTGGGGCTGGAGTTTGAAAGATGGAACTAGTATCACCTTGCTTCTCTGCCTCTTTCAAAGTATTCTCCAACCACTCTAACTGGTTGGAGTACTTTTCTATCTCCGGTTTGGACCCATGGATAAAAGTATTTAACTTAAATTTGGTTCTTAACTTGCTGATAACTCCTAAAGGATCATAATTCCATTTTCAACTTTCGCTGAACTTGAATTCCTGAAGTCATTTTTATGCTTGTTAACCAATAGTCTTGTTATTGCAGATGAAAGGACCAATCTGATTTTTTATTTTAAACTGTGTTTTCTTCTTGGCTGATAGAAAATTCACCTCATCAGAGTTTAGGATCTGCCTGATATATTCCATTGCAAATAACCTCATTGGGAGGTATTTGGGCAACTTATATGGAGTGAGTTGACATCCATATACCCTAATCTCAATGTGGTTCTGGTATAAAAACCAGTCTCCTGTCCTACTGTGTTTTGATAACTGTGAGACTTGTTTTATCTCATCACTGACTCTTGGTTCACTGCTATTGTTTACATATTGATAATTGGATGAATAAATGAATCAATGAAGTTGTTGTATGTAAAATTTGTGTAATATTTCCTGATTAAGGAATTCTAGAAGATAACTGATTGTGGATTACCCGCAGTGTCTAGTTTTTAAAGGCTTACTGCAAACCTTTCAGATTGGAACTATAAAAACATGTGAAACAATACTGATGAATATTTGAAGACACCTTCTTCAGGAAATTTAACCAATTGCTCATGAATAGCATCTGATAAGTACTAATCAAATTTAAATGTGAAGGATGGAGTTTGTCTTGGATAGAAAATGGACAAAAAACCTAGTATTGAAGCATCTACAAACTCATATGTGAAATAGCATAGAATGCAAGATAGCATTGTGATGATATGTCTTGTTCTTTCTGAGAAAATTGAGGCTGCATAGGGAGGATTACTCTTTGGGGTTTCAACTGATAAAGGAAATAAGGTTTGGAAGATCTGAAACCTCTTTGGAAAGTCAAGTTTTAGATATAACGCAGTGAGGATTTCAATTGACAGAGGAGCTTCATCAGGTTTATGTTGGATCTAAAGGATTTGGTTTATGGATTCAAAAGTAATGGTGAATAAAATTTCCTTGTTGTGGCTTATTAGGGCTCTTTCATTTGGCAGATAATTAACTTGACAAAGTCTAATGATTTCTAGGAATTGGAAAGACTGTGGGAGGATATACTTGGGTAAATTTGATTCAAAAAGGCATATATCATCAGCCTGGTCCATGAATTTGTTATGGCTCCAGTAGTGGAGCTCAAGGAGGTTGAAATCAGTGACAGGGTCATTGATTTTGAATTCTTTGTCTACAAGGGGGGTATGTTCAACATCAATAACAAGAGGTTGTAGGGGATTAACTATCACAATGCCTTGGGAAGCCATGGATTTATTTTATTTTATTCAATTAATTAATTTCTGTGATCAAGAAATAGCTCAGGCGCTTAGGAATACTGTAAAAAGATAATTTGGGCATGTAGAAAGGGTTTTGTAGGCAATAGTGGCTTTTCTTTTGGTCTGCAAAGCTTTTAAACTGGTTGAATTAACTTATTACTTTATTTTAGCTTAAGTACAAGCCTTGGTACTTACGAATACCTGGAAAATTAAGCTTTGGTATGCAAAAGGGTTCTCTGGGGGCAACAGAGGCTTTTTGAGGCTTCGATGGTCTTTATACTTCTTTAAAGCAGTTCCGCATCGGCTTGTAGTAGTAAAAATTTTTGAATTCTGTTGTGAAATGGCTTAAAAATAGGTCGGCAAGGCTCCTTCTCCATAGACTTCAATAAAAAAATGGTGAAAAAGGCTTGAAAGGGTGGTCTTTATGTTTTAACCAACAGTGGTTAATCTTTGGGCACGGGGTTAAATTCAAATAGAAGGGTGGTATTCATTGCAATGGGAAGGAATTAGATAAGTAGTTATCGCATGGTCAAAAGTGGTATGGTGATATTCTGCTGAGGAGCGCGATATAATGTGGGGCTGCCACGTAGCAAGGGAACAGGGTTGCAAAACTGCTCATTTCACAACCCCTCAGTGATGTTAAGTGTCGAGCAATCAAGGATGTGGAGAAGATTATTGGCCATCAGATATGATGAATGTAGATCTGACGGATGGGCGAATGGGAGGATGAATTGAGGATTTGATAGGAGGTGGGGCCCGAGTTTCAAGTCATGCGATGGGTTTAAAAATATAAGTAGGACCTAGGTTTTTTATATATGCGAAGGGTCAGGATATTATATTACAACAAGGTTTAGCATATAACGGAGGAATTAATAAAATAAAGGAGTTAGCATGGTATATATACAGGGTCGTGACTTTAATATAAGCATGAGTTAATATACATAGGGGTTAACAAAGTATGGGAATGGGTTTAACTATATATATTAAACTAGGGTTAAATGTAAAGGGAGGTTAATGAAATATGATGTGGGAATGTATATATCAGTAGGATTATAAAATACACTAAGAACTAGTGTTTAAATTAATATCGAGGAGGGATTTTTCATAGTGGGACCCGATATATTTAAATAAAAACTTTGGATAAGTGGGTATTGGGGTGTTTTTTAATGAAAAGGGAAGTTAGTGAAAGATTTTACTTTTTTCAAATGAAAATCGATTTTATTCTAGGGAAAAGGGGTTTAGTAAGGGAAAATAAGTGAAGTAAGGGAAAAAACTAAAATGAAGGGAAAGGGATATTTTTACAAGGGAAAATGCCCTTTAAGAGTGGCATTAGGGTTTTTAGCAAAGGGGAGGGGATTTAGAGGGATATTAGTGATATGAAATGACCAATTTCTGCTCTCCATGCTTTGTAACACTCTTCTACCTACCCATCATTTACCCTAACATTTTTTCTTCATTTACTAGATGAATTTAGGCTTGCTGACCATTTTTTATTTTTCTTTTATAACCAAACTATCTAATTCTAACCTTATGACTTCCAATGGCTCAAATTAAATTGTTGAGCTCATTATTCTTCTCTACCTAACTACTGATCTTCCAAGATTAAATGGTTTGGCTAGATCTTTATTCTCTAGCTATCAACATGAAATGTAAAACATGAATCAGTCAAGATTAAGTTGTTTGATCTCCATGGATTGTGGCATTTTGGACAAGTTGCACACAATCTTATTTTGAAAAGTAAATTAAAAAGTAGTGGCATTTGAATTTGCATCACTTTCAGGATTTATTTTTATCTCTTTTTGGTGGGGTTCATATTTTATATTATTTTTTGATATTTTTCTTTCAGTCCTGTGATTTTTATTTTAGGAATTACCCTCTTTACATTTTTAATGTGGGAAAACAATTTGCAGAAAGCAAAGTATGTACAATATTACAAGACTAATCATAGTCAATTCAAAACTATGAATCCTATCATTATAGGACCCTAACAATGGCTCCACATGGGGATGGCATTTCCTATTGAAATGTCAAGAACTTAATATCAGTAGCCTTATGTTGGGAAGGTAAATCCTCTTTGCGGATAGAGACAAACCCTCTAGACCTAGAGTGGGTATAGCAACAAAGGAACAAGCTAAAGTGTAGGTTCCTAATGAATGAATGAAAAGTACAGGGTAGATCGACCTACCTGGAGTCCAACGTTGTAGTCGATGTAGTGGTGGTGGCCTCTTAATCTCTGTCTCGACGGGTCACAATCCTTCTGCAACAATTCTCAGATACCTGCACGAATATCACAAACAAGAGAAACATACAAAACAATGATTTCATTCATAATCAATTAACCAGTCAAGGAGGGTTAAGCATATTGCATCAAATAAAACACATTAACGCAAGATGGGAACCATAAAATAGTCATGTTTATGTATAAATAGAAGAAAGAGTTACAACTGGAGTCTTAACGTCGTGGCCTCCTTCAGCAAGGTTCAGTCGAAGCACGTCTCAAAGGATCGTCGGAGAATTCAGACAGGGTGAGGACACAAGCCTAAGCTCTCTCGACAAATGTCTCTTCCATTCTATCTACCTAGCGAAAATTTCAGGAATTCTCTTCAGCGTTTCATCTATAATATGTTCAGCTAGCTCATCAATGGAATATGGCTTTATTTATAGAGGGAGAGGAGGAGGTTGGGATCCCTACAATGGTGGAAGGGAGGCCTTATCCCTTGGAAGGTTTCCCAAAAATGTGGAAACAAGAGGCCAAAGGAGGGAGGTCGTTGTTATGCAGTCGAACAACTTCAGATGACTCACCCACGAAGTTGTTATGATGGAAAATTCACCTCTATTTTAAAAAAATATTCCATAAATAGGTTGGCATGGGTAACTCATTGGGACAGAGCACCAATGGGTGCAAGGCCCAGTGTTAATCTTCCTCATTGGCGTGAGGGCATAACTGTATACTAGTGCCAAGGCAAAAACATGTGTTTAAGAAGGTCTGCTTAAGAAATTGTCAACAGAAGGAATGTTGTCCTCATGGAAAGGGATGCAATGATGGTCTTTGCAAGGCATGATACTTTTTTTTAGTCACAGAAATTATCCCCCAATGTGCGGGATAGGGATTGCAGGGACAGTGACAAAATGTTGTGTATAGATGCCCCCTAAAGCATGAGATCCGACAGAGACGGAGGGGTGAAATTCTTTAAGAGAACGCGTTTGAACCAAACACCGATGTCGGAAGACCTGAAAGTACGAATACAACTGATATCTCTTATACATAAACATGTGGCATGGGCCCAGCCATCCATAATAGAGTACATATATGAACCGAGATCTGAGGTATGGACACAACCATCCAACAATAAGGATAAACAAATAGTCTAAGGTATGGTCGCATCCATCCAATCAAAAGAGTCATAATAATTCATGATAAACCACAATATCCCACAACTTAGATCTTATCAAACAAAACCCAGGGTCTTACGCTCCATCTCGACCCAAATTAGTACAAATTCAAGCATGCGAATATGTGAGTTGAAGTCTAACATGTATGAAAGTCACCTGATTACCAACCAATGATGAAAGTTGTTAATAGGGACAAGAGAAACCACCAATAATGAAAATGGATCTCAAGGTATAACAAGTACAATCCACGGAATGTGAACAGTGAGCTGGCGTTGAATACCCGTAGAATCACTCGATCGAGGGCCAATGACGTGGACCTGTCGTTGAATGCAAAGAACTTGCCATTGAGGCATGCAAGCTCCAAGGTACCAGAAGGGAGTCTCTAGATCAACTTCCCAGATAATGAGCCGAAGTCAACAAGAAGCGACCCAGTCGAAGGAGGGCCATAATGTTTCCCACATCATCGACACGAGACAGAGGAACATGATGATAGTGAATCAGGACTGAACAGAGAATCAGAGGGGGGTTGAAAACTGCAGAGGAAAGCTTCTCTTGAACATATCAGTGACACGACTATGGATTTGGAAGTATTTGACATCAAGGGATTTGAGGCCATGATGGCGAGGCAAAGAGCAGATGAGAGGTAAAAACAGATTACCCAAACCCATGGAGGCAAAAATGACAAAATGATATGTCCCCAACCTGACACGAATGTAGATGAGTGTCATGTTCAAGAGCAACATACAACCAACACAACTAAAATTTGGTTCCATTTTCCCCCACCATTTCTGGCGAGTACCCCAATTATTTTTTAAAAACAAGCTTGAAGGGGATAGCACATCCTTGTAATGTAAGTTTGTCCTTCAGACAAATCCATTCTAGTACATTTTACGAGCCCTAGGAAGGAGGAACTCAGTGAACGTCATGGTGACGATGTTTGATGTCATCAGGGTTTAACAAGTCTGCCAAAGGAAGAACTTGACATCTTTTCATGTTTAGAGAGTTTGAAAAGAAGTAGAAAAGAAAACTCCAGCAAGTCCCTTTTTCGTAAATAGTCCTTCAGATCCCAAAAGGTAGAAAACAATATCTGAAACAACCTCTTAGTCGCAATAGGATAAGGTATTCCATTTTCGTAAATAATCTATCCCAGCCCGAAAAGGGGGTAAACGTATATTGGGTAGATATCGTTTTGCAGCCATTTAATGAGTTCAAAATGAAAAGAGTCTCTGAAATCTTTTCAATTTTAGAGAGTCAGAAAACAGCTGAAAGATGACTCCACTAGTGAATTTTCTGTATTTTTACCGAGACCAAAAAAGTATAAAATACAACTCATTACTTCATCGATATCTCATTAAAAACCTATCGCTGCACAAGAGACAAACGTAAAACCCATTTCTCGAAATAACATAATGTAATAATCAAAAAACATGTCTTAAAACCTAATTAGGGTTCTAAAAATTTCTAAAATGCCAAAAATGGTAAAAAATAATTACTTTTCACTCTTACCTCTTGTGGAGCAATAGTTACCCATTTCTAGAATTGTGATTTTGCGGCGACGATAGCAGGCGATCCAGCATATCAATCTCGAATCTGTCAATTCCAGGTAAGAGCCGACATCCTTCCCTGAATTTTAATTCCTCTTTCATTACCTACAACCCCAAATTTGGAATTCTATGGGGAAATTTGTAAAAAATAGGGCATGATGGTTGGCACGAGTATCGGGCACGAACTCGCGCCAATCACCCAGATTTATGAACTGGGGCACGCTCATTGGTGTGATTTTTTCCCAAACAGTCGCGCCAACCGTGCAAACCTTTTTAAGCATACAATGCAAGAAACCAGCCCCAATTTCCAAAAATGTAAAGCCTTATATTTGGCTAATGAAGTTCATATGAACATGTTTGCAGGTGTAAAGCAGAAAAATGGTGATCGAATGGAAAGAACGGGAACACAATGAAGAAGATGAGCTTGCCATGGAAAATGAGAGATGCATGGAAGCTCTCAGAGACTGTGGACTGAAAAAATTATTCATGACATCATGCCTCAGATCTCAACCGGATCTACTGTAATACTTGATCAGTATCTAGGATGAGGATCAGGAAAAATTCATTCTTCGTGACCAAGAACTCGAAATTGATGTTTCAGACATTTACTTCATAAAAGGACTGTCGCGTAGGGGGGAAGTACCAGTTGTGACCGACACCTGGCCCACCATGGAGAACATGAGCATGGTGATTAACAGAGTATGTCAAGGGGCACTGAAAGGATCAGGAAGCGGGAAAGTGGATATCCAAACTATCCTAGACTTGGCACTAAAAGTAGTACTACACACCATCACGCAAGTTGCGAGATTGCAAGCACCACACGAAGCAAAATAAAACACATCTAATTCTTGCAGTAGACTATCTGACAACAACCCTCTATAACTAGGCGGAGGCAGTGACGATCAATAAACGTCAAATTTCGAAATGCAACAAGACCAAACTAAAGCAGTTCGGATATGGGTCCACCTTGGTATCGTTCTTCTTGGAATGACTACCAGTCTTCTAGCGATAGGAAGTGATAGTCCCAACACCACCAGCACAGGAGCCATGGATGGCCCATTGGGTAGCGCTGATGCCAAGGTCAGGGGGTGGTCAACAAATGTCCTAGAGACCAAAGTTCTTTGATTGGCTCCACCGACAACTGATTGTCGTGGAGGATTGGACCTACTCTGGCACAGATTTCACTAGTGATCTGGACCTCCCACTCCCAGAAGGAGAGGATTGGGATGAAGCACTTGGTAAGACTCATTTAATTATTTTCATGAGTATTATGATTTTTTTTTCATGTATGTTCTAACATTAAATCCATGTGTTATATAGATGTTGGACCAAAAAGACCCGCAGGCATGTCTCTGATAGTGAGGTGAGTCCCTCACGACTTTGATATTACCCCTCATGGTGAGGGAGGCGAGGAGGAGGAAATAGTGTGCAACTTGGAGGGAATCTCTCGTGGAGTCCTGAATTATGCGTGATTCAACGATGTTCCTTATGCATACCAGAGACACATTGTAGGGGTGTCAAACCAAATTCACCGCTTGTTGAGGTGGCTTGTACAAGCAATGACATGCTATCATGAGCATCACGCTGATTAGACACCTAGGATTAATTCCTGCATATTTTTGAGAGACATGATGTCTCAGGATGTAACAGAAACACACATATTTTTTGAACTTATGATGCACACTGATGCAAACATTCAATATATATATATATATATATACATCTATTTTCCTATATGGATATTTTTCATGTGATGATGATTTTATAGATTATGCAAATGTCTATCTAATACAATATTAGCCACTATATTAGTCAATGCATTCATTTTCCTAGGAATATGTTGATGTGTGATATTTTCAAAATGTCTTTCCAATAAACGAACACGTAAATACAACCTTAAAATATGAGGGTTTCTAACTGAATAATTCCCATTAAGTTGAAGAACAACAAGTTGTGAGTCTAGATTTACAACCAATGCATGAATTCCGAGGGTAATCGCCTCGGTTAATAGTTCAATGACAGCACTATACTCAGTGACATTGTTTGTAGTTCATCCTAGACAAATGCCTTGTATATCTATCAACTCACCAGAAGGATCATAAATCACCCAAGATTCTGAAGACAAGTTCCAGGTACTACCGGAAGCACCATCCGTGAAACTGACATAAGGGGTAACAGACATATGCACAATAAGCAACAACCCAATAAGCAGGAAAACGCTCATAAAGCACACCAAGCCAAAAATGTACAAAAATTAAAAGAACACCTATGTATACAAAACATGCATGAATGACTCATGCATAATTTTTTTTGAGATACAACCTATTTCTGGGCTAATCCAGAGGATGAAATTCATAATTAATGAGCTCATAGGCCCCATTCCACAAGACACATTTGAAAATGTAGGTCCCATGCCACATGGGTTGAAATTGTCCTCCCCCCAGCTTATCATGAGCTTGGTCATACAAGAGGACGAGGCCTCCTTCCACAAAGGAGCAAGGGGAAACCGACTGGTGAAAATGAGCTTTGACCCACTTCTTCTGTGCCTCGATGACCAAAGAAACAAAGCGGAAAGTTTCATCTAGCCTTTCTAAGTAGAGAAGACGTTCTTCTTTTGGCGAAGTGTTTGGAAGCACTTCAACAGCCAACTTGAGCAAAGTTATTTCACACTCTTCGGTACGCCCAAAGAGCCGAAAATAACATGAGATTCCAGTTGGATTTGTGCATCCCAATCGTACGTTGAAGCATGGTGACAAGAACTTTATTCATGACTTCAACCTGACCATTGGCTTGAGGATAGTACGGCGTTGAGCTGTTGTGATGCAAGCCCAACCTAGAAGTCAACTCCGTTGGAACCATGATTGGTAACGATGGCTTGAGGGACACCAAACCTAGAAATGATGTGATTGAATATGAACTGATTTGTTGTCTTACCATCGGCGATAAGTGTAGGCATTGCTTCGGCCCATTTGGTGAAGTAGTCAATGACTACGATTATATAAGCATGCCCCCCGACCGAGTGAGGGTTACACGTCATAAAATTGATTCCCCACTTCGCAAAGGGACCAACGGTAATGATAGGGTGGAGATGTGAAGGCGACGCGCGCATGTTGCACTGATAGATATGGCAATCATGAAATTTTCGAACAACAATAATGCAGTCCTTGAAGATGGAGGGCCAAAAATACCCAGCATGAAGAATCTTCTGTGCAGTGGCATAACTAGACATGTGACCACCACAGGCACCAATGTGACAATTATTTAGGGCTTTCTTAGACTCCTAGAGATTCAAACACTGGTGCAGAATGGAATCTATCTGATGCGGTAGAGTGTATCTCCAACTATACGATAAGGTTGCGATTGATGACGGGTGTGTTAGCGAGCATCCTTCATCAACTCAAATATAAAATTAGAAGTTTGAAGATATATGATGATATCACCATACCAAGGATCAAGGGTGATAATCAGAAAAAGTGAATCGTTTGGAATGCATTCCTCAGAACCAGATGAAGTGGAGTCAGAGGGGAGGGAGCAGATCAGATCGGCAAAGACTAGTGATTTCTTCAACTTGGAAGTAGTAAACTCCGAATCGAACTCTTGGAGGATGACAATCCACTTCAAGTAATTTCCCCCTGGAAATTGTCAAGACAATACATAAGTCTTAGGGTTGTAGTTAGAAATCACAGTCACAATATGCAGTAGAATGTAATGATGAAAAAGTTGAACTTCTTGAACCACAGCCAACGATAACTTCTCGACATGATCATAGCACATTTCGGTATTGAGAAGGTTATGAGAGAGGTAGTAAATAACATGCTCACCACCGTCATCATCATCTTGCACCAAAACCATGGCAATCATGTTGAAAGCAGTGGCTAAATAGAGGGAAAAATTGCGATGATAGTTCGAAGGATGCAACAGAGGATCGTTGATAAGCAACTTCTTGAGAGCATCGAAATACTTCTAGGCGATCTCATCCCAAAGGAACGGGACACCCTTCTTTAGTAATCGCATGAATCCTTTAGCCACTTCGACATAGATAGGTATAAAATGGTGCAAAAAATTAGTCTTCCCTTGTAGACTCTGCAGTTGGTGTAATGACGATGGAGAGGGGAGATTGATGATAGCCTCAACTTTGAGTTGATCGAGGCGAATCCCATCTTTGGAAATGATAAACCCCAAGGGTCTACCAAAATAGACACAGAAGACGCACTTATGCAGATTTAACCATATGTTATAGCATCGATAGCGAAGAAATATCTGATGAAGATGGTCAGGGTGGTCCTTAAGTTTGGTTGAATGAGCTAGAAGGTCATCCAGAGAAGGCTGAACGATGTGCTTAATATCTTGAAAATCATATGACATCACCCGCTAAAATGTGGCCCTAGCATTCTTCAAGCCAAAAGTGAGCTTCTTGTACACGAAAGTACCCCAAGGACAGATGAAGGCAATCTTATGTTGATCAGTGAGGAGGATTTTAATCTAGTTATAGAGAGAAAATTCATCTGTGAGGGAAAATATCTCACTCCCAGCGTAGTCATCAATGATTTGATCGATAAAGGGAGTAGGATAATTATCCTTAGGACAGGCCTAGTTTATGTCACGATAATCAAAACAAACCCGAACGGTACCCTGTTTCTTATCTATAGGAAAAATGTTGGACACCCATTATGTCAAGGGAATCAGATAGATAAAACCAACGTTGAGAAGTTTTTCAACTTCACATTTAATGGTGGTAGCCTTTCTAGGGTGCACAGGATGAAGACGCTAACGAATAGGCTTTGAACCAGGGTAGGTAGGAATCTCATGCACCACTATACTAGGATCGATGCTGGGCATCTATTCATAGGACCATGCAAAGACATCATGGAAATCGCTGAAAAGGCTAGTATAAACCTGAGCTTCATCTGAAGAATAAACATGAGCTTCATCTGAAGAAAATGTGACCCCGATATGGATGTTCTCGAAAATTCCCGGTTTCACGAAAATGTCGATAGGCATCATTTGCGTGATGTTACTCAAGTTACCCTTCGTAAAAAATTCATGTGTCAGAATAGGAATTTTAAGCGGAGGAGAAGGAACCTGAGATGCAAACCTCTCAAGACACGTAGACATGGCCCCGAGACCAGGCATGAATGAGGAACGATGATGACTATCATCCCAGGGAAGATCCTCGAGAGACATAGTTTCCACGATGGCTTCATTGAAGGAAATATCTCTTCCAATGGATCGGGTGAATCTGAATCGCCAAGCCAAGGGGATTGAGAATAAGTGTCAAGAGACATGCTCAAAGGATCATGATCAGAAGGTGGAGGTTTTGAAGATGAAATAATTTCACAATAGTCTATCTCGATCAAACTTAACAACATTCAATCTCCAAAAGAATCGATCTGTTCAGGTGAAGGGATGATCCATGGGTCGTCAGACTGAGAGATCATATTAATCTGAATTATATGGGGTGGAGGAAGAGGAAAAATACCCATGAGGACAGGATCTTTGAAGAGACTCGGCCCTATTTTCTCGTAGGGAGTGGGAATCTGATCCACATACAGAACGTTTTTCTCGGAATAATAAGTGAAGAATGACAATTGATCAACAGTAACAATATTTCCTTTGTGCGGGAATTTCAAAACACAAAAGAGAGTGGATGGAACACACAACATGGCGTGAGTCCAACTGCGACTGAGGAGAAGATTGTAATTGAGCTTGGTGTCAAAAACTTCAACCTCAACATTGATTGTCTTCCCTTCTAATGTAATCAGTAAACTAGCAAGAACACCAAGAGGTTTTGACTCTCTTCCATCAAATGCTTCAAGGGAATTTGGTGATGAATTCAGAGCCAGAGAACCAATGTATTTCTAGCAAGTAGATGACATGACACACGTAGACGCACCCTCATCCACAACCGCCCTATGGATATTCATACCATTGATACCAACTTGTATGATGAGCGCAATTTGGTGCGGGAGTCGTGGGACGAAATTCTCCAAGTTGAAAGCGAGAAGGCTAGTATCAGTAGGATCAACCCCGCCAATCACAGATAGCAAAGCCTTCCATTGAGATGGACAAATCTGAATTAATTCTAATGCAGACATTGCAGATGGCGCCTATGCCAGATCCTCAACAATATTGTAATGTTGGGTAGCACGGGTGTTGGGATTTTAAGAAGACTTATGGAGTACAACTTTGGAAGGTGGCCATACAACAGGCTCAGTACTGGGCCTTTCAATCTGAAGAGGGCCAGAAGCAAGCGAAGGAGGACGACCATTAGTGATCTCTTTCCCCACTGCTTGAAGCGATCTGGTATAATAATTTGACTGAGTAGTGATAGACACAGATGCAGAACCGTTCATCATGAAAACCTGAGAGCCAAATGGGGCAGAGGGCTGAGGTTTCTCTACCATCTGGGTTTGTTGTGATGGAAAAGGTTCCTTGAGGATAGTCGTAGTTCCCTGGGTTCCTTTGAGAAGTCTACTTACTTCAACCCATTGAGGACAGTCCTTGGTGTAGTTCTCTTCATCACAAATCAAACAGGGGTACTTTGGCTTACGCTGTGAACCATCATCAGCATGAGGTTTATACGAATCTGGTTTCGGGGTATCGGCATTGACCTTACCTTTACCCTTCTTTTTTCCCTTGGAAGTATTATCTGCTGGATTGGCCTGAAAGACATTGACTTCCGCGGTTTTAACAGGATTCATGGTAGACTGAGAAGCAGTATCATTAGAAGGATTAGAATTTTTCTTCCCAGGATTTTATGGAGAAGACTTTCGAGAATTCTGAGACACAGAACCAATGATACTGTCGATGGATGGTGTTACCGGTGCTTTGGAAGTTTTAGGTCGAGGAGAATCAGGTAAGATATCATACAATGTGCCAGACTGAGAGTACACGAGATCGAGATACTGGGCATGAGAAATGGCTTGTTCTTTAGTTACACATTCCCCCATAGCTATGTCTTTAGCGATTTGATTGATAAACAAGGTAGTGAACCAATCAGTTAGAAGCTGATCAGGAATGTCAAACTTGATCAAGTGACGACGACACTTCCATTCATGAATATGATTTGAGATATGAGTAGCTCAATCTTGTTTCAAGGATGTGAGGAGGTGCGTCCCGGTCTAATAGAGAACTAGTAACTGAAAATGGGTAAGAAATGCCATGGCTAAAGAGTTGAAATCTTGAAAAATTCCACGAGATAATTCAATGTGACACTTTGCAGTGGCACCAGTAACAGTCCGTTGGAAAATACGGATTCGGATGGAATCGTCAGCCCAAGAGTTAGAGGAACACCACAAGTGGTATGTCATAACATGCGCTTGGGGGTCTTCTCCAGACTTTCCCTCAAACTTAGGATAATCACCAGGAATCTTAGTTGGAACTGGAGGCCAATACAGGTTATGAAGAATCGGATCGTTCGTTAACTTTGACATATCTGGTAGTTCCAACGTAGCGAGAAATGGTAATTGAGGATTAAAAGGCATCAGAGGCCTTTAATAAGGACCTATGTTAGCATTCCACCCAGTCTGGGAGAAATTCTGCCCCCATATGATTTGTCCCGGAGGATTCTGACCATAGGGGTTATAAGCCTGATAGTTCTACCCATACTGGGGTTGAGGACCGGGATACTAATTCTGAGCATACCATTGAATTCCTTTCTTAGCAACATATGGATTCTGGTGCGGAATGTAGGCGTTGCCTTGAGGTTGATTATACACCATCTGGGATTGATTTTGAGGGTAATAGGTAAAGCCTTGGGGTGCACTATATACCGCCTGATATTGACCTTAAGGAGGGTAAGTAGCACCTTGAGGTTGAGTAGGTGGACCCTGCTAAGCAGATTGAACAGGTTGTTGAGCTAGTTGAACAGGTTGAATCGGCTGTTGGGTTGGTTGAACAGGTTGAACCGACTGCTGAGCGGGTTGAATGGACTACTAAGGCTGGGCAGGCTATCCCTGCTGAGTAGGTTGGCTTGGATACTAAGGGCCATTGGGTTTCCAATGTGGAAGAGGTTGACCTGATGGTTGCGATGGACCAGGTTGTCCCTGATAACCAGGTTGACCCGGAGTAGGAACGTAGGGTTTTCCTTATTGCACAAGTTTTTGGCCTTGCTGGACATAAGGATGATGTTGTTGCATAAAATTTTGTCCCTATGGTGGATACATTTTCCCCCCAGGAACATAAGATGCTCCTGATTTATATTGATATTGAGGTTGACCAGAAGGACTATAGGGTTGCTGGACCAAAGGTTGACCCTGTAAGGGTTGTCCTTGTGGACCATAAGGTTGTCCCTGTTGAATCAAAGGTTGTCCCTGTAAGGGTTGTCCTTGTGAACCAGAGGGTTGTCCTTGTATTACTGGCCCTCGATGAGGGACGGTCCAATAAGGATCAGCTGGAGGCAAACAAACAACCTGATTTGGATCAATAGGAGGCAAATAGACGGGGTTACCGTAGACATCATAGTGATGCAGAGGATTGATAGGAGCCTGGGGTTACTGAGAACCCTGCGAGTTTTGTTGTTAAACAACCAATAGATACTCTTCAAAATTAAGGCTACCAGGAATAGCAGAGGGAGTCGTAGCCACACTAGAAGCAGGTGTAGCCTCCGCAACGTGGGGTTGTGATTTACCCAGGTCAGGATTGACATGCCACGTAGGATTAAGAAAGATAGACCTGCGAGTGTGAAAAGATCCTGATGACTGATGTGTAACAACCGATGCCAATGAAGCCACACAAATGGTAGGTTGGACTGGGACAGATGTAACAATGACCGATGAACTAGGTGTCGAAGGTGACAGTCCTAATGATGGAAGGACCAAACTCCTTGGAGGAGTCATAGTACTGGAATGTGCTATGGATGTAACACCAGAAATAATCTGACTCAAAGTCCGATAACCAGGTGGAAGTTACACCGATGGAGGAGAATATTGATTAGAGATACGCGGGAGATCTTCAGGGAAAAGCCGATATTCCCCTGTAGACACAGGCATTTCTTCACTGCTGACAGGACTCAAAGAATCTGTGTCTGATGAAGCTGTAAGATCTTCAAAAATAAGATGAGGACTAGGAGGTATAGAAGTATTTATAAAAGGTGATCCCGAAGTAAGAGGAGGGAACTCTTCCTCACTCCCAAAAAAAGACCAAGCACCCTGAGGAGGCCAATTGAACTCAACTGACTCTTTAGGAGGAGATCAGGTAGCGAGAGGTTGAAAAATCAGGAGAATAGGCTACGCAAGCTTAGCAGACCTAGTGGACTGAGGGGTTTCGAAAGAAACGTCAGGAAAAGAACTACCACTAGGAGGCAGTGAAGAAGACGACGAAACTGGTGGTTCTGCCACTGTGACAGTATTTCAACACAGGAAGGAAAATGAGATAGCCAATTCGAGGCTTCAAGACCACATTCTAAGGAACGAAAAAAATAAGCCAAGTAAGAACTTTTAACAGTCATGTGATCGTGGGTAATTAATTTTACGACACTGGAACAAAACTTTGTTGTTTCATGTTTTAAGAGTCGAGAAAAAGACAAAAGCTGACTCTAGTCACTTTCAATTTTAAACGAGCATGAAAGGACAAGTGCTCGATGATCTCTTCTCTTTTTAAAGAGTCACGAAAAGATCGAAATGACTACTCAGGTAATCTAAGCAAGAGGGTGTACCAAGTTTCCGTGAACTGCCATATACACCTTAGTGATCAAATGAAAGAGAAATGACCAAAGACTTAACGTATGTGCAGGTAGTCTCCCCGAATGTTGTGTTCGGTGTAGCATGGTTAGAGGGTTACATACTCAACTTCCTATGGATAAAGGATTTGAACCTATGAGGGTATCCCTTTATATACGCGATGATACGGGGAGCACAAGTCTGTACTAGTGTTGTTTAAGGCCAGATGGCGAACAAAAACTACTAGGTTTAACGATGCCGGAACACATCACTAGCCTAGACCTCTAAAAATGTTTGTGTTAGGTTCTAATGCTTCCTTAGGCTAATTGAATAAATTTTATAGTTGATCTTGAATTAATGTTTCAATTTCAAGGCCCTATCGAATTTGATCTCAAATTTCCTAAATGCAAGCTACATGCAATAGAACACCATTTTCCATTCAATGAATGCTAACTAAGAGAAGGATAGAGATATTTTAGAAAGCAGCAAAAAATGAAATCATATCAAGAATTCCCCGAATGCATCTAATATAATTGAAACAAGAAATGAAAAACTCTTTCCTAGATGCAAGCGCTAGTTATGTAAAAGAAATTTTCATTCTCGATGCAAACGAAAGGATGTATTTTTTTTGCTTTTTGAATGAATGAAGCACACAATGCACTAATTACATAAAAAATCAAATCAAACACTAGTTTAGAGTACTATGAGTGTATATATCTCAAACGAACAATCCAAAAGAAATACATACATAAAGACATACTCAAACCAATGATGAACTCTTTCAATCAAAGTGAAAGATTTCAAAATGACCCAAACGAGCAATGTGATATATGCTCGAAAATGAAGAGATGGAGAGTCAAACAAACAGAAAAGTAATCGTTCAACAAACCAAAAACTCAAAGGATCAAGAAAGACTCAATAAAATGATTAGGGAATCGAACAGACAAGAAACAAAAAGACTCGAACTTCAATCAGAAGGCTCAGTGAGCAAAATACACCTAGAACCCTAGGGCTATGAACTACACCGATAAGAGAATAGATAAACAACTAAGAAGAGAAAGCTTAAAGCAGTCAAAACAACTCCAAAAAGATCAATTTCAAATTAAGAAACAAGCCAGAGTCAAGCACAACTGACCAAAAATTTAGCAAAAGGGTCAAACCAAATCCTATAAGATTCGGCACAACCGTGAGATGGTAATCCATGCCAAACAGGGGTTGGTGCTACTGCAACAAAAGCAACCTGCGACAATTGGCGCGACTGTTCAGGAAAAACTTGCACCAAGCCAGATAGCTATAGGAGGATGAAAGAACCAGTGAGCAGAGGTCAATATTGACACTCTGGAGCTGAACAAGGGGATTCCAGAAAATAAAACAAGCCAAAAAAGATAGACAAGCAAGAAAACGACCGAAGTTGACTTGACAAGACAAACTCCTAAAAGGAAATGAAGCGACAAACTCACACTGATACCTAGTGGAGTCGGCAATTTGTTGGGAAGGTAAATCCTCTCTGCGAACATAGATAATCCCTCTAGTCCTAGAGTGGGTCTAGAAACAAAGGGACAAGCTAAAGTGTAGGTTCCTAATTAATGAATGAAAAGGACAGGGTAGATCGACCTACTTGGAGTCCAACACTGTCGTTGTTGTAGTGGTGGTGGCCTCTTGATCTCTGTCTCAATAGGTCACAATCCTTTTGTAACAATGCTCGGATACCTGTACGAAGAGCATCATACAAAAAAATGATTTCATTCATAATCAACTAACCAGACAAGGAGGGTTAAGCATATTACATCAAATAAAACACATTAACGCAAGATGGAACCAAACAATAGTCATGCATATGTATAAATATAAGAAAGAGTTACAACCATAGCCTTGACGTCATAGCCTCCTTCAACGAGGTTCAGTTGAAGTGCATCTCGAAGGATCGTTGGGGAATTTGGACGAGGTGAGGACACAAGCCTAAGCTCTCTCGACAAAGGTCTCTTCCGTTCTATCTTCCTAGCGAAAATTTCAGGAATTCTCTTCAGTGTTTCATCTATAATATGTTCAACTATCTCAATGGAATATGGCTTTATTTATAGATGGAGAGGAGGAGGTTGGGATCCCTAAAATGGTGGAATGGAGGCCTTATCCCTTGGGATTTTTCCCCAAAAGGTGGAAATAAGAGGCCATGGTTATTCAGTCGAACCAGTCTAGATGACTCGCCCACAAAGTTGCTATGATGGAAACTTCGCCTCCATTTTTAAAAAAAAATCCATAAACAGGTTGGCACGAGTAGCTCACTGGGAAAAAGCGTCAATGGGCACGGGGCCCAGTGTTAATCTTCCTCATTGGCGCAAGGGCATAAAGGTATACTAGCACCAAGGAAAAAAAATGTGTTTCTGATGGTCTGCTCAGGAAATTTTCAATAGAAGGAATGTTTTCCTCATGGAAAGGGATGTAATGATGGTCTTTGCAAGGCATGACACTTTGTTTTAGTCACAGAAATGATCCTCCAATGTGCGGGACGGGGATTGCAGGGACAATGACAAAATTTTGTGTAACACCTTGAACTTTGACTGTGCTTGATGTCTGCTCAACTTAGTGTTCCTAAATTGATGTCATAAATTGTCAACCAGGGCTAGTAAACTGTTGAAGTGAAGTGCACTATATGTGCCTAGGTATCTGCTTCCTACTTCGTTGTGTTTAGTTTTTTTCTAATGTTTTTGGTTTTTTATTTTTGTGTTTTTATGCTAAGAGGAAAAGAACTAAGTGTTGGTAAAGAGAAGTTGTTGGTCACACTAAAACAGAGAAAAATCTATTCTAAACTATGTATGCCACTAAAGAACAGTGAATGCAAAACTTGACAATAACTCATAACATGAACTCAGTCCAATTCATTCATTAGAAATATATTGGAACAACTTGAGAAAAGGATGAGTTTAATGAAAATGAAGTTCTTCTAAGTAAACAACAACCTACAATATCACAAAGAAAACCTCATCCATGGTTAGAGATTTGTTGGAACACATTTGGAAAATATTATCTGTAACATAGTAAGGAACTCTACTCTAAATTAATTTAAGACACTACAATCAATCCATTCTACAACTCAAAATGTCACTATTAAGCCTCATTCAAGGGTTAGAAATATTTTGGAATAGTTTTGGAAAGAGGCAGTTTGTAAAATTATGAGAAATTGTAGAACAGTCAAGACTTCAAAATGACATTACCAATTCTTGTTCCTATGATAGTAATGTGTTAATAGAGATAAGAACAAGAACAGTTTGTAAATAATGAAGGCCTTGAAGTATAATGGAACAGAACTAGAATACAACTAATAAAACTTAAAATACATTAAACAGAACTGAACTAGAATGTAATCAATCAAACTTGAAATACAGTGGACAGAAGTGAACTAGAGTGCAATTAACCTCCGGAGTTTTACAGATGAACTAAAGTGAAACTAATCACTAAAATACTACAGCTCTATCTCATTCGATGTTAGTGATATTTTGGAACAATTCATAAGAATAATACTGGCTGTAACATCCGATTTAAGTGAGCATAAAACATAAAGTTCAGAAAACTACTTAAATTAGGAATGAAACAAGGCTAAAGTTACTTATCTAAACAATATGCACAGAGCTTCTCAGGTAGTAGGGGCCCTCTACCACCGGATTAGCACACAAATATCCTCAAGATTGCCTCAGATCATGTATTAAAGTGGTTCTTCTTTCATTAAAGGAAAACACTTCAAAAACAGAGTATTACGGTCTTTTGAGATCTAAAAACAAAACATCAATCTAGCTAGCTATCTCTCATTCTCTCGAGTCATTCTTATAAGAGAAATACATAACTACCCTTGAGAAGAAATAGGGATAAGTGTCTTTCCCAACTAAAATCAAATTATAACTCTTGTGGAAGCCTCGTACTTTTGCTGAAGACATCTGTAGAGTTCTTGTCCTGGTAGAAGTCTACCTCTTAGTTTTGATTTCTTCCACGTGCATAACCACCTATAGATTTTTGCTCAGACTTCGTAGAGGGAAAGAAATTATGTAGGAGTGCTGTGAAATCAAACCATATGTGTTTTTCCTTTAAGTGACACCTGTAACCTGTGTGAATATGAAGATAGCTGCGGAATAGGCGACTGGCTACAAAATGGCTGCATTCTGTAGCTGAGTCTAGTCAAAAATTACTACAACAACAAAACCATGAAAATATTGCAAGTCAGTCATTATATGCATTCCTAAAGTGACTTTAATCAATCCTATTGATCTTTTAACCCTGTAATTGATAAGGGACAAAGGAAATGAAGTGAAATTTGGTGAAAGGAAAGGACATATTTGGGGCTCAACACTTGCCTTGAAACATTTTTTGAGCTCTGCTTTATTCATTCATATGATATTGTTTCTTTCAAATCTTAGGGCCTTCTCTTCGGGCTTCAACTTTTCAAGAAAAACATCCAATCCAATCTATGCTTTGCAATGGTATTTACAATGAGTAAAGTAAACAAAGTGAACTAATGGATAGTCTGGTGAATAGTAATTCTTCAGCGTCCTACCATTAACTGGTCCTCTTGGTAGATCTAATCTATATATCTCCTTCAAAAAAAATGCATTGTTACCTCTGTAACCATAAATGATATAGGGACCTTTCCATAGAAAATCAAATTTACCATGTTTACCTTTATCTTCTCTTCTAGAATCCCATTTAAGCACTTTATCACCTATGTAAAAATAATCTTCTTTTGTTTTCTTGTCAAATATCTTCTTGATTTTATCTTGGATAACTTGTGATTTGACATAGACTTCTTCCCTGGTTGCTGCAAATGTATTGTCTGATTTATCCTTCTCTAGATATCATTTTGTTCTACCTGCAGTTCTTGGATCATCTTCATCACTAGCACTCCCAAAGAGGATGGAAAAACAACATCCATTCCATATACTAGTTGATAAGGGGGTGTACCAATGGACTTATTTGTAGTTATTATGTCTACCCATAAGGCATTAACTAACCTTTTGTTCCAGGTATTCTCGTTGTCTTCTAACAGTTTTTTGATAATATTAACCAGAATTTTTTTCAGGATTCTACAAGTCCATTACCTTGAGGGTAATAGGAAGTGGAATGGAGAAGGTTGATGTGGTATTTTTTATAGAATTAAATCATTTTATTAAATTTGAATCAGCTCCATTATCAATAATGAGATTTTTTGGACATCCAAATCTAGAAAGGATATTATTTTAAAGGAATGAGATGATGAAAGTATCAGTGGCTTGTCTAGAAGGAATGGCTTCTATCCACTTAGTGAAGTAATCAGTGGCTGTCAAAATCCATTTATGTTGGGCTGAGGAGGGTGGGTGACTTTCACCAATGAAATATAAACCCCATTGCTGAAATGGCATTTCTGTGGAGATGGGTTTGAGGGGTAAAGGTAATAGTTTTTTCTTCCCTTCAAAGATCTAGCATTTGTGACAGGAGTTCACATCATTTCTAACATCCACAAAAAGAGTAAGCCAGTAAAAACATGCCCTCAATATTTAATCAGCAGTTGATTTCTAGTAAAGGTGTCCTCCATAGTCACCTGCATGAAACTCTTGCATAAATTTATCAACTTCATCTTTCAGTAAATAGTTTAATAAAATGCCACCATGATCTTTCCAAAACAAAGCATTATATATGATACAATATTTCATTGCTTTTAACTTTAAGAACCTACCTTTAGTTCTAGACAAACCAGGAGGAGCTTGTAATTTTAGTAAAACAAATATGATATCTACATACCAAGGTGAATCTAAAAAAGGTTCACTGGTCTGTGGAGTCACCATCTCTTCTTGATCATCTAATTAATCAATAAAATTTATATCTAAGGCCTGACAATTCGATTCATCCATGAGTTTGGCTAAACCTTGGCCTTTAATCAATTTGGTGGGCTTAATTTCAATGTCATATTCCAAAATAGTGGCAATCCATTTGCCTCTCTTACCATTAGGCCCATTCTGATTCAAAATTTCCTTTACTACTGAATTTGGGACATATGCAATAATGTGAGAGTACAAAATATACACTCTAACATCTTTAATAGCCTTCACTAAAGCAAGTGCTTGTTTTTCCATTATTTTTTACTTTAGTGTTGCATATCTCAAGTATTTGCTGAAAAAAGCAGTGAGTTGTTCATAACCCTAATCATTCTTTTACAATAAGACTGTTGCAATGGTATTTTCTGAAGCAAAAGAAAAACTAATGATTTTTTTTTGAAATCAGGACTTATTAGGACTAGTGTTTTTGTAAGGGCTTGTTTGATTGATTCAAAGGATTTTTTGGACTCTATTTTCCATTTAAGTGTTGAATCTTTCTTCAACATGTTATTCAATTCTCGAATTAATTCTGCTAAATTAGAAATGAATCTTCTAAGGAAATTGATTTTACCTAAGAAAGCTTGTAATTCCTTGATGTTTCTAGGATGACTTATGTTCAAAATGGTCTCTATTCTAGATGGATCTATCCTAATTCCCTCTTTTGAGATTATGTGTCCTAATAGTTTACCTTCTTCAAGTCCAAAGAGTTTCTTTTTGGGATTCAAGGAAATACCAAATTTTATGCTTTTAGTGAATACTTGTCTCAAATGATCTAAATGTTCATTGTCTATTTTTTAAAATATTGTTATATCATCTAGATAAATCACAAGAAAATCATGTATTTCTTTGGAAAAAGCTATGTCCATAGCTCTCTAGAATGTAGCTCCTGCATTCATCTATCCAAAAGGAATTTTCAAATACATGCAAGTACCCCAGGGATGTTGTCTTTGGTTGGTCTTCTGCTTGAACTAAGATTTGATTATATCCAGAGAATCCATCAAGCAATGAAATTCTGGATTATCCTACCACCCTATGTAAAATATGGTCCATTTTGGGGAGAGGATAGTTATCTTTTAGGGACACTTTATTTAAGTTCCAGAAATCAACACAAAGTTTGATTTCCCCTATTTTCTTCCTAGTGGGAACTAAGTTTGAAAACCAATCAAAATATCTGATAGGTGCAATGATATGTGCTTCATACATCCTTTTTATTTCTTTTTTAATCAAATGCATAAGAACTATATTGATTCTCCTAAGCTTTTGTTTAAAGAGTTTTTGACCTTCTTTGATGGGTATTTTATGTTGTATTATATTGGTGTCATAAGATTTAAGGTCTTCATAACTCCATGCAAACACATCTTGAAATTATTTAAAAAAAGCTATGTATCTCAACTTTTCTTCTGGAGGTAATTCTTTGGATAATTTGATGAGCTTAGGCTTTTGTTCTGTTCCTATGTCACATTCTTATATGTCTGATATTAATGGTTCCATTTTTTGTTTTATAGCTACATCATTTGAATAAAAAAGATCTTCTAATGGGGCTAATCCCTTAGGAAAAAAATTATTTCTAAGGTTTAAAATCTCAGAATCATCATTTTCTATTTCTTCTATTTCTACAGTTTCTAATTTATCTATTTCTACTTTAGTAAATTTAGTGAGTTCACTTAAATCTAAATTATTTACATTTATCTCACTATCTATAGTATCATCTACTATACAATCAGTATCTATGTTACAATTTTGGAATTCTCCCTCAACATTCATAAAGTTGTAGATTGGAGAATCTTGTGAAAATATCTGCCAATATTTCAAGTTGTCTAGTATAATAGGCCTATGTCTTACCTATGTTGTGTATTGATGATTTGGCTGAAAAGGCAATTTGCATGTTCTAGCAAAAGTAGCCAAACTGTGTGCCTGCATGTTTTGTTTCCTAGGAATAACAACAAAGTCAGTTTCAAGCAACTCTTTAATCAGATCTAAAATTGTTTCCATGTATTGGCTTAGTTTAACATTATACATAGAATGCTCTCCTTTAATTTGTTTTATGATTAATTCAGAGTCTCCCATGCTATAAACTCTCTTGCCTCCTAGTTTTCTAACAATATGCAGTCCTAAGATTAAATCTTCATACTCTTCCATGTTATTTGTGAATTTAAAGTTTAACCTAAAGGAATGACCTTCAAAATTATTATTTTCCATGTTATGAATCCAAACTCCTGCTCCTGCTCCTAATTTGTTTATTGAGCCATCAAAGTCTAAGTGCCACATGGATTCATGAAAAATATTGTCACCTTCAACTTCTTTATTTTTTTGTTTTAATGTTGTGTTTTTATCAGTCACAGAATCTGAATTACATAAAATGAAAGAACCCATATTAGAATGTACAGAATAAATAGGATAGTTTTGTGGTTTTTCTGCACTACTGACCATGTATTTCATTAAAGTCTCTCTATAAAGATTTTTGGGCTGAACAAATACTGAAATTGTGGCATAGGACATATCTAATTGTAGATATCCCTACAGTTTTGCTCCCCATAAGCGAGATAATATCATTCCATACTTTGGAGGGATATCAACAACTACAATATCCATAATAGTACTCTTACCTGGGTATTGGACTAGAGTAACACACAAGTCTTTTATTAGGCCAAGACATTTAACTTTGCTAGAATCAAAAGAGAAAAGATATTTATATGGTCTAGTGATATCTAGATTTAAAGTTTCCAGAATAGCTTTGAAAGATTAAATTGTGGGATGCTCTTGAATCTAGCATAGCATTGTGTAAGATTTGATCATGAATACTCAAGCTAATGTAGAAAGGAGGAACACCACCTTATTGATGTTTTCCATTTACCTCAGGGCCAAATATTAATTTTGGTTGGTCATCATTTAGATTAAAAGAATTTTCTGCTTTACGTATGTTCAATGTTTCAACGATTTGTGATTTGTATAAATCATGTTTTACCAATTCTGTTAAAGGAATTGGTATTTTCAATTTGGCAATTTCAGTTTGGATGTTGAATGTTACTTGAGTTTTTCCTAACTGAATGATTTATTATTTACCAATAGTTGTTTGAGTGTTTTTCTATTCTTTATCTACAATTTGTTTTTCAGTCTGTGCTCCCATTTTTTTATTCTTTTCAATTTTCTTATCTGTGACAACTTGAGTAGCAGTGGTAGTTTTGGGAGCAGTTGTTTTGGTAGTAGTAGTTGTTTTGGTATCAACTGAAGCTTTAATAGCAGTTGTTTTTTTAGAAACAACAGATTTTTGAGGATCAACTGATGTTTTAACAGCAGTATCTATAATATCTACAATTTTAGGACTAGGTGCAATCTTTGGACTAGAATTTTTCTGAGTTGAACTAGAGCTTTGCTAATTTTCTCTAGGGAGAATTTATAGTACTTTGGTTGCAGGAGATTCTACTATTTTCTTGGTCTGACTTTGGGAAATTTTCTTAGTAGGAGCTTATGTGTTTTTCTTACTCCTAAGGTTATATTGCTTATGAAATTCATTAATGGAAAATTCACAACCTTAGTTATAACCAAACAACTCCCCAGATTCTAACTGTAACTGTTGTAGCATGTATAATTCTTGTTCTTCTTGTGTAAGAAAAATAGTATTGTCATAATTTATTCCCATTAAGTTAATATGAGTGTATTCATCTTCTTTATTTTTGTGAAAACTTTTAGCATAGTTCTCTTGTAAAGGTGGTCTTATTTGTTGATCAGGTGTTGATTCTCTAGATTTACTAGTGTTGGGATTCTTTCTAAAGTTTGGATTTCTTATTCGAGGACCTTGTTTTTTACTATCCCACTATGGTTTTCTTTCTGTATTTTCTAATCTATCCATCATTTTTTCCATGATTTTTGCTAAACTATCTATTTTACTGTCTGATGTGGATGGTTCATCCTTAATTGTTACTCTTCTTTCATTTCTCATTCTGGCGCTTTTAGCTAACAAATTTGCTTCTACACTAACTGCATTGCTTTGCATTTGTTCTATTGTCTCTGGGTTTATTTCTCTTAATTGGTATGACATATCAGTATTAAAACCATCAGGAACTTTAATTAATGCTAGATATGGTGGGGCTTTGATATTTTTTGGAATAGAATTATAGATGATGTTGAATCTAGTACGATAGTCCTAAACTGATTCATTAGGAGCTCTTCTAATGTTTTCATATTCAGATAATATTTGTAAAGGATTCTTCTTTTTCTCCCATCAATTGATAAACAATGTATGTAAAGCTTCTAAATTAGCAATATGATTGGTAGGTAAAGCTTTAAACCATTTCTTTACATCTCTAGCTAAAGTTTGGGCAAACAGTCTCATTTGAACATCAGCTTCATCAATTTCATGCAATTCAAAGTAATCAATCATTTTGTTAACATGTTTTTGTGCAGTGTATTGACCAGTTCCATCAAATTGAAATATTTTACTTTGGTAATCCTAGGGCATGGCATGTAACTAGACTGGTAAGACCAATGGGGCATATCTGGCTGCCATGGCTAAGATTCTAGCTTGGCTATGAGGTAAATTTGTGGTGCTTGGTGATGAGGTTGAAGTAATTTCAGATGAGCTTGGGATGCTAGAAGATGTACTTGGAAATGATGTTGATGTACTTGAAAATGTAGAAGCAATGCTAGAAGATGAACTTGAAGTGTTTGGAGATGGAAATAAAACTCTAGGTTGAAAAGGAATCTTGGGGATGAATGATTTAGTGGAATGAAGTGTAGTGGATATAATAGATGAGGTGGTACTAAAAAAATATGAATTTATAGACTCTATATGAATGGTAGAAGGATTAGGGGTATAAACAGATAAAGCAGTTAATTCAACATAATGTTAAAAATAGGCTTCATCAATATCCTTAATCAAAGTTGCAATTAAAGCCTCAAGTTTATCAAATGGTTCTAGAGCTTGTTGATCTGAATAAAGTGAAATAGTCTCCTTCTTTGTTTCAATATATGAAATGAAATTAGGATCTATCACATTATCATAAATTGAACTTTCAAATTGATTTCTAAACAAGGAATGTTCAAAAGATAAATCAAATTGAATATATTGTAAACTTGATAATTGTTTGAGGAGTAAATTTTCTTTGATTAATTGACTTTTACTTCCTAAACTTTCCACTTTTTTGTTTTTTCTTAAAATTCTGTCAGGATCATCAACTATTACAGCAGGTTGTGCATCAGGATGAGACCTGGTATAGTATGCTCTTTTAGAAGCCAGAATTTTAATTTTAAATGAAAATTTATCTAACAACCCTTAAAACAACCTTAAGGTGAAAAGATGATGAAAAGTATTTGCTTTAAGGTTTATTTTAAAACTGAAGACTGATATCCCTAGTATGGTCGCCAATATGTTATCACTCCAATAATTCCTATGGTTGTTATGTTTTGTTTTAAAGAATATTAGAGGTAACCACAAACCTACTTTTAAGCTTAGGAACTAGCCAACCTAATGCTCAGAGAGGGCTCTCTCTTTATGATTTAACTTTGTTGTTTTTAGTTGATTTTAGGCTAGTTATGTAAGATTGATTGGGTTTTGATTTTGGTTTGGTTTGGTGGTGGAATCACTAATTAATATGGATAGATGCAAATATGTTTTCCATTGGAGTAATGGAGTCAATGTATCAAGCAACAGATCAGAGTCAAGTTCTAAAGGAAGTGTTCATAGGGAAAGGTAGCTAAGTAAATTCAGATCTTTTAGGCTAGATGGTGAAATGGCTTTCAATCAGGATCAAGGAGAAATTAAGGGTTTCTCAAACTGGATGATGAAGGAAATGACAGAGGTCAATCGAAACTAGGGAGAAATGAAGAATTCCCTAATCTAGATATCAAAAGAAAACATGAAAATGAATAACAGTTCAAGACATAGTGTATTTAAAAAGTTTTGAAATAAAATTCATGTTATACATTTAGATTTAGAAAACATGCAAGTCTGTGAAAACTTCATAAAATAATAATTGAACAATAGAAATATAATTCACTAAAGTGGCTCAACACATGAATCCTGTAATGAAATGCCTTTATTACTCAATCCAGTCTGTTGACTTGAAAATGGTACAATAAACCCTCAGGTTTCAAATCGATACAACTATAGAAATGTTTAGCAATCCACACTCAGTACTTCGAATTATGAAGTATTTATACAAAAACTATTACAAAATATCCTAAAAATGATTTAGGAATTATTCAAGGAAAAATAAATATATTCATGCAAGAAGATAGAGACACCTAGGAGACTAATTGCTAGTTGTCCGTCTTTTATTTGGATTTGTTGTTTGCTTGTTGATATTTTCTTCTTTCTCTCTTTTTCTCTTGCTCAATGCTGGTTGCATCTTTACTCTTGAGTATCTTATACGATGGATGCCTTTCAATGATTCTTTTTAGCTCTGTTTTTAACTTTAAACTCTATCTTTCATTGTTAATTGACTGCTCTGATACTCTTTAACATGTTACTGCTTTAAATTTAACCTTTGACTGCTCTGTTTAACTTTTATTGTTTTACCTTGATTGCTTTTTACCTTCAACTTGTATCTGTTTTCACTTTGATTGATCTGTTTTACTTTTCACTTTCAAAGTAAATCACATAACTTCTCCCAAGCTTCTACATCTGGTAATTTAATTTTTACCATTCTTCTGAAGATTTCATCAGCTTCTGTGTACTTTCCAAATGTAGGCTTGTTAATGAATAGATGATTTACCTCATGTTGTAGGTAAAAGAGGTTCTCAAAACTTTGATATAGTATTTTTCTTGTAGGAATTCCTTTCAAGGAGGAATTTTATCATGTTCCTTTACCACTTCTCTGATTTTCTTATCATAATCCTCATGTTTCATCAATCTCTCATTGATAACCAAAGGATTGGGTAGGCCTTTTTGCCTCAAAATATCAAATTTCACCATGAATCTAGTTATTGTAAGCTCCATGTTCTGACACTTGTCTTCCAGTTGCACCATCAACTTCCTTTTAGAAATTACCTTTCTTACCTCAAGGATTGTTTCAGTCCTATCACTTATACCAATTTATTCCAATTCCTGCTTATTCTTGGAATTAAGAAACTTAGTGATTTTAGCTGCCTCTTCTGGCTTCTTACCAAGTTCTTCCTTGACTTTCTAAATGGCTTCACTTGTAGCTTTGATCGAATCTTTCTGCTCATAAATAACTTGGATAGATGGCAAAATATTATTGACAGATTCAATAAATTTTCTCACAGTTGCTGCTTTGCTTGGGCAAGTGTTTCTTTCAATGTTAATTCTTTCTCTAACTTTTGTACTTTCTCATTCAATCTGTTTTTTTTTGTGTTTCATTTTTATGCATGATTTGGACTAGATTTTTCTCATCCTCTAGAATTTTTATATGTTCTTTAAGTCTATTTATTTCATTAGTCTGTATGGATATATCTTGCATTTATTTAACCACTTTACCTGCTTCATCACTCGTATGAGTTGCTACTGTAGATGATTCTGTAGCTGATGTAGTTGCTGATGTAGTGGGAAGTGTTGTAGCTGCTGGAACTGCTATGGCTACTGAAGATGCTAAAGTAGAAGGAATTGTTGTAGTGACTATAGGAATAGCAGTGACAGGGATTGCTTTCATGTTGGCCTTTTTCTCCTACACTAACTTATCCATCTCATTCTCCATCTCTTTTAGCTGAGCTGTCAACTGAATGATGAGATTCATCATTTCATCTTTTTTCCTTGATTTTCTAGAACTTCATTTGCTTGTGGGTGTTCAATAGGAGGCAATTTGAGCTGCTTCTTTAATGCAACAATGTCTGCATTCTTTTTCTTGATGAGTTCTTCTGCAACTTTAATGTTCTTGGGATCATATCCTACCTCTATGACCAATTGTTCTAGTGTTTTGATACTGTTGTCCTTGGCTTGTGAGGAAGCCTTCTCTAGCTTTAACTTTCCTCTGATTTTTTCTAGAGTATTTTGCAGTTTCTGTAAACTCATAGCTTTATTGGTTATTTTGGAGTATATCATTTATCCAAATTTCTTATGGAATTCTATTTGGTCTATAGGATGTAGATATTTGGCTTGAACTCCATATGTTTTTTTCTTATAGTCAGTTGATGACTTTGGATTCTTCATTGTTGGCTGCAAGAAGGTCATCTGCATCTTCTTGATTTTATAATCAAATGCAGAAAGTAACATGCTCTGGTCACTAGGTGTCTGCTTCTAGTATTGGGAATAATTATTTGCTTTTAATGCCTCATTCCTGGGTTTGATTTCCTTGTATTTCTACATGATATCCTGTTCTTTATCTGTTGGTTTACTTGAAGAAGAAACTTCAACACTATGGTTCTTTTGAATGATTTGAGTATTAGATGTTGAAGGCTAGTGAGTTTCCTCTAAAATTGCCGGAGGTGAATTTTCTTTTAGCATTATGTCTGTATCTATGATCTCAACTGTCTCAACTTGTTCATTTACATGATTTGATTTTGGGATTCTTCCTGTACATTAATTTGAATTTTGTTTTAGTAGTGGTTTGAGCTAAATATGATCCTTCTTCTCTTGGCCTTTTAGAGTTCCTATATTTTGGGGTTGGATTTTGCAAGATGGAACTAGTATCACCTTACTTCTCTACCTCTTTCAAAGTATTCTCCAACCACTTTGACTGGTTGGAGTACTTTTCTATCTCTGGTTTGGACTCACGGGAAAAATGAGTTAACTTAAATTTGATTCTTAACTTGCTGATAACTCCTAAAGGATCATAATTCCATTTGAAACATTCACTAAACTTGAATTCCGAAAGACACTTTTCTGCTTGTTGACAAGGAGTCATGTTATTGCAGATGAAAGGACCAATCTATTTTTTTATTTTAAACTATGTTTTCTTCCTAGCTGATAGAAAATTCACCTCATCAGAGTTTAAGATATGCCTAATATATTCTAGTGCAAATAAACTCATTGGGAGGTATTTGGGTAGCTTATATGGAGTGATTTGACATCCATATACCCTAATCTCGGTGTGGTTATGGTATAAAAACTAGTCTCTTGTCCTACTGTGTTTTGATAACTACAAGACCTTTTTTATCTCATCACTGACTCTTGGTTCACTGCTACTGTTTAGCATATTGACAATTGGATGAATATATGAATCAATGAAGTTGTTGTATGTAAACTCTGTGGAATATTTCTTGATTAAGGAAGTCCATAAGAAAACTAATTGTGGATTACCCTCAGTGTCTAGTTTTTGAAGGCTTACTGCAAACCTTTCAGATTGGAAGTATAAAAAAATGTGAAACAATACTGATGAATATTTGAAGACACCTTCTTTAGGCAATTTAAGTTTCTCATGAATAGCGTTTGATAAGTACTGTGAAAAGTTAAATGTGAAGGATGGAGGCTATCTTTGACAGAAAATGGACAGAAAACCTAGTATTGAAGCATCTGCAAACTCATCTGTGAAATAGCCTAGAATGCAAGATTGCATTGTGATAATATTTCTTGTTCTTTCTAAGAAAAATGAGGCTACATAGGGAGGGTTACTCTTTGGGGTTTCAACTGATGAAGGCAAGAAGGTTTGGAAGATCTAAAACCTCTTTGGAAAGTCAAGTTTCAGATATAACTCAGTGAGCATTTCAATTGACAGAGGAGCTTCATCAGGTTATGGTTGGATCTGAAGCATTTGGTTTATGGATTCAGCAATAATGGTGAACAAAATTTCCTTGATGTCGCTTATTAGGGCTCTTTCATTTGGCAGATAGTTAACTTGACAAAGTATGATGATTTCTAGGAATTGGAAAGTTTGTGGGCGGATATACTTGGGTAAATTTGATTCCCAAAGATAGATATCATCAGCCTAGTCCATGAATTTGTCATGGCTCCAGAAGTGGAACTCAAGGAGGTTGAAATCAGTGATAGGGTCATTGATTTTGAAGTCTTTGTCTGCAAGGGGGGTATGTTCAACATCAATAACAGGACGTTGCAGGGGATTGAATGTCATAATGCCTTGGGAAGCCATGGATTTATTTTATTTTATTCAATTAATTACTTTAAGTGATCAAGAAATAAGCTCAGGCCCTTAGGAATACTGTAAAATGATAATTTGGGCATGCAAAAAGGGTTTTGTAGGCAATAGTGGCTTTTCTTTTGGTCTACAAAGCTTTTAAATTGGTTGAATTAACTTATTACTTTCTTTTAGCTTAAGTACAAGCCTTGGTACTTAGGAATACCTAGAAAATGAAGCTTTGGTATGCAGAAGGGTTCTTTGGGGGAAGTGGAGGCTTTCTGAGGCTTCAATGGTCTTTATAATTCTTTAAATTGGTTCTGCATCGGCTTGTATAAGTAAAAAGGCTTGAATTCTATTGTGAAATGGCTTAAAAACAGGTCGACAAAGTTTTTTTAGCTCGAAAATAGGTTTGTAAGGCTCCTTCTCCGCAGAATTCAACAAACAAATGGTAAAAAAGGCTTGAAAGGGCGGTTTTTATGTTTTAACCAATAGTGGTTCATCTTTGGGCATGGGGTTAAATTCAAATAGCAGGGTAGTATTCGTTGCAATGAGCAGGAATCAGCTAAGTAGTTATCACATGGTCAAAAGTGGTATGGTGGTATTCTACCGAGGAGCACGATACAACATGGGGCTGCCACATAACAAGGGAGTGGGGTTGCTAAACTTCTCATTTCGCAACCCCTCAATGATGTTAAGTGTCGGTAAATTGGGGGTGCAAAGAGGCTTATTGGCCATCATATCTGAAGAATGTAGATCTGAGGGATGGGCGAATGTGAGGGTGAATCAAGGATTTGATAGGAGGTGGGACCCGGGTTTCAAGTCATGCGATGGGTTTAAAAATCGAGGTGAGACATGGGTTTTTTATATATGTGAAGGTTCGAGATATTATATTACAACAAGGTTTATCATATAATGGGGAATTAATAAAATAAAGGAGTTAGCATGGTATATATATGGGGTCATGACTTTAATATAAGTGGGAGTTAATATATATAGAGGTTAACAAAGTATGGGAATGTGTTTAACTATATATATTAAATTAAGGTTAAATGTAAAGGGAAGTCAATGAAATATGATGCGAGATTTTTAATATGTGCGTGAATGTATATATCAGTAGGATTATAAAATACACTAAGAACTAGTGTTTAAGTTAATATTGGGGAGGCATTTTTCATAGTGGGACCCGATATATTTAAATAAAAACTTTGGATAAGTGGGTATTGGGGTGGTTTTTAATAAAAAGGGAATTTAGTGAAAGATTTTACTTTTTTCAAATGAAAATCAATTTTATTTGAGGGAAAATGGGTTTAATAAGGGAAAATAAGTGAAGTAAGGGAAAAATCTAAAATGTAATATTCCAAAATTAGCATGCAGCTAATTGGAATATTAATTTTTTCTCATGTCACTTAGGAGATAAATAAATGGGTAAGGAGGCCCATACATTTCAGAATAATGAAGAAAATCCCACATAACGTGGAAATATATCATCAAAGGAGCTGGATTTCACACTCTCATATGTGAACAGGGTCATTTGCATGTGGACAAGGTCAAGTTTGACCAAGTCAACAATGCTAGGATAGGAGGTGGAGAACACTTAGAGAAACAACGCAGTATGAATGGGAGGAGGTTTCTTTGCTGAAGGAAACCCTAATGAGTGGGACCCATGGTGAGAGGGATTTTACTTGATTAAAAGTAGGGAAAGGCAGCCATTGTTATTCATGATTTGGATTATTGATTTCATTGTCTATTTAGACTTTGTGCATTCTCCTGTTGTTTAGCAGAGTTGCAGTGTTGCTTAGCACAAGGCATTCCTGTTTAGGAATTCCTTCTCCTTACAAGAGAGGCCTCTTGAAGGAGCTTTCTCTTCATTTCTCCACATTTAGGCTTCAAGCCAAGCATCCTCCTTTAGCTACAGCATTATTCCTGTAGCAGGAAACATTGTGTTGTAGGGTGTTGCAGTGGAGGTTCTACAACACCACTTCTGGAGCTATTTTTTAGAGGAGGAAGCCTTCTTTCCTTTGGAGGATCAGTGAGGAAGAATTTGAGATGATTCCCATTATATTTGGCATTGAGCCAACCATTTTTCATCATCTACAATGCAATCCCTCTCATTGAATGCGTTATTTTCATTGAGCATCCGCAGTGAGGGTTGCAGTGTTTGTTTGCAGGGTCAGATCTTCAGTGTTAGGATCATACTTTCACTTGGAAGATCCATTAGAGGAAGTTTATTAAGCTTTTGCATCATCTATATCCATCTCCATCCAGTTCTTGAGTTGCAGCTACTACTCAGCCCTGTTACTCCGGCATTTTTTCCATTTTGCATATTTTAGGAAATTCTTCTAGGATTGCCTTGAGATTGTTTCCAGGGGTTTAGAGCTTTGCTTCCCCACTTATTTGAGCTATAAATTTCCATATCTATGTATTGGCATTATTTCTGAAGTTCCTCTTATAAACGGCGCAGTCATAGCCTTGGGTTTTCTATATGTAGCAGTGTTCTCTGTTTTCATGTACATGTTCTATTGAGGCTTGCATTGCCTAGCTTGAGTGATTATTTCCTCAAGGATTTGTACTCTTTTGCTGCTATAAGATCAATATGATGGCTATTTGTATCTTCTCATGTTTTATGTACTGATATAGTGCTACTACTCCAATATGTGTTCTTACATTGTTGGATCTCCAACTTTGGAACATCTTAAGGTGTTCTTATTGTTGTAGAAATTCCCTATTTTGGGATATTACAAAGGGTATCGCAGTTACTTTCTTGGCTCAAAATTTCGTGAGCTTCAAGCGCAGGAGTCTTCTCATGGCAAGGAGGATGATAAAATAGAGAAGGAAGAACCATGCACTTCCTATTCTCACCGGGAAGAAGACAATAAGCATAAGAGATAATTGGATCATTTGATTCTAAGTAAGTACATTGTTGAGTACAAATCTCAACTTAGAGCCTTCAAAGAGACTCTAGCTCTTCCACAGTTCATTCAGTTAAAGAAAGAGAGGAGGTCCTGCAACAAAAGAGGAATCAAAGGTAATAGGTTTCTATCGCCTACATATGATGGATCATCTACAGCAAGAGCTTGGGCAAGGAAGCTTGAGGCATTCTTCCTACTACATCCAGTGGTAGAGAGGGAGGCAGTAGAAGTTGCAGCGCTGCACTTGGAGGGTGAAGCCAATGTTTGGTGGTTCAACCATTTGAGCCATGCAAGGGTGAATACTTTTGCAGAGTTCACTCAAAGGTTGATTAGAACCTTTGATAGAGAAAGATCAAAGGAGAAAGAGCCCACACCACCATGGGAGGAGACTTGTACCAACACTGTCATAGCCTCAGAAGAGTAGCCTTCTGCATCTCGGCAAACACAGGGGGAATTTTTGAGGTTTAAAATGGGCCTCCTAAGAAAAATGTACAACAAAAATAAAATTTTTAACAACCAATAGGATTCAAGATGATGATGTCAACCATGGGGGATGATTTACCATTTTTTAAATAAAAGGGTAAAAATATTAAAAAATAATAAAATAATAAAACTACTTTTTCAACTCGTATTTTCAACTTATCTCCCAAACATTTTACTCAAATTTCGAGTGGGAGTACTTGTTGGATGCAAAATTTAATTCCTCATCCAAGTAGTACCCATGTTGCATACTTTCAATGAGCTCCACTACACGAAAAATGAGAAATACATAAAAAACATGATTGTAATCACGTTTTCTTATGTATTTCTCATTTTTCGTGTAGTAGGACCCATAAAAAGTATGCAACATGGGTACTCCTTGGATGAGGAATTAAATTTCGCATCCAACGAGTACTCTCGCTCGAAATTTGAGTAAAAACTTTGGGAGATAAGTTGAAAATATGAGTTGAAAAAGTAGTTTTTTCATTTTTCTCTAAAATTTGATGATGTCATCAAATTTTATTAGTTTTTTCCACTATTATTTTATAATTTCCTTAGGAGGCTCATTTTAGACTTCAAAATTCTCTAATGTGGGGGCAGCCATTTCATTGGAGAAGAAAGATTGCACCTGCTGCTGCACCGTGCAACATTGAAACATTCAAGGAAGAAATAAACCATCATCCTCATGAGCCATTTTTGATCGCACACCACACTTGAGGTTGATTATATTGAACAAAGGATGATAGAAAGTAGAAATATTGAAGTGAGAAACCCTTTCTCCTTTCTAGATGACCCTTTCTCAATGAGCACCTCTCACCTTAAAGAGAAACTTCTACTTTCTCTGCATCCAAGATATCATTGGTTTTGGAGGACTATCGATGAAAGGGATATCTCACAGAGAGATTTCTATTGGAGTGGGGTGCACTTCAACACATCATGGAGTGCAAAGTTCTTCAACAATTTGAGGAGGTTCTTCCTTCCTCACACTTGGATCTTCAGGCAATCAAAGGGAGCGTATAGATGTGTTGGAGGACATCTTAGGATGGATAAAATCTCTCATGTTTGTGTTGGAAACTTCTTGAGCCCTACACATCATGATGGGAGGTTTTTTCCTACCACCTATTTGGATCCTTATGAGATCAATTTGGTCATTGAGAAAATTGCATTTTAATATCCCATGAAGTGCAAAGACAGAAATCTGATTTGGGAGAATGGTAGTCTTCATGGGAAGGGTACCAAGATTGAGAATGAAGGGAGACATCCACAAATGGGTGAGTGGATGTGGATGAAGAGAAAGAGGCTAGTGAGCCACTTGCAAATATATGACACCGGGAAGTAGGAGGCTTGGTTGCACTGACTACTCTTGAAGGAGTTTGGTGATCATTTGGAATATACTCTTTCTAAGGGTAGGTGGATGGAGAAGATGTGGTAGGATTCTTGCATCATTGAGCAGCAAAGATTATGGATGCATGGTGTTGATGTGATCTTCATATCATTCATTATGTTTTCATCACATGATCTGTATGATGAAAGTATGAGGAGGCAGCAAAATATTTTGTTGCTTTGGTTGTTCTTGGGAGAGAAAGGGAAGATTTTCTCTCACACTTTTCATGATGTTGCAGGAGTAGGAGATGGCACTATCATGGTTCAATGGGGCTACTCCTTGGCCTTAGATGATCAAGAGGTACTTCCACTTTGGGAGGAACTTCTTATGTGTAGCAGCATTATGGGAGATATCTTTGACAATGAGCATGTCAGAGAAAGGAACTATGAGTTGGCAGGATCCTATTTGCATAGGCCAACAACACTGTCACTTGAGAGCATGGGTTTATTGATGGAGTATCCCCAGGATCACTTCACATTTGATGCACTTGGGGGACAAGGAGGAGGTGAGAATTATGGAGTAGTGGATGGAAACATCTATTACATTGGTATGATCTTTTTGACTTGGATTTCCAAGCATAAGAAGGGTGATATTCATGCAGCATATGATTCATTCCTCTTCATAGGAGTGTGTCATACCACTATGGAGGAATCATTCATATACATATGCATAATCTTGCTTTCAACATATGGTAGGAATATTTTTTTTTAATCCATGGATTATCTAACACAATATTTGGATGCTCTTACCATTCATATTCAGTGCATTGCTCTACAAGAAGGCAAGCTTTTCCTTGAGCTCCATGGTCAACATTGGGCCAAATTGTATGATGGAGACAACCATCTCTTATATGGCCTTGGGAAAGTGTTTTCTTTCATGTATGTTTAGTTGATGTACCCAGCCATTTTCTATTTATCATTAGATGTCATGACATACATAATTATCCATGTAACAAAGAACAACTTGCCATGTAATTTTCTGAAGCAGCAGTTTGAAAAACTACATTGTCACTATTGGGAAAGTTGTTGGTACCTTCTTGCACCACATGAAACCTTCAGAATTTTCCTCATTTTGGTGCTGATCATGATTTCACTTGCTAATATGGATCTTATTTGTATTGGAAGCATGATTGGGAGAGAGACACATGAGTTGGGTGTGTCCTTTGGGGAAGAGGATTCCCACACTTTTTGCATTGCATGTTTTAATGGGAGCATGAGAGGAGATATGGCCACCATAGCCAAACACTTGTTTCCTTTTGTTGAGGTGGACCATGTGATTGATGGGATGCCATATGGTGATGATTTCCTATCCATCACATATGGGATTATTTGGGCCAACTTGATTCACAGCGTTGGAGAGGAGATCTTTGGAGATCTAGTCTTCATCTTGCCACTTGAGGGCAATTATTTTGTAGCCCAGGATCAGCATCTGCTCTACACTTATAAAAATTGGAGAGGAGGTCAGTGTGGGATAGGCTCCTATGTCTACCATGTTCAGATTTTCAGCCCACCTACATTGCATGACCTCAAGGTGGCGGAGAATTTTTTGGAGTTGCCATGTTGGGAGGTGACTCATTTTGTATGGAGGATTTCTTGGGGATGGAGGATCCACTTGGGAGAGATTTTTTCCCAATAAATTTCATTATCCATGCCTTAGGAGGAAACTTCTCAGTTTTATCCTTGCAATTGCTTAAGGACAAGCAAAATTTGGGAGGGGAGGACTGTAATATTCCAAAATTAGCATGCAGCTAATTGGAATATTAATTTTTGCTCATGTCACTTAGGAGATAAATAAATGGGTAAGGAGGCCCATAAATTATATAATAATGAATAAAATCCCACATAGTGTGGAAAGGGATCATCATAGGAGTTGGATTTCACACCCTCATGTGTGAACAGGGTCATTTTCATGTGGACAAGGTCAAGTTTGACCAAGTAAACATCGTTGGGATAGGAGGTGGAGAACACTTAGAGAAACAACGCAATATGAATGGGAGGAGGTTTCTTTCGTGAAGGAAACCCTAATGAGTGGGACCCATGGTGAGAGGGATTTCACTTGCTTAAAAGGAGGGCAAGGCAGCCATTTTTATTCATGATTTGGATTATTGATTTCATTGTCTGTTTAGACTTTATGCATTCTCCTGCTGTTTAACAGAGTTGCAGTGCTGCTTAGCACAAGGAATTATTTTTTAGGAATTCATTCTCCTTATAAGAGAGGCCTCTTGAAGGAGCTTTCTCTTCATTTCTCCAAATTCAGGCTTCAGGCCAAGCATCCTCCTTCAGCTACAACGTTATTCCTGTAGCAAGAAACGTTGTGTTGCAGGGTGTTGCAGTGGAGGTTCTACAACACCACTTCCGGAGCTATTTTTTAGAGGAGGAAGCCTTCTTTCCTTTGGAGGATTAGTGAGGAAGCATTTGAGCTGATTCCCATCATCTTTGGCATCATTCCAACCATTTTTCATCAACTACAATGCAGTCCCTCTCATTGACTGTGTTATTTTCATTGAGCATTTGCAATGAGGGTTGCAATGTTTGTTTAGAGGGTCAAATCTTCAGTGTTAGGATCAGCCTTTCACTTGGAAGATCCATTGGAGGAGGTCTATTTAGCTTGTGCATAATCTACAACCATCTCCATCTAGTTCTTGAGTTGCAGTTGCTACTCAACCCTGCTACTTTGGCATTTTTTCCATTTTTCATATTTCAAGAAATCCTTCTAGGATTGCCTTGAGATTGTTTCTAGGGGTTTAGAGCTTTGCTCCCCCACTTATTTGAGCTATACATTTCCATATCTATGTATTGAAATTATTTCTGTAGAAGTTCCTCTTATAAATTGCGCAGTCATAGCCTTGGGTTTTCTATATGTAGTAGTGTTCTCTATTTTCATGTACATGTTATATTGAGGCTTGCATTGCCTAGCTTGAGTGATTATTTCCTCAAGGATTTGTACTCTTTTGCTGCTATAAGATCAATATGATGGCTATTTGGATCTTCTCATGTTTTATGTACTGATATAACGCTGCTACTCTAATATGTGTTCTTACATTGTTGGATCTCCAACTTTGGAACATCTTAAGGTGTTCTTATTGTTGTAGAAATTCCCTATTTTGGGATATTACATAAAATGAAGGGAAAGGGATATTTTTACAATGGAAAATGCCCTTTAAGAGAGGCATTAGGGTTTTTAGCAAAGGGAAGGGGATTTTGAGGTATATTATTGATATGGAATGACTAATTTCTACTCTCCATGCTTTGTAAAACTCTTCTACCTACCCATCATTTACCCTAACATTTTTTCTTCATTTACTTAGTGCATTTAGGCTTGGTGACCCTTTTTTATATTTTTTTTATAAGAAAACTATATAATTCTAACCTTATGACGCCAATGGCTCAAATTAAACTGTTGATCTCATTATTCTTCTCTACCTAACTACTGATTTGCCAATATTAAATGGTTTGGCTAGATCTTTATTCTCTAACTATCAGCATGAAATTTAAAGCATGAATGAGTCAAGATTAAGTTGTTTGATCGTCATGGATTGTGGCATTTTGGACAAGCTGCACACAATCTTATTTTGAAAACTAAAGTAAAAAGTAGTGGAATTTGAATTTGCATCACTTTTAGGATCTATTTTTATCTCTTTTTGGTGGGGTTCATATTTTATATTCTTTTTTGATATTTTTCTTTTAGTCCTTTGATTTTTATTTTCGAACTTACCCTCTTTAAATTTTTAATATCGGAAAACAATTTGTAGAAAGAAAAGTATGTACAATATTACAAGATTAATCATAGTCAATTCAAAATTATTAATCCTATCATTATAGGACCCTAACAGATTCTAGATGGAGCAATGAGTAGTATGTATCTGTGTTCTCTTGTTTGTTTAAAATCTCCTATTTATGTATAATCATCTTTCATGTTTTTTTTCTTTGAGGATTTGTGTAATGTAGTTGTTGGTAGTAAGAATTTGTATTCATGAATTCGTTTGATGTAAAATGCTCATGTATTAAACTTGTTGCACTTCCTTAATTCACGCTCCACGAATCTCTATTGTTGTTCATATTCCACTTACATCTGTTTCCTTTGAGTTCACGAGAAATAAATTCTTAATACTTTTAAGCCTGTCTCTTGTGGATTCCTCCTCCATTCCTTCTCAATAGCTCTGCATATTTTGAAAGTCTCTACTCATTGTTCCAGACTTGGCCCATTTGAAAAGCCACTAAGCCATACAACCTCTTGAGCCCTATGATAGTAGAGGTTAATTCACATGAATTAGACTCTAAGGTATTCTCCATTCCTGAACCACCAAAACCATTATTTCTCTTGATCCATATTCTATTAGAGGCACACTTGTAATTTTATACGTTTAACCTCTAATTTTCAGATGTCCTAGGCACTGGTCTTTTGCAACTCAAGGTTGTCTCTAGGAGCTACAACATCTTTTTGGCGTCGTTTCTGGGAAAATGAATGAAGAAATATTTTCCCTAGGATATGACATTATCTTCGCCCTTCAATTAGGTGAGCACAAAGGGTTGAGAGTTTCATAGCCCTCACCCTGGCGACTCCACTATTATCAAATTTCAAATCAGTTGTAATCCTGGCTTACACAAGGCCTCACACTCGATCAGATACCTCCCAGCAGAGAACCCCTTCTGCATAAGATCCTGAAAAGATCATATTTAAGAGAAACTAGAAGGAGAAGAAACCCAGCCAGGCTGACCTACCCTCATTTTCTCTAGAATATTCGCCTTCCTCATCTTAGAAAGCTAACATCTACGGCCCTGGCTCCATAGCCCGTGTACTTGAGTATCCTCCAGAAACCTCTCCTTTAGCTAGTTCATCCATAAAAGATGAATTTGAATCTATTGATACTTCTATGCCTCCCTTGCACCCTATTCCTGAGCCTAAATAAGTCAAAGAAGTTGTAGCACTCAAAATCTATTTACAGACAAATATTCAAACCTTTACTCAGCACATCCCTATTATACCACAGCAAAATCATACTCATAACTTACCACCACTGCCCCTCATGGTTGTACCTAGTTTCATCCTCAAAAAAATTCTCCATTGGCTTTACCTCAATTACTAAATAACATGCCGCAAGGTTATCTAAATTTCCTGCCTCGGTTCAGTGGGGAAGATAGTACTTATGCACAGAGACATATTGAAAACTTTTGTGCTTTTGCTTAGAATGTGAATGTAGAACACTTAGATGTGGTGTTAAGGCTTTTCGTCCAATCCTTGGATGGAGAATCTTGGAAATGGTTCAAGTCTCTGGCCAACAACACATTCACCACTTGGGAAGAAATGGAGAATTTCTTCACACTAAAATGGGGAGAAAAGAGAGATCATGGATACGATCTCATAGATTTCAATGCTCTTAAAAAGAGACATAATGAAGATGTAAAAAAAATCATAAAGAGGTTCAATAAGCTCTATAATAGTCTCCCTACTGAGATAAAACCTCCCCAAGAAGCTGCTAAGGCGGTCTTCACAGGAGCTTTCGAACTGGAGTTTGAGTTCACCCTAAGAGAAAGAAAATCCACATCTTTGGATGAGATCCAGAATGATGCATTGGAGGTAGAAGAAAAATTTAATTCTACTAGTAAATTCAAGGGGAAGACAGAGCATGAAGCCAGAAGAAAAAACAGGGAGGAGGCTTAGTAGAGGGAATCACAAGAGTATAGAATGGAAGAAATGAATAAGCTAATCAAGAACCTTTCAAATAAGTTGGTTAAGCTTGAAATGGAGGCCAATAATTCCCCTCATCATTCTAACCAAATGATTCCTAACCGTGGTTTTAACCCCCAATATCAGAAGCCCCCTCTACAGCTGCTGCAGCGTGAAAGGGGGGGAACAAAAAGACCACATCCAACCTCGTCTATACTTGGAAGGAGAGTTGGAGGAATAGGCCGAGGAAGTCACAGAAAACCAAGAGAATCAATTCCTCACTTACTCTGATGATGAGGAAGGTGAAATTACTCTATAGGGGGGAAAATAAGAGAAGGAAGGCCCTTTAGAAGACCAATATATTGACAATTATTGCAGGAAATTCGTGGATTTCATGAAAGCTCAACTCCACAAGAAATGTGATCTTAGGTCCTCTAGGAAGAGAACCCGAGTGCAATAAAAAAATGAGGAGTCAATATCAAGAGAACAGACCCCTCCTAGTTCTACCAGTAAGGGGAAAAAACTATTAGAAGAGTATGCCCCTCATAAATCTGTTGCATCCACCTCCACGAAACAAGGCTCTGATCCTCCCAAAAATGAGAAGTCCACATCTATACCCTTGAAACTGCCCGACCCTCCTAAAGAGAAGTTCCAAGAAGTTATTACAAAAAAAAATCCCACTGAATTCAACCTCCAGAAATACTTAGAGAAGGTCAAGGTCCCGATTCCCCTGATCGAACTCCTAAAACAACCTTCATACAAGGCTCAAGTGTCCCAATTCATGTTGCCCCATGGTGTAATCCCTTTTCCTGACAGCCTCAATCTACAAGAAGAATGACCCATGGTAGTTTTTGGACCTCATGTAGAAGAGTAGGACATAGCCACTCCATTTTTATATGTGATTCTAGTGATACATGAACTATTGTTACACAATTGCATGTTGGATTTTAGGGCTTCACATAACTTGTTACTATTGTTTTTCATGGAGCAATTGGGGTTGTAGATTACAAAGCCTTATAAAGACCTGTATTCTTTTGATTCCAAGAGGGTGAAGTGCTTGGGTATGATAAAAGATCTGGTAGTAAACTTAGCCCAGATCCCAACCAAAAGTGTGGTAATGGACATTGTTGTGGTTGATATCCCAACTCGGTTTAGAATGTTGTTGTCCAGATCATGGGGTTCCAAGATTGGAGGATCCATAAAACATGACCTCACCTACGCCACTATTTCAGTATTCTGTGGGGAGGAAAGAATATTATATCGTGAATCCTGGTTTCTGAAGATGGTCACCAAAGCCGATTGTTCGACAAATTCTCCGGTATATGGTAAAGAGGGTGAATTCTCTTATATTATGCTAGAGGAGGATGAAAATTTCCTGCAAGAAATGCAGGTTTTTCCTCTAATACAGAAGAATCCTATGAGCCGAGAGGAAAAAAAAATTGACCTTGCATTTTGATGGAGCTTATTCAGGAGAAGGAAACGTATCTAGGGTACGCTTGATATCACCAGAAGGTTGCTTAATTCCCCTCTCCTTTAAACTAGAATTTGAAGCAAAAAACAACCGTGGCTAAGTATGAAGCCCTACTATTGGGATTGCAGGTAGCACAAAACATGAACATACAAAATCTCAAGGTGTTCATATATTTAGAGCTAGTAGTGAGGCAAGTCAGGAGCCAATGCCAAACTAATCACCTACGACTCATAGCTTACAGGAATGAGGTATGGGATTTGGTTGAGAACTTCTTTCTACTTTTAAAATTCAATTCATGCTGAGGGATAAGAACATAATGACAGAATCACTAGCCGTGGCTTCTAGTAATTTCTTCCCCCCGTAGAATCCCTTGCTCAGATATGGTGTTGAAGTGAAATATCACCTCTCCATTCTAAACAACGTAAAGCATTGTAAAGTCTTTGAGGGCAAAGAGAAGGTCAAGCATTTTATGGAAATGGTGGGTGAGTTCTCAAATTTGGTGTTCCAATTAGGCACCGAGGATGACAGTGAAGAGTGAAAAACCAGATGGGAAGAAACACTGGCTAGGCATCATGTTTTGAAATTAAAGGGAAATGTCATTCCCAGGGGTCTTATGCCATTAGATATATTGTTTGACAAAAATGATATCTCGGTGAACCCCAACAAAATGACCCTCGACAAGCCTATTAGGGATGTGAATATTGGGGAAGAGGAAGATCCGAAGGTGGTGAAGCTATCAAAAGGGGTCCCTAAAGAATGCCAAGATCAGTACCTCGGGTTGTTTCAATCATATAAAGATGTATTTTCCTAGTCATACCAAGATCTGAAGACTTTCGACATTGACATTATACATAACAAGATACCACTCATAAGCAGAAGCTGAGACAAATCAATCCCCTTCTTATCCTAGATATTGAAAAGGAAATAAAGAAGATGTTGCAGGAAAATATCATTTTCCCTCTGAGGTACTCTGAATGGGCGGCGAACCTGATGCCCATAAGAAAGAATAACGGCGAATCAGGATTTGTGTGGATTTCTGCAATCTGAACAGAGCCTCACTCAAAGACAACTATCCCCTCCTGAATATGGACCACATCTTGCAAAAGATGGTGGGATCATCCCACATGTCCATGATGGATGGTTTCTCAGGATATAATCAAGTGTCGATGCTCCCTTAAGACCAAAATAAGACATTGTTCACCACGCCCTGGGGAACCTTCATGTACACCTGAATGCCTTTTGGCCTGATAAATGTCAATGCCACATTCCAGCATGCGATGGACATCTCTTTCATAGGAGAGCAGGATAAGTTTGTGGTGATATACCTGGAAGAAATCACTATCTTCTCGAAGAGTGACGTTGAACATATAAAGCATCTTCGATGAAGCTTTGACAAATGCCACAGGCATGGCTTGTCTCTGAACCCCCAAAAATCCATGTTTTCCTTGGAATAAGGAAATTTACTGGGTCACAGAGTGACCAAGGAGGGAGTGAAGATCGATCCAAAGTGGGTGGAGGTGATAAACAACATTCCCCTACCAAGAAACAAAAAGGAAGTATAGGTATTTCTAGGTCGAATAAATTTCCTCAGAAAGTTTGTCACAAACTATGTCGAGATCATCTGAAACATCACCGAGATGTTGAAGAAGAATATTGAAGTGAAATTGACTCTTGAGTCCAGGGATTCTTTCAATAGGAACAAGCATGCCTTTGGAGAAGCTCCAGTGTTGGGGGGTCCAGATTATGGGAAGCCCTTCCTGATTTTCTCTTTCGCCTCTCCTCATACAATAGTTGCAGTGCTACTGCAGAAGAATGACGAAGGGCATGAACGACCTATTGCATTCTTAAGCTAGGTCCTTCGGGATGTCAAATTGAATTATAATATCATGGAAAAGCAAGCATACGATCTAGTCAAATCTCTAAAGGCATTCCGAGTGTATGTGTTACAATATGTCATAACCACCTACTTTCCCACAGCAGCGGTGATATCATAGTGAAGGGCGACAATGAAGGAAAAAGGGGCAAATGGATATCTAAGATTCAAGAGTATGAGATGGAGATAAAGCTTACCAAAATCATTAAAGGCCAAGGGCTAGAAAAAATTATGTATGAATCCAACTGTCAAGCTCTGGGGTTAAATTTTTCTATGATAGGAGGAGAAGCACAGGAGAATACAGGTATGCATCAGGACATAGAATCTTCCACATAGAAGATACATGTAAAGGACCTATTATCCTTATGGTACAAAGATATAGTGGAGTACCTTTTAACCCTGAGGTGTCCCCCTAACTATGATAAGGCCAAGTATTGCACTTTGAGCTTAAGATCTCAAAAGTATACTGTGGAAAATGGGCGACTATATTAGAAGGACCCGGCTGGGATTTTACTTCTATGTCTAATAGAATAGGAGGTTTATGAAGTAATGACAGAATTCCACGAAGGAATATGTGGTGGGCATTACAACTAGTGATCTACTACTCACAAGATCCTAAAAGCAGGCTTCTTTTGGCCCAAGCTATTTGGTGATGTACATGCTCACGTCCAGGCTTGAGAAAAGTGTTAGACATTCGCAAAAAGGAAAAGGTTTGCACCTCTCCCATTGATCCCAGTCCATGTTTAAGAGCCCTTCAAACAATTGGGAATTGACTTCATTGGAGAGATTCACCTAGCTTCTAGTAATCAGAATTGATGGATCCTCACCTCAACGGATTACTTCACTAAGTGGGTTGAGGTCATGCCTGCAAGGAATGCCACATATGGGGTAGTGATCAAGTTCCTGGAGGAGAACATAATAGCTAGGTTTGGATGCCCTAATAAGATCATCACTGATAATGCCCAAGATTTTAATTCAGCTAAGTTTGTAAACTTTTGTCAACATTATAATATCATTCTGTGACACTCCACTGCGTATTACCCATAGGGGAATGGGTTGGCAGTGTCATGTAGCAAGACACTAGTGAGGATTCTGAAAAATACCATCAATGAAAACCAAAAGAACTGGGACTCCCAACTCAAGTTTGTTATTTGGGCGAATCACATCACCACTAAAATATCCATAGGAAAGTACCCTTATGAGCTAGTGTATGGTAGAGTAACAATCTTCCCCATTCAAATCACATTACCGGTGGCCTGATTTTTACAACAAAGCGAGGAAGAACCAAATGACCTTGTCAGGAGAATGAATCAGTTGGTGGAACTAAATGAAACACGGGAGCAGTGAAACCTTAGGTTAACAGAGTACCAGGAAAATATGAAAGGTTTATTTGATCAAAGAGCTAAAGACAAGGAAATATAAGTAGGGGATTTGGTGTTGCGATGGGATGTCAGGCATTCAGACAAAGGGAAACATGGGAAGTTCGACCCCCTTTGGTTTGGTCCATTCAGGGTGGCAGAGGTCAAAGGAAACAATGCTTTTGCACTGGAGAATTTGGATGGAGATACACTTGAGATGCCTGTCAATGGATAGTTTCTCAAGCCTTACTTGCAGCACTGATAGCGGGCTATGATGGCCCGTTGTACATATCCTCAAATTGTATATACTCCATTTGTTATTTCCGCATAAATTTCCTTTTTTTTTTTGTTTAAAGCTGCTTGAAAATGTTTCTAATGATGATCCTAGGCACATTAAGAGGAACACAAGCAAGTGGTCTATGAGTTATCAACACACTCGAACAAGTGCGTCGTCCCTAACAGAGCCAATTTTGGCTTGTGGTTCTTTTGAACATATAAGGCAACATCAAAGTTAAGCAAAGGAAGAGCCGAAGTGGCTAAGATGAAGGTCAATCACTTCAAGCATAGGTCGGGAGGACGCCCCATAATCAAAATAGGAAATAAGCTTACCATTTACCTTTTTGTACCTCTAACCTCTCTGCTCATTGCACTTCGGTCCTCGCAGCGTATAACTCTTACATTCTGCTCCTCACATATGAAACTTGCGATTTTCGATATGTGGGTGGCCCCACTTCCACCATGCCACGTCATCCATCACCCATCACACATCTCTCCTAGCAGAATATAACTCTTACCTTCCGCTGCTCATATATAAAACTCATGATTTGTGATCTGCAGGCGGCCCCACTTCCACCACGTCACCCATTCCCTGATCCCATCGCACATTGCTCCCTGCAAAATATAACTCTTACCTTCTGCTTCTCACATATGAAACTTGCGATCAGCAATCTGGAGGTGGCCCCACTTCCGCCACATCATCCATTCCTCGCTCCCATCACACATCGCTCCCTGCAAAATATAACTCTTACCTTCTGCTGCTCACATATGAAACTTGCGATCTGCAATTTTTGGGCGGCCCCACTTCTACCTTGCCACGTCACCCCTCCGCTCATCGCACATCACACATCGCAAATCTTAACTCTTTACCCTTCACTACTCATAACCAAACCCCCTGACTTGCGATTTGCGATATCACTTGGGCCCCACCTCTGTCTGCCTCGTCACTTCTCGCCCACTACACATCGCTCATCACACGGTATAACCTTTACCCTTCGCCACTTATAATAAAAACTCTCGGTCTGCGACCTGCGATATCAGTTTAGGCCCCACCTTCCCACCATGTCACCAATAGCCCTTCCACAGCCTTTGTTCCACTCTTTTCAGTATTAATTAGCCCCGCTAACTACACTATCACTTCCACCATCCTCCCCTCATCTCCGCTTCATATCAAGCATCCAATGGCTCATGATATGTTTCGGCACCCCCCCCCCCACCCATCCAATTCCATAAACCGGTTAGCCCCGCCTCCGAAATCTGGTCTCTGGTTTCGCAAATTAAAGCACAAGCATGGGTTTTTGGTGGAACAACACAACTATGGTTTATTCAGTTGATCCAGGAAATCTCCGCTAAAGAGCGAGGCATGCACAACACAACTGGTTGTTTCATTATAGTTAATGTGAATCATGAGAACAAGGGAGTGGAGACCTTTCGACAGAAGATGAAATCAAGTGGTGGAAACCAGACTGCCCACCTATTCATGACCACTCCTCCCTGTCCCCATGGAATATTCTAGGATTTGGCCTACACATCCCATAATTTTGTTTCTTTTTACTTTCTGATTATGATGTTTTGCTGGTGAAATCTCGATTTCACCTGATTCTATTTTGATCTTCTGTTACAGGAGTGACTGCTTGATGCACGCTCTGCTATTTTGTTAGGATATTTTGATTTTCACATGTCTGGGCTGATCATGAATTTTTATTCAATCGTAGACCCTTAAATGGATCTCTATCTATAGAGAGTTTAGATATGAAACAAAGGTTCTGAATTTTGGAGAAGTTTTTCTTTATTTTTGTACGACTATGCTTTATGCTCCGAGATACATATTTGGGAGAGTTGTTTTGAATGTAATCTAATATGCAGAGTTGTTTACTTGGATTCCAGATGGAGCAATGAGTAGTATGTATCTATTTTCTCTTGTTTGTTTACAATCTCATGTTTATGTATAATCATATTTCATGTTCTGCTGCTTTGAGGATTTGTGTAATGTAGCTACCACTAGTAAGCATTTGTATTTATGAATTCGTTTGATGTACAACGCTCATGTATTAAACTCGTTGCACTTCCTTAATTCGCACTCCACGAATCTCTACTGTTGTTCGTATTCCACTTACATTCATTTCCTCTGAGTTCATGGGAGACAGATTCTTAATACTTTTAAGCCTGTCTCTTGCAGATTCCTCCTCCATTCCTTCTCAATACCTCTGCATATTTTGAAAGTCTCTACTCATTGTTTCAGACTTGGCCCATTTTAAAAGCCACTAAGCCATACAGCCTCTTGAACCCTCTCATAATATAGGGTAATTCACATGAATCATAATTCAAGGACTTCTACATTCCTGAACCACCAAACCACTATTCCTCTTGATCCATATTCTATTAGAGGCACCCTTATAATTGTATACATTTAACCTCTGATTTTAAGATGTCCTAGGCACTGGTATTTTGCAACTCAAGGCTGTCTCTAGGAGCTACAACAGATCCAATGCCAAATATTCCCCATGATGTTCTCTTCCTATCATATGTACTCCTTGCCCAATATACATTTATGAATCCTTGAACCTTAACTCCCTCTGATCACCTGTACCATAGCCCAAACTCTGTAGTTCCTTTGAGGTATCTCAGCACATGCTTGCCTGCCTTCAAAAATAGCTTGGTAGGCTTAACCATAGCTTGACTAAGTTGGTTAACTGCATACAATATGTTTGGTCATGTGTTCACCAAATACATGAGTGACCCACAAGTTTCCTATAGATAGTAGCATCTACTACTTTGCTTGAAGTAGCATCCTCCTTCATTTAGTTTCTTGCTAGAGGACTCTCCATGGATTTGTTGCCCTCCATGTGGAACTTCCTTAGAATCTCATTGGAATACTTTCCCCGAGATACAAATAGCTCCCCATCCCTTTTCCAAATTTCCAATCCCAGGAAATAGTGCAAGAGCCCTATGTCCTTCATCTCAAATTCTCTTGCAAGATCCTCTTTGAAAGACTTGAAGAGTTTCTCATCACTTGTTAATATCAAATCATCGACATAAATTACAATGATAAAAATTTTACCTTCTACCACAATATGTTAAAGGTTCTTATATGATTCACTCTTGATGAATTCCAACCCGGTGAAGTAGTTGTCGATCCCAGTGTACCATGAATTAGGTGCTTGTTTAAACCCATAGAGTGCTCTCTTGATTCTGCATACATGTGAATCTCTTTTGAAGGTATCAAAACCTTCCTACTGCTCAATGCATGTCTCTTCCTAAATCACCACATTGAGGAAGGTTTTCACTTACATCCGTATGATGTATCTGCCATCGCATCTGTGCTGAAAATGCAAGGATGGATATGATTGATGAGTATCTTGTGACTCGTGAAGAGGTCTCATCATAACCAATCCCCTCCACCTGAGACAACCCTCTAGACACAAATATGGCCTTGTGTCTCTCCACACTCCTATTTGCTTCCTGCTTCACCTTGTAGATCCACCTAGATCCTACAAATGACTTTCCCTATGGTCTTGGGACAACTTCCCATGCACTATTTTTGATAATGGAGTCATACTCCTCAACCATGACATCAACCCAAACTAATTGTTGCACTCCTTCCTCGAAAGAGAATGGCTCTATCTATACACTCTCACTCATAAGATCCATGTAGCCAATGTACCGCTCTGGGGACCTTCTTTGCCTGCACTTTGATGTGGGTGCTCCCACATTCTCTCTAACATTAAACACCTACCTGTCAGCCTTTCTAGTGCGTTTCATTCCATATATGAATAGCTCTACATGAGTGGGTGCTTCCACTCTTTTTTCCTATACTTGTGGCTGCTCCACATCTAGATGTTCTTCTTTTGGAGCCAAGATATCCTCAGCTGCTGCATGCAACTGAAGCTCCCTCTCAAGATAAATTGACATGGCCTTCTCTACATCGAATTTCACATTTCTTCTTACCACTTTCATCCCGTGTTCTCGCAAGTACACCCAATAGTTATGAGGTGTATCAGTGTACCCCAAAAATATTTCCAACTTAGCTATTTCCTATGGCTTCTTCCTCGCATCTTTGATTACATGGAAATAAATTGATGAACCAAAATTTTTAAAATGTGCCATATCTAGTTTCTTACCTGAAAAATATTCCTTTGGTGTACTCATGCCAAGTATCCGATCAGGATTTATGTTATGCACAAATAATATTTTGTTGCATGCTATAAACCATAAATGAAACAATAGGCTATGATCATGCAACATCATTCGTGCTTCTCCCATAATAGTTCTATTCTTCCTTTCTACAACCACATTATGTTGTGGGTTATGAGGTTCTATCACCTCATGTCGAATTCCTTATGAGGCAAAAAAAATTTGAATTTTTTGATACATATTCCCCACCATTGTCGCTTTTGAGAGCCTTCCCCTTCTTCCCTGTATATTTCTTGACAAGTTCTTTGAACTCACAAAAATTTTAGAACGTCTGATCTTTATTTTGCATGAAGAAAATCAACAATTTTGTAAAAAATCATCTACAAAAATCACATAATACCTTTGTTTTTCTGTGGATACTGTTGAGAACAGTCCATACACATCTGACTGAACTCTCTCAAGGATTTCCTTTGCTTGACTTTCCTTATTATGAAAGGTGGCTTTGGTGTACTTCCCTAATGTACACCCTTTGCATACATCTCGGTGCTCAAGTGCACCCTTATAAAGTCCTCTAGAAATATTTTACATGATATTCAAAGCTCCATGGTGTAGATGGCGTAATCTTCTATGCCATAACTCACTGATTTATCCACTCTCCACCTTCTCTTCTTTCATGCTCAAGGAAACACAATATTATACATCCAATTTGTAGAGGTTCTTTACTCGAACCCAATATTATTCACCTATCTCGTGGATTTGTGATGAAGGAACGCCTTTCCTTTGATAAATATCACATCATAGCAACGATCTTCCAACATAACAACTAAAACTAAATTGTTCTTTAAACCAGGAACATACATGAAATCTTTTAATGTGACAGGAGTACCAAACTTTTCTTGAAAGGTAACTGTACCTATGTCGATCGCGCTATACCTCCCGTCATCTCCCATATCGATGTGCATCTGGAGATCCTTCTTCTCCAAGATACTGAAGAAATATTTATATCCAGACATATAGAATGAAGCTCAAATATCTAAGTACCACACCAAACCCATCATTGATGACACCATGCATTCTATGAGAGTGAAATCCAACTTGAACTATGAAGCAAGTGATTTACCTACTGCTCCTCCTAAGTGCTTCTTGCTAACATTATTGTGTGGACACTTTGCAGCATAGTGTCTTAGCTCATGACAATGAAAATATTTTATATTTGAAAAGTTTTCCTTCTTTCCTACATGACTAGAATATTATTTGGAATGGGACGTCTTCCTTTTACCTTTCTTCACCTTTCCAGCCAAGGCACAATTCTCCTCATCATCAGTCTTTGATGAGGATCCATCTTTGGTGTTCTTCTGAATCTCTTCTTCTACCAAGTCGGACCACAATCGCTCCCACTCTGATAGCTTCTCCCTCCCATTCACCAAATCCTGGTAGATGTGCGAACTCTTGGGAAGGCCTAGAAGTGTTAGGCTCAACAAATCATCCTTGGCCACTGTCATTCTAATATTTTCATTCAATGCTCACTTCCTGTGGTCGTTTCTATTTTGAAATAAATCTTTTAAGGCCTTCCACATAACATATGGAGTTTCCTTTCCATGGAGGTATGATACAATATGATCTCGAACTCCTTCTAACAGAATGCTTCTCACATTTTCTTTGTTACATTCTTCCTCCATGCATCAATATTTTGAGAATTTGCTGTTGCGGGCCTGGGAATATCACTGTCTATGAATTCCTTTAGTCCATTCTCCTCCAGAACAACCTCCATCCTATCCTTCCAAGCTATGTAATTCAAATTACCCTCAAGGGAATATTCAAGTCTTAATCCAAAGAAAGACACCCTGATCTGTTGCTGCTCTTAAAGAATAAATCTGTAAATTCGATTCACCTGTTAAAAAAAACTCGTATCATTCTCTTCTATAGTGATTCCTACTCTGATGCCATGTAGAAAATCCACATAGATTCAACTGATATTGTAATATGCTAAAAAAAAAAATTCTTGAATCTATTGTACAACTTGCAGAAACTAATTATGATTGCACAATCACATGAACAAGAAAGAGCGAGAATTTCAATTGCACAACACAAGTATTTATCTGGGGAAAGACTCAGCTAAAAACCACGTTATCTGTATATTGCATTCAGTCAATAATTTGAAACAATAAAATGATTCTCTGAGGCTTGAGAGCTCTCTGCACTATCTCTAATTGTCTCACTCTTATCTAAGCAAAATTGGTCCAATACTTAACCAATTCCTTGCTCCTATCTGACCAACCTTTCTCATGCATTCCTGTAGGAATTGAACCCATATTAATTAGGAAATTCCCACTAATTTATTATACAATACATCCAAGGCATCTTGATGACTTCATGTATGACCTGTACAATTTTCTAATTATACAACTGATAGTTTACTTCCCTTTAACTCCAATATCAACTAGGTCTTCCTTAGAACTGAAATGCAACAACTATTTATAGCGAATTATCAATTATCTGACTGATCACTACATGTGAATTAAATCATATTTAATTCACTAGACCTCTCACTAGCTCATCTATCAATTAGAACTAGTTAAACTGATTTTAACTCAAATAATTAAGTTAAATAATTAAAACTAAAAATAAACTCCCATTGGACCCCATAAAAACTTATAGTGAATTGTACATGCCTCTAGTTTGACCCCCAACTCGAATTGATTCAGCTATGTCTTCCAAACTCAGTTAACTCGTACAAGCTGTCATGTGATGTGTAATTACAATTTCCTTCTAATTTCATTAAGTAGAAATTAAATTAGAAGCCTATTCTTGTTGCCAATTTCAATAGTTCCAACCTTATTATTTCACTCGCTTGCTTTGTTGTGATTTCCATTTTCTTTCCTTTGCTTGCTCTCTCATCTTAGAGCTCTCTCTCTCTCTGAAATTGATCCAAAGCTAAAACTGAAAAAATCTATAAATTGTTTCTCAAATGCATTTTTATCCTTGATATCCGGTCTCTTCCTTTCCCTTTTCCCTCTCCTTTCCTTTTCCTTCATTTTCTCTCTAATTTCCGTTGGATGCATATTCACGGTCCCTTCATATTCCTTTTCTCCTATTTTCCTTTATTCCTTGAATTAATTTCCAAATCCAAAAACATTTTATCCTTCCAAACCCTAGATTATGAAATCTCATCAAATTACAATTCCAAAATATTAATATGATCATACTTCCATGACTCAACAATTTTGAATCTACTCTAAAACTTGCAATGAGAAATATTTCCTTTAGAAAAATCATACCAGTCTCGAGAAAATTTTCCATCACTGACAATGCCTTCAAAATTTTCCGGATTTACAACTTTCATTCTTATAACAGAGAGAATATATATTAGATTAGAAAATTCAGGTTTTGCGCATTTAATGTCGTCCATCTATGTATAGAGAAAAGCTTATAATCCATTGGAAATATCTGAGAGTTGATTTACTTCTAGGCTTAGAATTTTACTTATTTGCATCGAAGAAACAACTTTTGTACAAGTCCATACAAGATACTAAATTAACTTGTCTTGAGAATACCACACATTCTTAACTCAAAAACAAACATGGAAAAGTGTTCAAACTTTACTGAGATAATTCTGAGAAGTGTTCTCCTTTAGCAACGAGTATTACCATCATCAGTTATTTTACAGATAATAGGTCAACCTTACTAGACATAGGAAGGTGGATATCAATATAAGAATATCTTCAGTTGAAAAACCTTTCAATATAAAATTTTAGTCATCCCATTGAAATTTAATTTGAGACCTTCTCTATTTTACGACAACCTTTTTTAACATTAGTTTCTAATTTTGTGACTCAAACAGATCTTGAGACTTTGATTATCTCTTTTCACCGAGCATATGGCCTTGAATATTAACTTGGAAAAACATGTCTCTTTTGCAAACAAGGATATATTTCTTAGAGGATTTTCTACCTACTGATATATGGCTTTGATGAGGTGGGTGCTCTTCACACTGAGATTTGAGCTACACTTAAATTTTATCTTAGAGAGATTTAGACCGCCTACAAAATTTTTGGATTTATAGAGATTAGATTTATTGAATTTAGCATAGACAAACTTGTGAAACTCCATAGATTCGCACATCCTCAGAGACAATAATTCACATATATTCATAGTCCTTCTTTCTGAGATATAACACAAATTCTTAGATCACACAGATCCTTAGGCTTCACATCATGACTTATAGTCTTTGACATCAAACTTCACACTATTCCACAAATATTGCCTTTACTTGGATGCCATAGATTCAAAATAGCTTTTTGGTCTTATTAATGAATCACAAATTATTTCATTCAAAACTTCGCATGATCCCACAGATGCATGATCTCATATTTTAAAATTTCTACATAAATTGGGTGCCTCAGGTCGTTTTTTACAATAGAAATAGGTAGCTTGCATAACAGAGTATAAATGTTGTAGAGAAGCTTCGGTAACATACATACCATAGGAGAAAAATGCTACAAAGATTGTCTCATAAGGGTGCCAAATAATTTGCAATTTGCTGCAGCTTCCATCGATCAACAAGATAATGCATTAGCACAAATAATTAATCATGATTTCAGTTCACACTATAACTTTCCCAATAATTGTGTTTCGCGTCATTTAGAAACCATGACCAAATTAATCAAATAAAATGTATAATTCGTGCACTTGATGCGCGAATTGACATATCAATTCACATTTTAACCAACTGTTTAAACTTATTGATCATAATTCAATTCTTTGGTGAGCAAACCAGATTCATGGAGAACAAATAAATGCACAGTCATGACCACAACTAAAGGAAACCACATCAACAACTCAAGTTACAAACTTCAACCTTAGTAACAAACTATTGGATTACTTGCAGAAGATTCTTCCTTTTGGAGCCAAAATGAACCACAGGGATAACTCGCTTTGATCTGCTTCAAAAATTTCCTACTTTGCGCTAAGACAAATTGTGCCACAAATTATAACACAAAGAATAGGATACCCTAGGTCCGAAAATTTTCCACAAACATATTTTAACCTTCAAAGAGAAATGCCTCAATAGGGTTTAGGTGACTTCAAAACTTGACTTTATATGTAACTCAAATATCCATAGATAGATCATGCCTCAAGAATAACTTGACCATAATGAAAAGTGCCCAAGACCTTCCAAAATGCTCTTCAAATAACTATGATTCCATGTTGATTTTCTAGGGAATAGGCTAGAATTAAGTGTTTCTTCACCTGATAACTACTTCAATGAGAAGTTAAACATTAGTTTTATACATACCATTAAATTCCATATCATTTAGGAAGTTATACATAATAAAAAAAAATCAACTAATAAACATGAAAAATCATTAAAGTAACCATGAAACAATATGGAAAGAGACATAAATTAGGCACACAGCCAGAGCAAAACCCATAAGGGGAAATCAGAAAAATGTTCTTCCTTATGAGAGAGTGATATTTTCTAGATTCATCTATACATCATGAATAACAACAACATAATAATAAACACACCAGTAACCAAAATCATAATGAAGTTCCATGTCAAAATTCAAGTCCATGAAATTTTGGCCATCCCTATAATTTCGGCCTCCTCCGGAAATTTCTGCCTCCTCCTAAGATTTTGGCCCTCTTGTAATTTTTTTGCATAAAATATCCATGAGAAAAAATTTATTTGTGAAAATGAGGATAAATTATCTCCTTTATATATCCTTGAAGTGGGGGTCGAATGGGTGCCACATAGGGACCCAAACGCCCTTGTGAAAATTTAAAAATTCAAATTTCCATTTATTATTCAAGATGAAAATGCTTACCATGGCTACCATATTTTTAGCACTCCCTTGGACTCACTTTAATCGGATTTATTAGCCAAGAGAGCAATGAAAAAACTAAGTACAAATTTCCAAGATTTTCATAGTAACCAAAAACAAAAAGACTATAATTCCCATAAAACATATAGAATGAGAAGACATCCAACAACCATCATGGAATATGTGGAAATCAGGTGCATGTCCTGCACATAAAGCACCTAGAGATCGAAAATCCCTATGGGCATGAAATTCAATGCGATCTATATTCCCATCCATTTAATCTAAGAAATCATGGGTGCACCATTGACTCCTTCACATAGATGCCAAGTGGTTGAGGATGTCCCACCGATTATGTTGTAGATGATATGTAAATGCGATGACTTCATTACAATAATCATGTCTCTATTTGATCGTATCCTCTAGAATTTTAGTTATGTTCCACAACTAGAAATCCATGAAAACCATGGATGGTGGCTAGGCAACTCAACCGAGAGAAGGGACCCGGTCCTGAGCCAGTTCCCCCTCAAGCTCAACACCTGCACCCCCGTCATCATCTGCCTCTCCCACATAACCACCACGAACCACTGGCTGAACACGAGGCCCTAACTCCCTCCAAGCCTGACCTCGCTACCTTATCATCTCTACAGGTGCGACAAACCACTAATAAAAGAGCCCAATTTTGGTTCAAGCTCAAATGCCACTCCAACACACCTCATTGTTTAGGAACATAATCAGAGGATGAAAAAATGAAAACTGGAAGCTTTACCACCACCCTCCTGGGGTTATATTTTCAAAAAAATCCATAGGGAGTCTCCCCGCATCACCACAACCAACTAAATGCCAAACCCCACTTCCCAACACCTAGGGTTCCAATTCCAATACTTCCATGGCTTGGATATACCCCAAAAAACAATGACCCCCAGGTGTATGGTAAAGAAAAGAATCAAGAAAATAACTTCCAATATTAGAGTGAAATTATAACGCTTACAAATAGAGACTCTTAAGCAAAGACTTACCAAAACCCCACCAATAGTATCGAAGCGCCCTTTCCCCACAAACTTGACCAACAAGAAGCTATCCCCAACCAATGCAAACTAGAAGTAGTATAAACAATAGAAATCACTAGCCCTAGGATCCAAAATTATGCAATTTTTCTTCCCAAAAAGACCAGTTTTCAATCCCCACCAACCAATTGTAATGGCATAGAAAAAATTCACTAGATGGTTGAGCATGCATAGGTTTGAACCCTCTGCATACTCTATTTTTTTTTTCTACCCATACAATTTTCAATACCCTTAGACCACCAAAATTTCATCCAAAGCGCCATCAAACCTATATACCAATTTCTTCCCTTCTCGATACTTCCACATTCTTGATGTCAGCTTTCCCAGCCACCTATGATACACTAACATATTTTCATGTGCAAGGGTCCCATTAGCGCTAGGCCGCACAACTTGAATCATGATCATCCAACCCCATCGAATTCTCCATGTATTGGTTAAGGATGTTCCTAAACTGATCTACCAAATTGTCGGAAATGGAAGAAGGCCAACTCTAAGTGATAAAAAGACTCTAATATTAATTTTCCCAAATAGAAAGTAGGTCCACTTCCCTATTCCACGTTCTGAATGAATGGGTTATTTTAACATAAGGGAAGGAAATCACTAGGGATTGGATTCTTTGGATCATAAGATCTAGCATAAAACTCTTAATGACCTTTTGAACTAATGATTATTTAAGTAGTTTCTCAACCACCGACACCACCAGTAATGAATCTCCATCGATATGAATCCATGAATATCTCATCTCTTAGGCAAGAGTAAGAACATGGACCAGAGCAGTAAAATTGGCCACATTGTTACTCGTATTGCCACAATATCTCACATTAAATCCAAGGGGTCTGCCTCTATCATCCCTAAGAATTCCTTCAAACCATACTAGCCACAAATTTCCTTTGGATGCCCCATAAAACTTTAGCTTTATAAATCCCTTAGGGGGAAGGAAGAAAACTAAGGGAGAATTCCCTAGTATATCCATTCAACACTTGGGGCTAGGAGCAACCAGGTTTTGCTAAAGTTCCAAATCCTTTAAAATTTTCACCTCTAATCCTTCAACCTTCTAGTCCTCCTCTGCCCATTTCTCTGAGAGAAATTTTTCTTTAGTGTTTAGCCTTTTTATTTTCCAAACTTCTTCTCCCATGCTCCTGTAGTCTTTAAGAATAATTCCATTACACACCTTCCATAAATTCTAGATTAGAAGGAACAATTTTAGGACCTAGACTCTATATAAAATTAGATTATGAAAAAGAGCAAGTATCCATAGTTCAAAGGATTCCCACAAGCTATTATGGGATCTATCCAGGTGCCCAAATAATGATCTTATTCTTGTCCACAATATTTCAATTCGAAGGAAAGCGTTGAGTAGGTTTTCCATATTCTCCTTGTGCTCCTGACATATTGAACACCATGACAGTCCTTCAAATCCTTTTCACTGTAGGAGATCCTAGGTCAAAATTCAACGATGACTGGTCAACCATAAAAAACAGGGGATATTCAGCCACAATTTCCTTGCCCAAACTTTATGACATAACCCTTCTCTAGGGAGGTCAGTATGTTTGGATAGAAGTCGTAAACATCCCCCAATCTCGATAACCCCATATCATCATGTCTTCATCGCATGCTACTTGAATTTTCCTCTCCTGTAGGATACCTTCCAAATCAGGCCATTCTTGTTAGAGGGTGTTATGATTCCAATCATCTTTATCCTTCCAAATCCTCCATGGATCTTGAGGAACCTTGGCCTTCTAGTAGTCTACTACAACTATCACCCCTGATCTTTTGGCTTTCTATTTTCTATTCCTCAACACTTCGTGGTTTTCCAAACTTGGAAATTGATGTGACGATTATTCTCAAAATCGTGTTGAAGAATCAAAGAAGTTATATTAGGGTTTTATTATTCGATCTTGATAACTACTTGTGAGTGTGTTGGATTATTTTAATTATTTATTATCTTATCTTTCATCAAGAAATTACCATATTATGCGTGTATGAAGATAAAAAACAAGAGGCATAAGATATAGGCACTATGCTAGGGAAAAACCCTCCTCGAGAGGAAAATCCAGTCAAGATAATTCTTCCTTTCAATAGTATTCTTTGAGACTATTCACCCTAGACATGAGCCAAACTTTCCCTCCACACCAAGTTAGCCTTCTAGAACTTTGACCTAGTAGCAGCAACAACTTTTCCTCCAACAACTTCGACTAGGTAGTAGATTCAGCAACAACAACAACATCAAACACTAGAAGACTGCGATCTCCAAATAAAGGGCACCAAATGCAGAGATTCCACCACCAAAATTTTGATTTTTCCTTCCTCTTGCTTTTAGACCCAACTCACATTCCTTTCTGCTTCTTCCTTAGACTTCACACTTTTTCCCTTAATGCAGTAGATATCAAACTGGATTGAGAAGTGATGATGCAAATGAATTCGATCTCCTTGCTTTTATAGGCTTCAAGTGAGGTCGAACTTGTTCCTTTGAGTTCGAATTGATCTCCTTAAGGCTGAATTGATGTGGAGGTGATCTAAACCATTTTTTACTAAAAAATAGACCTAATTACATTATTCAAAAGTCCAAGATGGGTCAATATAAATATGTAATGACTAACTTAGAATTCCATGACGGGAACCTTAATATGAATATGACCCAAGCATGAAACCCATGCTTTAATAAGTCATTTAATAATAAAATAAATTTCAAATGATAATATAAATTATTTTTATTTAATTCTTTTGATAAGTAGAATAAATATAATTTATGAAGACTGAACCTAGTTACAATATTCAACACTCCCTCTTAGCTAGGGAGGTACTCATAATATACAAATGGAAAATCTCAAACTATGAAGAACTTTAGGCACCACAATGCCATGGACTAGATTCCTAACTAGGGCAATCTATCCATTGGTCACTCAACAGTTTAGGCACGACAATGCCATGGAACATATTCTTGACAAGGGAAATCTATCCATTGGTCACTCAACAGTTTAGGCAGCGCAATGCCACAGACTAGATTCTTGACCAAGGAAATCTATCCAATTGGGACTAAGGTGGACTAAACATTTCAGCCTCTATAGGTACCATTAGGCTTACTTACTAACCACCAACTCAGGGAACTAGGTGTGCATCCACCTGATGCCACCCTCCCTACCAGACATCATAGAGTGTCGATCCGATGTATTTTTAGGAAATGCTTCACTTGCAAAGCATCAACATATCTCTTCCAAAACATTATCATCAATACAATTGGAAATATTTAATAGACCAAGCTTCTCTCTTAAATATTCAAACTTTTTATTAGGAAGATACCTCGTCAATATGTCTGTTACCTGTTCATCTATCAAGACATTCTCCAACTTTATGATCCCATCCTGTACCAAGTTTCTAATGAAGTGGAATTTATTGTTGATGTGTTTCATCCTAGAATGAAACACATGATCTCCAGACATCTTGATGCAGCTTTTATTGTCACGGTTGATTATATTAGGACTCAGAGAACTCTTGAACAAGTCTTTTAGAAGCTTCCTTAACCATACAACCTATTTTCATACTTCACATGTAGCTACATATTCATCTTCAACACTACTTACAATAAGGAAACCTTGCTTTCTACTCATATATGAAACCATAGCAGACCGAAGGCTTAAGCATCCACGAGTAGTAGTACTTCCATCAGACTCACCACCACCCCAGTCAAAATTAGAGAAGCCAATTAGATTTACTTCATTAATTTTGTATTTTAGGTAGTGGTGTATAGTACCACAATTATATCTTAATATGTGTTTGGCATCTATCCAGTGTTCTGACGAGGTTCTAACTGAAATTGATTGATGATGTTAATTTCATAGCATATATCTGGCCTATTGTTTACCATATACATTAGGGATCCCACCAAATGTCGATAGGAGGTAGGATCCATGAGACTTGAGTCAAAACCTTGTAACTTCTTGAGATTGGTGATCATAGGAGTAGTCGTGGGCTTAGAGTCCATCATTCAAAATTGATGCAACATCTTGATGATGTACTTTCCTTTCCCCAAGTATATCTCCCCAGGTTTCTACCATACTTCGAGACCCAGGTAGTAATGCATGTGTACTAGATCCTTCACCTCAAATTTGGCTGCCAACATCTTCTCATTATTCAATTCTTTTCTCCACACCAATGATGAATTAATCATCCACATACAATAGAATAATGACGGGCTCATTATTCACAACCTTTATGGATATATTTAGATCAACAGTACCCTTCACGAACCCATTTCTTAGGAGATATGCATCCATTCTCGTGTACCATTCCCTAGGAGCTTTCTTCAAGCCATATAGGGATTTATTGAGTTTGCAGACATGAGAGTTTGCAGACATGAGAGTCCCTAATATATACTTCAAACCTTTGGGTTGTTCGATATATACTTCCTCATCAACGGCCCCATTTAGAAATGTGGTCTTCACATCCCTTTGATGGATATTCCAACCCATTGTAGCAGCCAATGAAACCAAATACCTAATGTTAATATACCTTGTTGTAGGTGAAAATGTTTCTTCATAATATATTCCTTCCTTTTGAGAGAAGCCCCTTTCAATGAACCTTGCTTTGCATATGTCTATTCTTTCATCAACAACATGCTTGATTTTGTAGATCCATTTGGATGTGACAATTTATTTGTCACTAGGTCTAGGAAAAATTTACCAAACCTCATTCTTCATAATGGATTGGTATTCTTCCTGCATCACCTTCCTCTAGACATCTTATTGAATAGCCTCCTCGAATGTAGATGGTTCAACTTGAATTAGCTTCATTATATATTCAACAAAGCCAAATTATATCTTCAGTATTTTACTTTCCTTGAAGGTTCTTGTTGGAGCTTCATGTCCTTCTACATCTTGTTGTGTATATTTTAACCAATTTGGCCGTTTCCTTGTGATTTAGATGATCATAGGTTGAATATGCTCACTTGGTCCTTCTCCTTGTTCTTGATTTGTAGTAGGGTCTTCGTGGTGTGGTTATTATTCTTTGAATATAGGAGATTCTTCATCATCAGATTCTATGGGAATATATTTGGATTTCTTGTAGGCTAGACTCTCATAAAATATGACATCTCTGATTACTTCGATATGCCTTCTTTCTTTGATTTAGATTCTATATGAATTTGAGGAGAGAATATATCCAACAAATATTCCTTTGATGCTAGTATAATCCATCTTCTTTCGATTGTCTTTTGGAACATGGATGTATGTGGGGCTTCCAAATATTTGAAGGTGATCCACACTTGGATTATTTCCTGTAAATTCTTCTTCGGTAGTTATGTCCTTGAGACTTGTATGGGGACTTCTATTTGAATATACACAGTTTTCATGGCTACTTCTCCCCATAATAATTTTTGTAAGTCTTGATCAAGGAGAATTGTCTTAATGCCTTCTCCAATAGACCTATTCTTTCTTTAAACAACTCCATTTTTTTCAGGATAGTAGGGAACAATGAGCTACATATTAATTCATTATTTCTTACATGCACTCAGTTCCTTAGAAGTGTATTCCCCACCATTGTCAGATCTTAGAGTTTTTATCTTTCTTTCAGTGAGGTTTTCCACTTCAACTCAAAACTCCTTGAATTATCATATACTTCATCCTTTTTATTGAGAAAATACATCCATGTATTTCTAGAATGATCATCTATGAATGTCACATAATAAATATGACCTCTAAGAGATTTATCAGACATGGGCCCACACATATCAGAGTGAATAAGGTCCAAAATTTCTTTGGACCTAGATTCACTATTTGGAAATGGATTTCTTGTGTGCTTTCCAAAGGAGCATCCCTTGCATACACCTTCATGACCTTCCTTTATATTGGGGATGCCATTAACCAATTGGTTAAGAGTGGGAATAAGCCTATAGTGTAGATGATCATATCTTCTATGCCATAGCTCAATAGGACTAATTTCCATATGAACTAAAGATTGAGGAGATGGTGTAGTAACTCTATACAAACTTCCTTTATGAACTCCCATAACTCTAGCTTTGCCAATGCTAGAGTATTTTCCCCAGACATATTCTTTTCCATAAACAAAAGTAATTATTTCTCCTTTATCTTCTAAACAATAATTAGAGATAAAATTATTTTTCAAACCTGGAACATATAGTATGTTGTTGAGGTGCAACTTTGATCCACTTTCAAATTCTAGCGAGGTTGATCCAAGGCCTTTCACAACATATCTTTTGTTGCCACCTAATTCCAATACATGAGAATATGAATCCCTTGATAATGTATTAAATTGTTTACTTTCTCATGTCATGTGCCTTGATGCTCCACTATTAATGATCCATGCATTTTCATCATGGAGAGATCCTGTAAGGGCAGACAAAATACTTTACTTTTGACTTTGATGAATAATTAATAGACAACCTTCTTGATCCAGCTTGCCACAGTGTTGATACCCATCCTTATGTATTCCATCATAGAGGGAGAATCCATGCCAACAAAGTGATCTTCAATTCTTCATGACCTTAGCTCTGATACCATGTTGAAGAATCAAAACAATTATATTAGGTTTTTATTATTTGATCTTGATAATTACTTGTGAGTGTTTTGGCTTCTTTTACTTCTTTATTATCTTATATTTACTCAAGAAATTACCATATTATGTGTGTATGAATATCAAAAACAAGGGACACAAGATATAGGCACCATGCCAAGGAAAAATCGTCCTCGAGGGGAAAACCCGGTCAAGATAATTATTCTTATCAATAGTATTCTTTGAGACTTTTCACCTTAGGTATGAGGAAAGATTTACCTCCACACAAATTCATCCTTCCAGATCTTTGACCCAGTAGCAGAAATAAATTTTCCTCCAGAAAATTCAACTAGACAGTAGACTCAACAGCAACAACAACATTAAACACTAGAAGACTTCGATCTCCCAAGACAGGGCATGAAATGTAGAGATTCCACCACCAAAATTTCAATTTTACCATCCTCTTTCTTTTAGACCCAACTCACATGTAATAATCCCAAATGGGGAAAGCAGAAATATAGCTCATAAAATAAAAGAAAAAACAAATATTTAACACATGAAACCATGAGACCAATATAGAGTCATAACATTATGTATTATAGCAGCAAATCAATACAAAATAGTGAGGCATAAATCATATACAATGAGGAAACAAGCCTCCCATAAGCAATCACTCCCAAATATGAGCTGCTATTACAATACAAAATACCGGAGAGAGACAAAAACGCAGTCATATTAAGCATAAATACAGTTGGATATAATACAATGATATAAAAATACTGATATAGGGCCCAATAGAGTCTAGACATACAAATCTAGGCACTAGATCAGCTTTCCAAGACAACCCAAGAGGGTTTCCGGAAAATGCACACAATGTGCCAATGTAAGCTGCAGCCCTAGGGCTAAAGGTATGCTGCAACAATAGAAATGAGAAGATATGGCTGAAGCGGATTTATAAAACGACATCTTCTCTAATAGATCCTCTAGATGAAAGAATGGCTCCCCCATTGAAGATATCACCTCCCAAAACAACCACTGCAACTACCCCTGCAACTCCTCCCTAAAATAATGTAGATCTGGACTGAAAATGCACTGTAGGGGATAAATAATCCTTAGCCTATTGCTAAATGTGTCAATAAATCTCAAGGGGCTTCTTTACAGGCCTTCCAATGGATGGAAACCTTCCTCCACTACAAAACTAGCTTTGAAGACACCCAAACTAATTCTCCATTGTTGCACCATGCAACACTGCACAATATTCTGTAGAAACTGCGCTGATGAAAAAATTTGAAGCTTGGATCTAAGCCTAAGTGTGGAAATGAAGTTCAATACTCCTCCAAGAGGCCTCTTAAGGAAAGAGATGGGATTCCTTCTCGGGAACACCCGGTGCTAAACAACACAACAATCTCAACTAAAAAGCTGAACAATGCAAGAAGTCTAAACATACCACATACAAAATAATAATCTAAAACATCCCCAATATCGATTCCATCCTCTTCCTTATATAATTTATGAGCTTTCTTATGCTTGGCCCCACTCAATTAGGTCACTACCTCCATGCAATCAATCTCCCTCCAAAACTGTGTGATTCCTCATTTAATGTCGACTCCTCCATAACAACGTTGTTAATTTGGTCAAATTTGACCTATTCAACATGATCCAACCCCTGTTCATACTCAAAGGTGCTTTATTTAGCTGCTTAGAAGGTATCCTTTCACACTTGAAGTGTTTTTATTGTTGCTAAGGATATTTATGGGCCTCCCTACCCATTTATTCACCTACCTAGTGACAAAACAATCTACAATATTCCATTTAGCTAATGGATAAATTTTACGAATATTACAGTCCTCCCCTCCAAAATGTTGCTTATCCTCAAGCAACGGTAAAGGTGGAACAAGAATCCTCCCCTCCTCCTCTTGTGGCCTCCTCATCAATAGTCCCCACCATTGCTTCATATATTCTACAATAATTCTGTATCCCAATGGTTCCTCCCAAATGTGCAAGTTTGCCTTTGGTGGATAAACCAAATGGCCTTCATAATGAAAAAGTGGAAGGTATATATGGAAACCTTCTTGTTTTTCAATGTACTATTTAAGGTAGGAGTGATGACAAGCATAAGGTCTCCCATGCCCAATGAGAGACTCCCATCTCCATGCTATCATCCAAATGAAATGAATCACCCTCTAGCATGGTAATTCATAGAAAAGATTCTCCAAAATGTTCGTGAGAAGCATATCCCAAGTGCTCTAAACAATCATATGGCCCACCTCATAAAGAAACAAGTGATCTACTGTAGTAGCCATATCATCTCCCATGCCCCCCTTGAAGCATGAAGTATAAAAGGTGTGGGAAATTCCATTCCCCATGGACACATCCAACCAATGTGTCTTTCCTCCAATCATGTTCCCAAAAAATATAAGAACATTATCAGCATATGGAATCACAATCAAAGTCATGCTAGCTACCAAATTTAGTAAAGGAGAAGGAAAATGGTCCCTCATGTGAAACCAACGCAGTTTTTCTCCTAACTGCCATAGAATATGATATAACAAGTGTTCCTCCCACCACTTGTTTGCTGCCCAATTCTTCTTGCATGCTTGGAGAAGGTGTATGACAGTTGGTGTTAATGAAACACGCCATGAAGAATACATAATCTCCCAAAAATATTCTAGTTAATGGTCAACATCATCATTGTTCATGACCCCAAGTAGCCCATGAAGCCAATAAGGAAAAGTGCCCCCTCTTGGAGCAATGCCTTGCACATGAGTGGTAAGAAAATGCAAGTACATAGTAAATATACCATGATTCTCATAAATAAAATCCTTACCATACACTTGGTTTAAATTAGTGAGGTAGCTCATGGATGAGCTCCCTCTCACCCCCACTGAGTAAGGTGGTGGTGATGATAACTCTTCCCAAGAGTTATGTTTCTCCTCACCCTCCAAACTATCTATGCACTTTCTCATATGATAGTGCATCTCCTCTTTGAAGTCTTCCCACATGAATCCCTCCAAGATAGTATGGTATGTTCTAATGAAACCAGTGGGATTGGAAAGCAAGATCTCATAGGCTGCGTGTAGTATTTTATCCTTGAGCTTTGAGTCTCTAGTTAAGTAGATCTGATCATGGAAATAAATGACTCCATCAACCACTCTATACCTCCCATCTATCACTTTCTCATCAAGAACCTTACATGTGAAGAGGTTCTTGGAATATTCCACCAATATTTGGGACTTTCAATATGGATCTAGGCTTCCCAATAATGACAACGTTGTAGAAATCTGAAATGTGGCTCCTGTCACATCATAACTCTCCTCTTTGACATGCTCAATGCCAAAGCCACATGTTGGAGGATTGTTACCCCTGTTTCGTTGCCTCCCTTGTAGCTGATCTTTCCTAAGACAAGATTGGAGTACATGGAGGTCAACCTCCTCTTGAAAGGTATCTTCCCTCCCAGACTTCCATAGTTTGGCCAATGCATACAAGAGTGTCAATAGCGTCTTGTCATATTCAGAATTCCTCCTCATGTGTGGAAGTATCATTTTCTGCTCCAAAGCTAAGGAGTAGCCCTTTGGCACTATGCTCATGCCATCATAGATTTCTGAATCATCATTTTTCAGCGCAAATAGTTGAGTGGGAGATGGAAATGTCCATATCAGAAAATTTCTCACCTCTCCTTTGAACCCATCAAAGGTTCTTTGTGTTGTGCTAGCTCTTCCCAAGGCTCCTTCCATATCCAAATACATCAATGTTGCACCATGTTGAGAGAACTCTTTATTCATCTTCCAATCAGTGGGTCTCCCTGGTGGAATGCCTCCATGTAATGAGACACCAAAGTTTGAAGTGGACTTTATAGGTGAGTGGACTGGTTTGTCCCTCCTTTCACTATGCAAAATAGTCTCCTTCCTCTGTATATAAACCCTTTGAAATAAACAATGGTGTATGCTCCCCATCCTTTGATGTTGATCCACCTTTTTTTCTCCTCCTTTGATCAAGGTGTTACTACCCATCAATACTGTCACATGCTGCTCCTTGGGAAATTTTTGCAAAGACACAAAAGCTCCTCTAGTTGAAGCAATAGCTTCATGCCCATCCCCATGTGGTGTTGGTTCTCCTCCTAAATTTACAACACCGTTACTTCTTCTCTACTCTTCCTCCTCATTAATATTTGAGAATACCTCATCGACAATGAGATACCCTAGATCTTGGTCTTCCCTTGAAGGAGGAATATTCAAGTCTTCCTTTTGAGAAGAAAGCTCTTCCTGCAATGGGGATCTTACCCTTGGCAAGGTTTCATACAATTTTTTATCCCCCTCAACAGAACTTTGGAGTGGAATTGGTGTAATATATCTTTCCAACTCATGCAAAGGTTTTTAATGATTATGTTTTGCTAGCTCAATCAAAGATGTTTCAAATTGTTTCACATCAAATCTCTTCACTAATCTCTTAGTGAATCTTGCATAAGTAGCTATATTTTCATGATTAAATGAATATGATTCATAAAACCACCAATTACGAGCCTTACCTTCAAGATGCAGTGCTGCTATCCTAAGGGCTTTGCTGCTATCCTAAGGGCTTCCTTTTCTGAAACTTGATGTAGATGCAAATATGAGTCTAGCTAATCTATCCAATCCTTGGCTGTGCATTTGGATGACCCATCAAAATTTGGTAGAAATAATCTACCTCTTTTGCTTTTGTTTTGATTTTTGGGTCTTTTCTCCTCCTTGATTTGGATAAACTCTTGGAAGTTCAAGTGCTCCTTGAATCTCCAAGATTGAGATTCATACTCCTGAAGATAGTCACTCAAAGTCTCGTCCTTTGGTGCATCTTCTTCCTCCATCTCTCTTGCAGTAAATATGGGCATAATACTGCGTTGTGGATCAGATTATGTGGCTGAATTCTCACAACCATCATGTAAAAATCTAGGGCTTGCTTCATATTCAAACCCCCTTGGATATTCCTTGCACATCTCCCTTCTCATCTTCTTGATATCTCCCTTGCTGCTCTGCATAGTTTGAAGAAGAAGCTTTGAGATCCCCTCTTCCTCCTTTCCTCAAAATAATGGAGTCTTGTCTTTGTTTCTTATGTACATCTCCTCTTCTTATGATAAGCTTCTCCTTATGGTGACATATTGGCTGAATGCACAGGATGAGCCAAGATTATGCTCTGATACCACTGTAATATTCCCAAATGGGGAAAGTAGCAATATAGCTCATAAAATGAAAGCAGTAGCAAATATTTAACACATGAAACCATGATACCAATATGGAGTCTTAACATTATGTATTACAGTAGAAAATCAATACATAATAGTGAGGCATAAATCATATACAATGAGGAAACAAGCCTCCCTAAGCAATCACTCCCAAATATGAAATGTTGTTACAATAAAAAATAACGGAGAGAGACTAAAACACAATAATATTAAGCATAAATATAGTTGGATATGATACAATGATATGAAAATAATGATATAGGCCCTAATAGTGTCTATACATACAGATCTACGCACTAGATCAGCTTTCCAAGACAACCCAAGCGGGTTTCCAGAAAATGCACACAATGTGCCAATGTGAGTTGCAGCCCTAGGGCTGAAGGTATGCTGCAAAAATAGAAATGAGAAGATATGGCTGAAGTTGATGTAGAAAAATACAGATCTTCTCCAATAGATCCTCTGAATTAAAGAATGGCTCCTCCACTGAAGAAATCACCTCCCAAAACAACCACTGAAACTACCCTTGCAACTCCTCCCTAAAATAACATAGATCTGGACTGAAACTACGCTATAGGGGATAAACACTCCTTATCCTGCTACTAAATGTGTCAATAAATATCAAGGGGCTTCTTTATAGACCTTCCAATGGATGGGAATATTCCTCCACGACAAAACTACCTTTGAAGACACCCAAACTAATTCTCCACTGTTGCACCCTGCAACACAGCACAATATTTTGCAAAAAATGCACTGATGAAGAAAGCTGAAGCTTGGCCCTAAGCCCGAGTGTGGAAATGAAGTGAAATACTCCTTCAAGAGGCCTCTCAAGGAAATATATGGGATTCCTAATTAGGAACATCCAGTGCTAAACAGCATAGCAATCTCAACTAAACAACTGAAGAATGCAAGAAGTCTAAATAGACCACATGCAAAATAATAATCTAAAACATCCCCAATATGGCTTCCATCCTCTTCCTTATATAAGTTATGATATTTCTATCCCTTGGTCCTACTCAATTAGGTCACTACCTCCATGCAATCAATCTCCCTCCAAAACTGTGTTATTCCTCATTTAATGTCCACTCCTCCATAATAGCATTGTTGATTTGGTCAAAGTTGACCTATTCAACATGATCCAACCCATGTTCATACTCAAAGGTGCTTTATTTAGCTGCTTAGAAGGTCTCCTTTCACACTTGAAGTGTTTTTATTATTGCTAAGGATATTTATGGGCCTCCCTACCCATTTATTCACCTACCTAGTGACAAAACAATCTATAAAATTCCATTTAGGTAAAGGCTAAATTTTAGAAATTTAACTGTAATAAGAGACACAAGATATAGGCACCATGACAAGGCACCATGCCAAGGGAAGGGACACAAGATATAGGCACCATGCCAAGGCAAAATCCTCCTCGAGGGGAAAACCCGATCAAGATAATTATTCCTTTCAATAGTATTCTTTGAGACTCTTCACCCTATATATGAGGAAAATTTTCCCTCCACACAAATTCAGCCTTCTAGATCTTTGACCCAGTAGTAGAAATAAATTTTCCTCCAACAACTTCGACTAGAAAGCAAATTCAACAGCAACAACAACATCAAACACTAGAATACTTTGATCTCCCAAGACAGGGCATGAAATGTAGATATTCCACCACCAAAATTCCAATTTTTCCTTCCTCTTTCTTTTAGACCCAACTCACACTCCTTTCTACTTCTTCCTTCCACTTTGCACTTTTTCCCTTGATGCAGAAGATATCAAACTGGCTTGAGAAGTGATGATGGAAATGAATTCGATCTCCTTGCTTTTCTAGGATTCAAGTGAGGTCGAATTTTTTCCTTTGAGGTTGAGTAGATATCCTTAAGGCCACCTTGATGTGGAGGTTATCTAAACCATTTTGGACTAAAAAATAAACCTAATTACATGATTCAACCAATATGGTTCAATGTAAATTTGTAATGACTAAGCTAGAAGTCCACAATGGGGACCTTAATCTAAATATGATCCAAGCATGAAACCCGTGCTTTAATAAGTCATTTAATAATAAAATAAATGTCAGATGATAATATAAATTATTTTCTTTAATTATTTTGATAATTACAATAAATATAATTTATGAAGACCGAACCTAGTTACAATCTTCAACAAATCGGGCAATGCCTCCATTCTTGATTTACTAGAACATGTGGTTATGGATGAATTGGATCTATTCCCTTTCCAGATTTTAAATCAAGGGCCCCTCTAGGAAGCTTTCATGTCGAGCTATTGTAGCATGTCCCGTCACCAGGAAATATTTCCTCTGCCATACTTATTTTCAAATTTTCGGGCCTCCCTGAAGCCATCACCACCATAATTTAGCCCCCGTGACTTTAATAAGTGTTTTAAGATCCATTATCCCAAGGCCTCATCCACTCTTTGGGAGGTATACCTTTTCCTGAGCAACTAAGTTCCATTTTCTGGCCTGCTGGACTCCTTTCCATAAGAACTATATTAATGTAGAGACTATGTCCTTATCCAAATTTTTTTCCATAGGGAGCACCATCAATTGGTAGATCAGAAGGGATTGTAGCACTACCTTTAACAAAAAAATACGACTAGGGCGATTAAGAGCCATGAAATTCCAATTGGATATTCTTTGGGATATCTTTTCCTTGAGGTCCACCTAAAGGGAGACGTTCAGTGAGCTTAAGCCAATGAAATATTGAGGTACTTTGTTGGAAGTGATCCAATTTTAGATCTTAAGGAAATTTTCCAGATTCCTTTACACCATTCTGTTTGTGTTGAATAAGTACATGCATGGTTTCTCTCCATTAGTTAACCTACCAAAGGCTTCATGAAAATCCGAATGGATTTTTCCCAAATCTCTTATCTCCTAGATTGATGGTTCCCCAAACAACATGATATCATATATAAATTGTTGATGATACAGGGGCATTTGTTGCCCCCACAATCATAGGCCCTTAATAGTATCCTAGTTTACTGCCACTTTGATGTACCTTCCCAGATTTTTGATGGCCAAAATAAAAATGAAATAGGAAGGAGTGGATCTAAGGCTGCAGGAAGCCCTGAAGGTCTAGAAGGGTGATCCATTGATTATTATAGACAACGAGGATGAGGATATGAAGGAGTGGATCCAATGAACCCAATTAGGGGAGAAACAATACATGAATATAATTATGAGTAGGTATTCCCAATTTATACTATCATAAGCCTTATAAAGATCCAACTTGATCATCATATCTAGCTTTTTGCTTCGCTTCAGTGAATGTAAAACTTCATGCACAATGATAAATCCATCCATAATTTTATTCCCTATACAAAATCATATTGCTTTATATTTTTGAGGTGTTTTAGGAAGGTTTTGAGCCTTGAAAAAATCATTGAAAAAATGATCTTGTATATCACATTGCAGAGAGTGAGAGGGAGAAAATTACGAGCTTCCATGTATTGGGTTTCTTTAGGAATTAAGGTGAGGAAGGCAGTTTTCAAACCTGACCACACTTTTTGAGAGCATCGTGATTCCTCTACTATATCATGCACTTATTTTCCAATAAAGTGGCAACATAATTTAAATAAATAGTCGGTGAACCCATCTGGTCTTAGATATTTATTTCTAGGACCTTTGACCACTTCATCCACCTCTAAGAAGGAGATCTCCAAAATTAGTGCCACATTTTTCTCTTGATTGATTAGTTTGGGGATGTGAAAAATGATTATAGATATAGATTCACCTCTTTCTTCATGCTCTTAAAAGAGAATATATCTATAGAATACAACCAACTCTACAATGATGTCCCTGCATGCCACAAGCCTAGTTCCATTATGGGAATTCAAAGAGTAAATGTGATTGTGACATCTATGCTTGACTAGGGATTTATGGAAGAAATGAGTATTTTTAAACCTTCTTGGAGCCATTGGATCCATCATTTATACTTCCAAAATGTCTCCTCTTATTGCTGACGAGATTCTAGATCATGCAGGACTTTTCCTTCCTCTTTTATCATATATTTTTTCTGCCCATGCTAGATGATGGTTGTTTGAACTGCTTCCATCCATTCTCCCAAATTTCGCTTCTACTAGAAGATGTCTCCAAACTCCAACCGATTCCATTGTTTGATACATCTATTTAATTCCTTTAGCTTGATTTGCATAGTGTGCATCTAGTTCTATCCTTTAACCTAAATTTTGTTCCACCACTCTTCCAATTTAGGGAGGAAATCCTATGGTTGAAGCCAAAAGTTTTCAAACCTAAATGGCATATTATGAGGGGTCATTATGATCTCCATATCCAAGTGGATGGGCCAATGATCTGACCCTAGACTAGGTAGAATCTTTGCTTCTAAAATTGAGTCTCTTACGAGCAATCCTTTAGTTAGATCTAGATGACTTGTGATTTGGTGTGACTCCCCGCACCTATTATTGTATGTATGTAAACCATAAACTATATCTACATCCACTATATTAAATTCCCGCATCAGATCGTGGAATAAGAGTGTCAATACCTCTAGGTTTAAAGTACCACCCTTTTCCCCCTCCAAGCTCTTAATCTGATTAAAATATCCTCTGGGGACCCAACCCTCTTATTCAACTTGCTTATGCATTGCCCTTAATTCATCCAATAAGTCCTCCTTCCCCTGTGTAATATTCCCAATTAGCCATGAGCTACTTGGAATATTAAATTTTGTTTTGTTGATTTGTTTAATGAATAAGAGGACAATGGAGGTCCAAAATTCTCCTTAATAATGAATAAATCAATGCCAATCTGAAATAGATATATCTTGGCAGCTTAATTGAGCACCCTTTGGTGTGAAAAGGGGCTGGAACACCTTGACTGGGTCAACCTTGACCAAATCAACAACGTTGTCATGGAGGAGTGGGCATCAATGAAAGACAACACAGTTTTAGATGGAGATGCTGTGTGTGGAAGTAGTGCTTTTATTGGATGGGGCTTAGGGTTTGCAAGCTCATATCTTATTTAAGGAAGAGGATGGCAACCATATTCATTATGTATTGGTATACTGATATTTCTGAATATATGGTCTGTTTAGACATATATATTTCTCTTGCTGTTTAGCTGAGATAGAGTGTTGTTTAGCATAGGGTATTCCTGATCGAGAATCCCACCTCTTACAATGAGAAGCTCTTGGAGGAGTATTGTACTACATTTTCCACTATTAGGCTTAAGGCCAAGCTTATTCTTTCATTTACAACGCAGATCCTATTGAGGGTTTATTTGTTTGGGCAGGTTGCAGTAAGTGGAGACTAGATCTGGGTCATTTCATTGCTCATTTTCAGTGGAGGAGGCTTCCTTTCCATTGGGAGGATAGTAAGGAAGGCCCTTGTGCATATTTTCAGATCTTGGCATTAGGCCAACTTTTTATTTATCCCTACAAGACATTTTTCATCAATATTTGCATTATTTATGTCGGAGGAGTTACAGGGTGGATTGGCACACCATTTGGAGAGTTGGTTTTCTAGTGAAGGAGATCTACATTTCACTTAGAGGATCTATTGGAGGAGGCTATTGTATTGACCATATCATATCATCCACACTTTCCAGATCTGTATTTTGTAGTGGATCTTCAGCCTTAGGGCCTAGATCCCCATCTTGTACATGGTGTTTTGCTGAAAACCCTTAAGGGGTTCTTCAAAGGAGGTTGTATAGAAATCAGATCTGTAACAGATCTATTTTTTGAGGCACATATCAGCCCTAGATATAATATATAACCAATTTTTGTAGCAGAGCTTTTAAAACAATGTTGTAAGGGTCTTCCAACTTTATTATAGTAGCAACACCTCATTTGGGAGGGATTTTTTCCATTAGAGGCTTGTACTTTCTTGTTGTGTATCTTATGGCTCATTATTTATGCATATTTTGTTGTTGTTATAACATATGAAAGGTATCCATATTGGCCTCTTGCTTTTATATGATGATTTGCATTATTGCTCCAGCATTTTGCACTATATTCCCGCTTTTCCCATTTGGGAATATTACAGTGGTATCAGAGCATAATCTTGGCACAGCCTGTGCATCTTGAAAAGCCAATATGTCATTTGAAGAAGGAGAGCCTTTTACTGATAGAGAGAAGAGGTATCAAAGAATAAGAAACCAAAAGTTTGATTATACAAATGACAAGACAAGGGTAAAACCCCTTTATCTAGAGGTGAAGATGAAGAGAAGGAGTTCCCTAAGATCCTTCTTAGAGCCATGCAAGACATTGCTAGAGAGATCAAAGAAATGAGGATGGATAGATACAAGGAATCCCCTAAAGGATTTCATCATAGTGAAGGCTCTAGCATGTCTCATCACTAGAGTGATCAACTAGTGCAACAACAACAAGTTTCCTAATGCTCTACAATGCCTACATTCTTGGTTGTGGGAAATGAAGGGTTTCAAGAGCAAGAATCCCTTGAAGACTAATTTATGGAGTATGAGTCTCAAATTCAGAGATTCAAGGACAACTTGAGTTTTCAAGAATTTTTTCAAATCAAGGATAATATAAGACCAAGGCATCACAATAAAAGTGGTGGATTCATTCAGAATCATGATCTACACCACACTATGGGAAGATTTTTCTTACCCAAATTTGATGGGCCATCCAAGTGCACTGCCAAATCATGGGTAGAGAAACTTGAAATCTACTTCTAGTTGAACAAGGTTCCAGAAATGGAGGCCGTTAAGATTGTAGCACTACACCTTGAAGGCGAAGCACATGATTGGTGGTTCCATGGCTTGTCTACATTGGGTCATGCCAATGTGACTGCATATTCATAGTTCACTAGGAGACTGGTGGAGAGGTTTGATAGAAGAGATCCTGAAGCACCATTCATGGGGCTTGAAAAGCTAAAACAATCAGGTAATCCAGAAACTTACATTTTTGAATTTTTGAGACTTTCTGTTATGGTTCCAGATTTATCTGCAGCAAGAAGGGTGTATATGTTAATTGATGGGTTAGATTAACCTCTTCATGGGTTGGTTAAGTCTACCAATCCCACTACCCTAAAATATGCCATTGAAAGGGCTAGAGATCTTCAATATGCCTTGCCAAAAGCAAAGGCAACATTTCATCATAAGCCCTCTTTTCCATCAACGGGAAAAGAAGAGAAGGATCCTCTTTCAAAGGAGATCTAAAATAAAAAACCTCTTGATGATGATGTATGAAGAGATTTGAGGAGGAGGAAGATTTGCTTCACATGCCAAGAATCTTGGGCACCTGGACATAGATATACAATAGGAAAGGCACACTACATGGAGGTCTTCTCTCATGATGAGGAGGAAGAAGAAGATGAACCAAGGAGAGGTCACAGTGCTGTCACTACAGAAGATGAACCAACACCATCAGGAGATGGGAATGGGGCATTTGCTCCACTTGGAGGCGAACTTGCATCATTGAGAGGAGTACCTAAGTACTTGAGCTTGACGGTCCAAGGTTCCATCTCGAATCGTAGGGTTTCTGTTTTGGTTGATAGTGGGGCTACCCACAATTTTATTGATGCCCAACTAGTGCAAAGGAGGGAAATACCCACTGATGCTTTTGAAGGATTTTTTGTTTTGGTCCCAGGAGATAGAACTATCCAATGCATGCATTATGTTCCATCCTTATCAGTCACCATGGGAACATATACATTGACTGATCACTTCTTTGTGGTTGACATACCTGAAACCAATGTGATATTGGATGTGCAATGGTTGATTACTTTGGGGAAAGTCACCACTAATTGGGAGAATTTACAGATGGAATGGGTGGATAGAAAGAGTGGAAAAGCTCAAATGATTAAAGGAATTCACACATATCCCTCACATACCACTTCCACACAAAAAACATAGATGGATATGTGCAGTGGAAGTAAGGACCTAACAGTCCCATCTATTATTCTTATGAGGTTGTTGCATGGGACACTATTATTTAGTGGCAAACCTCCTGGGAGGCCACCTGATTCATATTTGGTGAGAGATATCTCACAACATGATTCTCCAAGAAAATATCCAGGAGGGATGGGAGTATTAGAAGACCATGATATAGCACTGGGAGTCTTGGGTAGACTCAAGGAGAAGGGATACATTCTCCCAACATCATCATTACCTACTCTCATTTTAGATTTTGTGTTGTGGGAGGAGAAGCATGCGAGGAATGACCTTCCAACATATAAATTTGGCATGGGAGATGTCAAGGAGGAGAGCAACCATATGACATATGTTATTTGTGATAGATCATCAACATTGTCACTATGGAAGATGGATCCATATTGGAAATCCCAACTGTTGGTGGATTATTCCAAGGATATTTTCACATGCATGATACTTGATGACCAGCTACATGAAGAGGGATATTCATTCCAAGGAGGATTCATCTATTATCATGGTAGGATATTATTATGTATAGCCTCCAAGCTCAAGGAGAAGTTGCTACAAAGGGCTTATGAAGAGTTATTTTTCAGCCATACTTATTCCATGAAGGCCTAAAACACTATCATGAAAAGCTAACTTGGAAGGGCTTTGAAGAGGAGCTATATTAGAATTTTCAAAGATGCATGAATCATGTGGAGTTGGAAGAGAAACATGACTCTATGAAGGAGTTAATTCAGCCACCTCTTTCCTCTTTTGGAATAAGAGGAGATATATCTATGCACCACTCCATTTGTATGAGGAGAAATTTTGGTGAAGAATATGCTTGTGTACATAATGTTTTATTTGATGAACATATGCATTATTTTACCATGTATATGCAAGCCATAGCTCCAAGGAGGAGCATTATTCCATATAAAATTCATGGCAAACTTTGGGCCACAAACATGTCTGAACATGGCCACTCCCTTGGAGGACATAGGGATATTTTGTATCATTGTGGGTGCGTTCCAAAGGCACCAAATATATCTCACACTTTCATCCATGGTGAGATTACTTGGGAAGAAATTAAGTGGTGGGGAAACCACTTAACATATCATTATCTGATGCAGTTAGGAGACATACTGCGCTAGTTCCACATGTGGGATTATGACCCACCTCCATTTACACAAATTTATGTTTGCATGTACTTAATTTTGATCCCATACATTGATGATGTACTTATACCTTTTATGGGAATGTTTGGAGGGAGGATAGGAGGAATGTATGTGCCCTATGGGAGAGAGATTATCCATGTTCATTATGTTGCATGTTTCAAGGAGAGCATTGGGCAAACCATGTTTGTTTCATTTGAACTATTGTCTCCTTATGGGATGAATTATTTGCATATCATGAAAACTTTGGAGGAGAAATTCATGGAGGGATGGATTGGTGAACACTTAGCTTATGAGGGAAGCTTATCACATGTTGGTGTCATCAATGGAGGAGGAGAAGAGTTGCAGCACTCACCTTGTCAATTGCTTGAGATCAAGAAACATTTGGGAAGGGAGGAATGTAATATTCCTTATTATCCATGAGCTAGTTGGAATATTAAATTTTGTTTTTCCGATTTGTTTAATGAATAAGAGGACAATGGAGGTCCAAAATTCTCCTTAATAATGAATAAATAAATTCCAATGTGAAAGTTATAGATCTTGGCAGCTTAATTGAGCACCCTTTGGTGTGAAAAGGGGCTGGAACACCTTGACTGGGTCAACCTTGAACAAATCAACAACATTGTAATGGAGGAGTGGTCATCAATGAAAGATAGCGCAATTTTATATGCAGATGCTTTATGTGGAAGTAGTGATTCTATTGGATGGGGCTTACGGTTTGCAAGCTCATATCCTATTTAAGGAATAGGATGGAAGCCATATTCATTATGTATTTGTATATTGATATTTCTAAATATATGGTCTATTTAGACATATATCTTTCTCTTATTGTTTAGCTGAGATAGAGTGTTGTTTAGCACAGGGTGTTCCTGATTGGGAATCCCACCTCTTCCATTGAGAATATATTGGAGGAGTCTTGTACTACAGTTTCCACTATCAAGCTTAAGGCAAAGCTTCTTCTTTCATTTACATCGCAAATCCTGTTGAGGGTTTAGTTGTTTTGCAGGTTGCAGTAAGTGGAGACTAGATCTAGGTCATTTCATTGCTCATTTTCAATGGAGGAGGCTTCCTTTCCATTTGGAAGATATTAAGGAAGTCCCTTGTGAATATTTTCAAATCTTGGCATTAGGACAACTGTTTATTTATCCCTACAGCACAATTTTCTTCCAGATCTACGTTATTTATATAGGAGGAGTTGCAGGGTGGATTGGCACACCATTTGGAGAGCTGGTTTTCTAATGAAGGGGATATTCCTTTCACTAAGAGGATCTATTGGAGGAGGCTATTGTATTGGCCATATCATATCAGCCACACTTTCCAGGTCTGTATTTTTTTGTGGATCTTCAGCCTTAGGGCCTAGATCCCCATCTTGTACATGGTGTTTTGCTGAAAACCATTAAGGGGTTATTCAAAGGAGGTTGTATAGTGCTAAGATCTGTAATAGATCTGTCTTTTGAGGCACATATCATCCCTAGATCTAATGTATAATAAATTTCTATAGCAAATATTTTAAAACAACTCTGTAAGGGTCTTCCAACTTTATATATAGTAGCAACACCTCATTTGGGAGGGATTTTGTCCATTGGAGGCTTGTACTTTCTTGTTGTGTATCTTATGGCCCATTATTTATGCATATTTTGCTACTATTATAACATATGAGAGGTCTACATACTGGCCTCTTGCTTTTATATGATCATTTGCATTATTATTCCAACATTTTTCACTATATTCCTGCTTTTCCCATTTGGGAATATTACACCCTAGAACTGAGGGGTCATAAAATTCTGAAAAAAAAAACCATTCCCATGATCCAAGACATTGAAAGAGTCCTAATAGGATGTTTGTAATAGCCATCCATCTATCAAAATAGACCCATCAGTGGTCCCATAACACCCCTATTCCTCCCGCACTACCTCTAGAATCAATGGCTATAGATTCACAGCCCATCTAACACCTATTCATAATTGATTCGAGTGTGGAGTTGGGAAATTTAGTCTCTTCCAACATAACTATCTCAGGTTTCTTCTTAGTAATTCTCAAACTCAGGTATCTTTGATTTCCCTTATTATTGAGGGCACATATGTTCCAAGAAACTACGTGGGTTAACTGGAGACGGGGGGGGGAAATACTCTGTTATCTTATTAATCTGACCTAAATTGAAGAGGTACTTCTCGAAAGCCCGTAGGATTTCTAAAAATGTTTTGTGTACTTTAAAATTATGAACACTGGTGGTTTGTTCTTTAACTTTGGGAAATTGAGCCAACCCCTTTATTTCAAAGCTTACAGAGGACAAGACCCCTTCAGAGGCAGTGTTATATTTTTGTGAATTTCCATATAAATGAAGTGATGTGGTTGCTTTGCTGGGATTGACTAAGCTTATGTTCATGCCAATGTATGTAATAATTCAATCATATTATTTTCATACACCTCCAGATTGTCCTTAATATCCTCTGTGTTATGCAATATTTATGATTGCAGACAAAAGTATCTTCGCTAGGTTCAATGACCAACTTAGAACAAAAGAGAAATAAGGAACCCAATGCTTTCCTTGAAGTAAATAGATGATGGAATGAATCCTACCTGGAATCCATCGCATGCTTCATTCCTTCTTCAACTTAAATGGTCCAATTCTAGCTTCAATTGCCAAAACTAGAACCTGCATAGTCAGATAACATAAGCCAAGAAACTAAGATTTCTATGTAGTATAATCTAAGTACTCTATTTAATATATCAATATGGTATTGAAATAAGTGAAATAATGAAAATAAAATATAGGAAAACAAATAAATCTTTGTGTTAGTATAAATGGAAGGAGATCAAAACCACAAATAGGTGTTGATATTGTAGAAGACCTCCAGTAAGATGTTAAATTTTCCTTTCCTTGTCACAATATGCACCTCCAGTCACCCTAAATGCATGGAATGTTAACCTCTCACCTCAGCAGAATAAGGGTGAAATCAATCTACAAAATCCAACCCTTGGATATGCAAGGCAATAAATATATATATGAGTGGGATCAATTGGGAGTTCTTATCCAATGAACAATCTAAGGTCTTAGATCCACCTTTGATGGGAGGATGGGATCAAAGGATAGGGGATGAAAACTCCAAATATGGATGAGATAGGATTCGAAAGTTTAATTAAAGGTGAATGGTTCTAACAAATTCTGGAAGCTTATGGAAGAGGAAGCTTCCATAAATTCTCTCTTTTTCCCAAATTTCTAGAACCAATGAAGGTGAAAATGGAAGAAACCTGTAGGTGATCAACGTTGGACACAATGGAGAAACCTGTAGGTGAATTTTGTTCAGAGGAAGGCTAGGGAACGTTGGTACTAAAACTAGCTCATATGAGGTGGTTTTGGGAAGAAATACTGGGAAATGAAGGAGGCTTACTTAGGGATTTGTGAAATGATGTTTGAAAAGGGGGAATAGGATGTTGATTGATCCCATTAGGAGGCCTAATGACTGGATGTGAAAAAATAGCCTATAATAGAATTCCCACTGAAATGAAAAGTCAGATATGGTGGCCGATGACTGAAGTGATTTACCTTGTGAAAAGTTAGGATCAAGAACAACCAACAAGTTTCATCTTTTACAATACATTTAGACCATGACATCTCTTTGTTGAGGGAGGTACACCCATACTCAACACATAAGCTAACATAAAATGTATGATGATTAACAGGCACGTCCATAGATTCAACTAGTGGACCCATGACTGGATGATTGTCTATATCATCACAACCATTATACATTGTGAACGTTGTATAACTCCTAAAATTGCAGCCTTAATGGATGAAACTAGATCTGAGGTCTTCTATCTTGTTCACACGACCAATCAATGTACGAGTTTAACCATGTGAATCAATAAACTGGGGTTGAACATGGTAGAAACCATTTGACTACCAACCATTATGTAAGTCGTTACCAAACGCAAGAGAAACCACTAATGATGTTAATGGTTGTCAAGGTACTACAATACAATCCGTATGGTGTGAATAAATCAATTGATTTCAAAAACCACGCAAATTATTTCGGTCAAAGGCCAATGATGTAAACCTGTCATTGAGAGTGAGGAAACTTGCCATTGATGTATGCAAGCACCAAGGTACCAAAGGGGTGTTTCTAAGTCAACTTCCTAGATGATGTGTTGATGTCAACAGAAAGTGACTGCAGGAGGGCCTTGATGTATCGCCCATCAATGACACGAAAGAAGTATCATGATTGAGACAGAATGATGATGATGCGGAACTCAATTAGGAAAAGGACTACATGCAATGAAAGTTTAAGAGTATTGCAACATATATCAACTGAAATGAATTCTCTTGAACACATAACAACACTGAATGAAGTTTTCAACATTGACTCGAACTCAATGCGGAGGCTTCGGAAAGGTATGATGAACCAAATTACAAGAAGATTACCCAACCCAATAAACATGGAGATGAAGTGGAAGAGTGTCATGTTCAAGAGTGACTCACTGCCATTACCTTGAGGAGGATAACATATTCTTGATCTTTAAGTTCACCCTTTGGATTTATCTCTCCGAGTATTTTTAACGAACCCTGAGAAGGACTGGTTTGACCTTGTCATGTTCGACAAGTCCATCATTGTTTGATATTTTAACGAGTCCAACAAAGGTAAAACTCGACATATTTTTCATGTTTAGAGGGTTTGAAAAAGAGGCAAAAAAGAAAACTCCATTGTCCTTTTCGTAGAGAGTATCTCAAGTCTGAAAGGGTAGAAAAAAAATACTCAAGAGAACCTCTTAGCCATGTTCGACTAAGGTATTCATTTTTCATAAATAGTCCATATCAGTCTGGAAAGGGGTTAAATTTACACTGAGTGAAAATATTTTCATTTAATTTAACAAGTTCGAAAAGACAAGTGCTTGAAAATATTTTCATGTTTTGGGAGTCAAAAAATAGCTTAATGAGGACTCCAAGGGGTTCCTTTTCTGCAAGTTTATAGAGCTAGAAAAAGAGATAACAATATACTCCTTGGTCAAAATAACATGTTTAAAATATGATAAAACACCATTAATGCTGCCGACCTACTCAAGACACCACAAAAAGGATTAAACATACATATTTCATAGTAAAAATGAAGCATGTCTAGGTCAAAACATTAAATTTGAATAAAATAACTCACGAAATGACCATAAATAGTAAAATCAACCATTAATTTTTACCATTTCACATTCACCTTCAATAGTGAGAGTTTTGGAGCACTTTCACCCTTGATCTTCTATAGCTAATTGCAGCCAATCCGGTGGATCATTTCGAGTAATGTCGCTTCTAGGTAGGAGATAAAATCCTTCTCTTTCATTTGATGGTCCATTTTTGTGATTTCATGGAAATTTTTTGAGGTTTTGAGGGCCTTGGGTTTTCTAAAAATTGTCCTAGGACCAACACACCCCCTTCTGTTGAAATATTCATTTCACCTTGGTAGACTATTACTTCTCAGAGAGGTGCAATGCTCTAATTTTCACTACAGGTGTGCATTGGGTGCAAAATTCTCAATGGTTTATCATTTTTCCCTCAAATTTTGCCAAATTTTTTGCATGTAAAGGAGCCTAATGAATCCTTTTTTGATGTTTCATATGTTCATTAGCACAAAATAGCATTCATTTGGTGAGAAAGAGAATGTGAAAAGAAATATTTGACTGCAGTAAATGATCCTACCACTATCCAAACACTGAAAATCTATGGATTTTTGAAATTATTCTAGCTACCTAGTATGAGGCAACAAATGGAGTTGTTAAAATATCTCATTTTTTCATGGGATTTTCAGGTACATTCATTTAGGTTTGGGGAACATATTCTTGAGATAAAGGTAGAGGATATCTACGTTTTGACATGTTTATCTAAGAGGGGTGCCCCCATATCTCTCCTAGGTGGGAGGAGTGGTAGGGAGACCAAAAAAGACTATGTTAACACCTACTATAGATCTCAAGCCCAACCTACTAGGGATGGAAAGATAAATATCAAAGATGTGACCCATTTACCTTTGAGAAAAATCCTATTTATCATCGTGTGATTGGCAAGTAGCTCGAAACTCCATGTAGTGAGTCGGTCGTACATGCAGTATGGGATAGAATTTATAGAGCCAACAATGTTCAACTGGAGTGAGGGTGTCTTGGTCATTATGAAGGAACAAATGACCGAAGAGAAAGAGGGCAAGTTGAAAAAATTCATTATGGTTCAATCTTAGTCTCTTTTGCTTTAGAGCGGGTGCCACTACTACAGCCTCAACAGGTTATACTCGAGCCTATCGATCCAAGTGTAACACGAAAAAGGAGGTGGATAGATCATATGGCTCGACATGTAGGTCCGTTGACAATCAATTTTTCATCAGACTTCTTTGGATGGTTGCATAGATAGTTCATAATGATCAATGATTATCCTTACACAGGGATATATTTCCACAGTGATCCTGAGCTCATGCTTCCTGAGGGTGAGCAATGGGATGCTTCAGATAAAAATATTTCGACTATTAAGTTTTTTAAATTTTTACAATTTTTTTTGTGTTTTTTATATTTCCACAAATAAACTATTTGATTTATAGAAGAGAGGAATAACATGTTACTGATTTTTTAAACTATTTGATGTTTCATGCAAATGTTGGACCAATTCAACCAGTGGGTGCATCATATCTTTGTCATGCAGGAGGAAAACCACATTAGGAGGCAGTGGTACCAGTACATGCTACCATGGTAGGAGGGGATGCGCTATAAGATATTGAGGTAGATGAGATCCTATTGGTGGTGGAGCACCACATGGAGGGATTGACCCACGAGGTTGATGAGACCATAGTCGATTAGGTTCCCATGCGACTTCAACGACACACTATCGGAGTGCCAAGCTGTATTGGTTGATTACCGTGCAATATGGCTTGCATAGTTTCTTTTATCATGAGCACCATTTATTAGTCTACTCAGGTTTTTTCTTGTAATTTTTCATATGGGAGATATAGCCATATGTGTCTCGGGGTAGAAGTTTTTTTAAAACCAAACTATGTATATATATATATGTTTTCAGTGTTTCCTAGTTCCTATTATGCTTTCAATATTATGTGATGTGAAATGACGTTATTTACATTCATTGCAAATGTCTATATAAAATATGATTAGCTAGGGCATCTTCTAATGTGTTTATACTTATAGATATGAGTTCATATTGTATGAAATCAAAATGTCTTTGTAGAAGACGTACTCTTAGAACCATGCGAAGGATGGCAGGATTTATAACTGAATAGTTATTCGAAATTTGTTGTACTACGAGTTGTGAGTAAAGTTTGATGACTAAATGATAGATACCATGTGAGATAACATCAGATAGTAGCTCAACCACTACACTATATTCAACGATGTTGTTAGTCAAGCGACCAATGAAAATCCCTTGCATACTCACCAGCTCCCCATTTGGAGCAAATATAGCCCATGCTACAGAAGATAGGTTCTGAGTACTATGAATAGCACCATCAACATAACCAATGTACATTTTGAGAGATGTTTAGATCTAAAAACCAAACATAAATGGGATCAACAGAAACTGTGGAAAACTCTAAAAATACACACAACAAACATAATCAAACACACCTAGAGACATTATGTACATAGTTTACTACGCATGAGATCAAGCATAGTATTTTTTGAGGTACAACCCATATCTAGGTTGATCTAGTGGAACTCCATCTAAATCTACCAACTCATAGGCCCCTTTTATAAGGAATCACTTGAAAAATTATGGGCCCAACCACATAAGTTGGAAATTTCATAGACCTAACTTATCGACCACCTGGTCATATACGAGAACCAATTATCCTTCCAAGAAGAATCAAGGCTTGACACTTTTTTCATATTGCGACTTGTTACATCTTTTTCCGAGATTTTTTGGCTAAATAAGTGTTGGGGTCCTGTGATTTGGCAGATTGGCATACCAAATGACAAGGCAACATCAGAAGCACTTTGGAATCCTAGGATCTAGCCCTCCTGGATTCAAAGAGGGATCTCTCTATATGTATTTTAGAAGGATATGCTTAAAAATATTATGATATGATATTAGGATAGTTATGAAGTACAAGGGGTTTGTTTGTTTTTGGTTGGGAATCATCAAATGAGAAGGGCATGTGAAGTGAAGGAGGAAATAAGTGGAAGGATGTTTCAACATGGGAAGATAGGTCAAAAAACAGTGGTAAACCATTGGGCTATGGAGTCATAAAAGGGTTTACTTGCACAACAACTATTCAAGGGTTTCCATAGGGCAAGTCATCTATGTCAAAAGATCTTTTTAAGTTGAGTTTGTGGTATGAAATAGTAAGAATGGTTGTGAAAGAAGCAAACATATAAGAAAACAAAGGGCAACCTAAGATCAGGTAAGGAATTTTAACCTAGCCTACTTTTGGCATAATCTTAAGGGAAAACATTTAAGATAAAAATAAAAAGTAACCTAAGATCAGGTAAGGACTTTTAACCTAGCCTACTTTGGCATACTCTTAAGGGGAATCTTCAAAACAACTGTTTAAGACTAAACAAGGGACAGGGCTAACCATAGACTTCCTTGATTAGGACTCTACTTAGCATGTAGTGAAAATATCATTCAAGAACAACATCTCAAGTTGTACTCAACAAGACATGGGCTCACCAACATTCCTTGACTGGTTATACTCTATTGAAATCATTCCCAAACACACATTTAGAAGAAAACATAGAGATAAAGCTTATCAATGAGAGATAGGGTACTATGCAGTAAATCCTGCTCTATATTTGCTGCTCTTTATTAGAGAATATGAACAAAGTGAAAAACATAAGAAACAACAGTCACAGTAAGGAAAAACATCACCAATGATTTAGATCAGGATCCAGTGAATTGGCTTGTCTATTTGATGTCCAAGACCAGTTACATACTTCAAGTCCAATAGCTTTTATAGTCTGATACTTCTCTTCCTAGCCTACTATATTACAACTACTCAGCAACTCTTACTCAATAACAGTTCAAACAATTAACAATTTTCCAACCCTTTACAATGAAAATTCAAAGAGTATTTGTAGGTGAATGAGGAGGAGTAGTGGAGTAAATAGTCTTAAAGATCATTTAAGACAGAGGAGAAGTGCATCGAATGCTTCACTCTGCTCAATAAACATTGCATTAACTGTTTATACCATCCAGTATTTTTTGTTGACTTTGAGGCATATCTGGTGGGCTGGCAATTACTTTCTGAGGTGTCTTTGGCAAAATATCTCTGACTGCAGTAACTCTGTCTTGGCCTCTGGGACAAGTTAGGTGAAACATTTAGTTTTAAGGCCGCCCATGCCTTTATAATAACTGTTCTGATAGTTTTGAAATATTTTCTTTGTATAATAATTGTTGATTAGTATGTGTAGGTGGAGAGCAGGATACAAGTGGCTTCGGATATTCTGGAGGAATAACTATGCTGTGATGTTGTATTCAAGGTTTCTTTTAGCCTAATCCTTCTTTAATCTCATCAATAAACTGTGTTTTTAGGCCTAATTGTGCTTTTTGCCTTTTAAATCATCTTTAACCTTTATGTCCTTGCTGACTATATTTTCTTCTGATTTATTTGTCTTTATGATGTGTCTTTATCATTAATCTTCATGCTAATCTCTGATTTTTTGTGATTCCTTCGATTATGCTTTTAATATCTCTGTTTTCTTGTTTTCAGGGGTTTCTTGTTGCGCTGGAGGGTTTTATGGATTTTACCAGTGTTCATGAGGCTCGGATAAAAGACATAAAAGCAATGGTGAATCCATTTTTGCATTTTACGATCCCAATATTGTCATCCTGAGGTCCTTTGCCACTGATATCAGCTATGGGAGGGTTGGCTTATCTATCCAACATTAAACCTGCAAATAAGAAACAAAACATATAATAAAACCCGTGTTTCGTGGTTTACTGCATTCAGAGGCTATGGTTAGGGTGGAGGAGAAAATTAGAAGGGATATATGCATAGGAGAGGGTTTCATGGTAGATCAGGGAAGAAATAGGTTTAAATTTAAATCAGGCGTGAAAATGGGAGGAAGGGCGGTTTTTGCGCTGACCCTAGGTGGTTAGTGGTTTTGCCTCGGTGGAACACAATACCATAAATCGATCGCCACGTGCCCCACGCAAAACCAATTTTTTCACGTAAAAAAGAGGTGTTAAACCTTGGGATAAAATTGTGCGTGAAATCAATTATAGACCATCAGATCTGGGGGAGCCAGATTGACAGCAGGAGATGGGCGCGATTGAAGGAGATGATCGACCGTGGGGAATGGTGGGGGACAGGTGGATGAAGTGGATTGGATGGTGGTTTGGCAGTGGATGGTGGGCCAGGGTGATGATATCAGTAAGGTTGTAGGGTAGTGTGGATTTGTAAAATGATGAGGGAAGGGCGAGGGTTGTCCGATCAACACGATCGACGGTGTATATCTACCATCAGGGTGCGCAGATAATAAACATTAGGGTGGAGTGAGGTTTGAAGGGGGGAGGGGTGATAAACATTAGAAATGGTGCGGGGAAAATGAAATAAGAAGTGAAGGGAGTTTAAAAGGGGCGTGGAAAGGCGGTCCTTTGGGGGATAGGATAGGACCGGGGTTTAGAGAAAAAAGGGGTGGAGGCTTTAGCAAATGGTCTCGGCCTCATGGACAGATAAGGTGACCGGGAGAGAAAATGACGAAGGGCCAAGGGCTTTAGTGCTCAGTTATGGGCACAGGGTTATATGAAAAAAGGGCGGAGGGTTTAAGCCCTCATGGGCTTAGGCCTATATATAAAAAAGGTCGGAAAGGTCTAAAAAAGTGGGTTTTAGACTTTTTTAAAGGTTCCAATAGGGTAAAAAGGATATTTTAAACCATAAAAAGGGGTTTTTATGGGAAAATGAGGGTAAATGAGAGAGGAAAGGGGCCTTTTTAGAGGAAAAATGAGGGTAAATGAGAGAGGAAAGGGGCCTTTTTAGAGGAAAAATGAGTGATTAGGATAGGTAAACATGGATGAAAAGGTGGGTAAAATGAATTTATGGAATGATGGAAAATGGCTTTATAACAGTTAGCAAGATTTATTTGAGGAATATTTTGTGGAAACAACAGTGCAGATGTTTTGTAAGGTAAAAGACACCAAGAAGGCTTCAAGAACTAGCAGTTTTCCATGAAGATTGCTTCTTGAAGGCTTAAAAACATATTTAGCCATCATTTGCTGTGACAAATTTACTGATGGATAACAATAAGAATCACACCAAGTTTCATCCAAATGAGTCAAATGTAACAAACACTCCTCCTCTATGGAAGTGGCAGGAAGAAGTTCGACAAGTATTTTCAATGATGGAATTTCACACTCGATGGGGAGGATCACTTATAGACCATAGACCAATTGAAAGGGTGTGAATCTGGTAGCAGTCCTAATTGAGGTTTGGTATGCCCACAAGGATGCGTACAGAATTAGGTGCCAATTCGATTTATGAACCCCTACCATACGTTGAAGCAAATTTTTTTTTTTTTTTATGACAAACTCAACTTGTCCATTAGCCTATGGATAGTAGGGAGTGAAATTTTCATGTTAAAGTCCCAACTTAGCAGATATTTTGATCATCACATGATTCTGGAAATGCTTTCCATGATCCGTAACTATTGTTTGTGGTACGCCAAACCTAGAAATAACGTGGTTGAAGAAAAAGTATGCAACCGTCTTGTCAGTGTTGTTAAATGTAGGCATTGCCTCGACCCACTTAGTAAAGTAGTCAATAACGATGATAGTACAACCATGCCCCCTGAACGAGTGAGGGTTACATGTCATAAATTAATTTCCCTATTTCGTAAAAGGACCAAGAGTGACGAAGAGATGCAAAGGAGTAGGCGTAGCATGGATATTTTGATCGTAGATTTGGCATGCATGACACTTCTGGACAACAACGATGTAGTCGCAGAAGATAGTGGGCCAAAAGTAACCAGCACGTAGGATCTTTTGTATGGTAACATAACCAGATAGATTTCCACCACATGCCCCTGAATGGAATTAGTTAAGAACTTTCTCAGATTCCTCAAGGGTGAGGCACCTCCGTAATGTCATATCAATACGACAATGGTAAAGAGTGTCGCTGATAATGTTGCAATTTTGGGATTAGTATCGAATATGTCACTATTTAAAGAAAGAGGTATTAGGTCGAAAAGTATGGGTCTGGAGTTAAATTAGGAAATATCCATACCATGGGTTATATGATGAAATACAAAACAACGACTCGTCAAGGATAGAATCCTCAGATTTAGATTTAGAATTAGGGAAAGGAAGTTAGCACATAAGCTCGAAGAAAAATAGGGATTTATTTCACTTGGATTTGATGAATTCCAGGTTGAACTCTTAGAGAATAACAATCCATTTAGATTACTTTCCCCCAAGCAATTTACGTGACAATATATATGTCATAGAGTTGCAATCTGAAACGACCGTAGTTTTTGTAAGCAAGATGTAATGGCAAAACCTTTGGACGGATTGAACAACCACCAAAGTCGAATTTTCTATATAAGTATATCTAATTTTGGAATCATTGAGGTTCTGAATCATATAATAAATGGTATTTTCAATCCCGATATCATCCTCTTGGACCAACACCTTTATAATAGTAGAAATGGAAACAACTAGGTACATGAAATAGTCATTCTGATAATTAGGGGGGGTAAAGAAGAGATGCCCAAACCAATACATCTTTCGGGACATCAAAATATTTCTAAGAAGCATCATCCCAATGAAAGGGTACCCATTTCTTCAGTAATCAAGTTAATCCTTTGGTTAGATCAGCGTAATTGGGGATGAAACCCTATAGGAAGTTAGTTTTTTTCTTGGAGTCTTTGTAACTGAACAAGAGAGGAAGGTCCAGAAAATTCAACGATTTATTGCACTCTCAGAGGATCAATACGAATTCCTTATTTTGAAATAAAAAAACCCAGGAGATGACCATAACCAACACATAACACACATTTGTGCAGGTTAAGTCGAATGTTATAGTGTCTGCAACGGAAAAAAATAGCTAGAAGATGCAACGGGTGATCAACCCAATGTTTGGAATGAGTAGGGATATCATCCAAATATGGTTATACGATGTGTTTAATATCATGAAAATCATAATCCATCACACGTTGAAACGTGGAACCTGCGTTCTTCAAGCTAAATGGGAGCTTTTGAAAAGCAGGATAAATAAAGGTAGTCTCAGGTTGGTCCACCAGGAGAATATTTATTTGATTATAGCCCGATAATCTACACTTGAACGAATAGATATTGCAACTAGTGCAGTCATCAACAATCTGTTCTATGAACGAGGTCAGATAGTTGTCCTTGGTACAAGCACGATTCACATCTCGATAATCGACACATACTTGGATCATTCCCTAATTCTTCATGACAGGGACGACATTTGATACCCAATCAATTAAAGGAACGGGGTATATGAAACCAATCCGAAGAAAATTTTCAACTTCAGCCTTGATCCTGACATCCTTCTTGGGATGAACCAGATGGAGGTGCTTCCAGATGGGTTTGGCATAAGAATACATATTAATCTCATGTACTATTATATTTGGGTCAATTCCTAGAATTTCTTCATAAGTCCGGGCAAAGACATCCCAAAACTCATGGAAGCGGGGTCTATAAACCTCGATCTTAGATGGAGAAAAAGATTCTCCAATATACAATTTTAAAAAAAAACCTGGTTTGATATAAATATCGAGAAGTATCAAACCAGGTTTTTTTAAAAAACCTGGTTTGATATTCAAAAGTTTCTTTTTAGAGTCGATCTCATGAATAGAGATGAATTTCATAAGAGGTTCGACAAAATTGGGTAAATATACAACACTGAGATTATCCTAAATGGAATCTAGTAAGGATGAATGCTAGTGATGTTCATCCCATGGCATGTCATCAGGAATGATGATCTCCATGATGTTTTAATCAATAAAGAATACATGATAAAAAGGGATAGAAGGTGTGCCATAATCCAATGATCGATCTACCCAATTGATCGAAGAGAAGGTATAAGCCACGCAAGATGAATAAATGGCTTTTGTAATCTAGCTCAACATGGCTTAGCAATATTTGGTCACCAAAACCTTGGATGTTGGTTTCATCAGGTACAATCCATGGATCAACCGAGATAGTAGATGTTGATATCATGTTGATATAAGCAACCGAAAAAGAGCTTTCAGGAAGGGTAGCAGGAGGGAGCAAAAATGTTCCCATAAGTGATGAATCCTTCAATAATACAACCTCGGCATGATGATAGGAATGTATGGATTCTCCCACAATAGGGAAACTTCCAGTAACATGAGAATTAGAGGTGAAAAAGGTGATTTGATCTATGGCTGCAATCCCAAGCTTATGAGGAAAGGCGATAATAAAGAATTAGGTTGAAATGATGACAATCATAGCGTAAAAGCATGTATGTCCTAGTAGAATATTATAATCAAGAGTTCTGTCAATAACTTCTACTTCTATAGAGACGGTTTTCCCCCCTAATTGTACTTGAAGGGAATTCAAAATCCCACAAGGTTTGTAAGTTCTTCCATTGAAATCTTTCAATGTGGTTGTCGATTGACTCAGCTAAAGTGAACCAATCACCTTCCAACAAGACATGGATATAATGCAGGTCGAGCCTCCCTCATCCACGATAGAATGATGAATGTTCTTACCATGGACGAAAACCTGGATTACAAAATGCAATTGAGCTGGAAACAGAGGGGTATATTTTTCATGAGATAAAACCCCTAGGTTGGAATCTGATGGATCCACACATATGATAGCTGAAAAAAAGGCCTTCTTTTGGGTGGGGAATTTTTGCAACGCCTCAAGAGTTGACTAGGATCAGAGGTGGAGTAGAATCAGATGAAGGTGATGTAGAACTGGAAAGTTTATCATTAGCCTAGCCATTCGGTGGATTCACATTACCATATTCCTTATTCCGAGTGGCCACCATGACATTGGATCTCAAATTTGAAGATTAAAGCATCAAAACCGTGTTAGAGGAAGAAGGGTCTCGGGAAATCATACGGGTCTCCTGACTAGGAAACGAGTTGGTCAACACGATAAGAGAAGTAGAATATTTAAGGAAACGATTCACTACAGTGCGGTGCATATAGTCACGTGTAAAGTGATCCTCATTCAAATTAAGCATGGGTAATGAGGCTTTTGATTCTCATTAGAAGACTAATTTATTTGTTTATCCTGCGGTGAAGGATCTTTCTTCTTTTTACCTTTTCCTTTCTTCCTGCTTCCAAGTTGTTGTGGAGAATTTCCCTTGTCAAATAAAATGGAATTTATCTCGAAAGTAGAAGTTGTAGGAGGATGGGATTGAGGGTTTTGAGTAGATGCGGTAAGAGCAATACTAGATGGTTGACTGACCGACTACGAACTAGAAGAACTGATCACGCCATCAACAACATGAGATTCTTTACTAGGTGCAGGAGGAAAAATATTTGAATATCTCATAGTGTTAAATATCTTATCATAAACAAGGTCCAAATATTGTGCACAAGAAATAACTTTATCTTTGGTCACGACTCCACCTTTAGCCACATATTCTATTATAGGTGAAAAAAAATATTTGGTAAACCATTCCTACAACAATTGATCAGGAATATAATCCTTGACCAATTGATGGCGACGCCTCCACTCATGAATGTGATCTGAGATGTGAGTGGAATCTGATTTTTTGAAATTGGTCAACATTTCGGTTCTAGTTTCATGTCTGATGGGTAACTGGAAATGTGTGAGGAAGGTGGTGGCCAAAGTGTTGAAATCATGAAATGAAGCTCTAGGTAAATCAATATACCATTTATTTGTGGTACCTGTAAGCCTTCATTGTAAAAGAAAAATTAGAATGGAATCATCATTAAGGGAGTTTTAAGAACACCATAGATGATAAGTCATAATGTGCGTCGACGAGTTTTCTCCTGGATTCCAATTGAATTTTTGGATATCTGAAGGCAATTTAGTGGGAATAATAGACCACCATGGAAAATGAGAAATGGGGTCATTAGTGAACCGAGTTAATTTTGGAAATTTGAGAGTGGACACAAAAGGTCACTATTAGTTAAAGTCTGAAGCAGGATGACCTGTATATGAAGGAATAGCTTGAGCACCAGGCACTTGCATTCCCGGATAAGGGGGGTTTTGATAATAAGGAACCTAGGTACCAAGATAAGGAGGATTCTGATAACCAGTACACAAGTGACCTTGATGCACAAAACCAGGGTGATGATAAAGCTATTGGAATGGTTGGCTCTATATTTGTTTGACTTGAAAAGGAACTTGATATAGATCATACTACTACCCGATGGGAGTTTGAATTTACCCATGATACGGTGGGTTCAGATGGGATTTCACCATACTATGAATAACAAGTCCTATCAAAACATGAGGATCACCCTGTCCAAGCAGTTGAGAGTGCGAGGTACCTTGTACTCCTTGGGTAAGTGGGGATTAGGAAGTCCCAGATACTTTTGGAATAGATTAAGATGCGACGACAAGTTGTAAAGGTTGTCTCACATGTATTTGAGCTTTTTGGGGTGTTGATGGATGGATATGAATTTGAGATGATGGTGCAGGTTGAGAATTCAAAAATCGATCCCAATATTAACTAGGTTGAATGGGAAAAGTAGGTTTCCAAACACTCACAACCATTCCACGATAAGGAGGACTATAATAAGGCTGATTACCAATTTTAGGTATACCAACAATAGGTTTTCCCCTTTCCAAAGGAGGAGGGGATAATGGAGGCAACTGTGACCCATATAGAGGATATCCAACATAAGGCGAGTTGGGATGTTGAAGGTAACCTTGCCCACTAACATAAGGGCTAGCATGTTGCTCAACCATAGGTGTAAGGGGAGGAGGAGGAGGAGGAGCAGATTGTATGGAACTCATAAGAGAAGTATTAGATGATATTTCAAGGATTGGAATCCACACCAAAAAAGGTACCAGCTAAAGACTAATATCCTGGTGGGACATGTTAGTGTAAGTCTAGTCATACTGCCATCAGTGATCAAAATTACTCTTTGCATTTGCATATTAGGAGTCCCATAATAATCAATTTCACCATTCTGCTAGGTCATAGATTCATTGATGGTAGTAATTTTTTATCAGTTTTCCCTCATGAGGTACTTGCTGATTTTCCTCCCTGTGGTCTTTAGTCATTAGTCACTTTCATTCTCAAAATCATATCATTAGGTCATAGGATGGGTCTCATTAGCCTCTAAGGTCTCACCATGGTCAAATTAATGAGTTAAGTGTCAATAAAGATCAGCAAAGTCATGAGGAAGTCAATAAATTCAAAATTATAGCACCAGGAGGATCAGAAATATCATTCATTCAGTTTGATATAATTTTCACCTCAAAACCATGTTTTGAGGTGAAAACATAATACTTTGCCTTTCAGTCACAATTCAGAGGCTGTTATCTCCACAAAATGATGTCCCTGCCTTCAGAGAAGTTTTCCACAACATGTTCAGCACCAGATCATCTTCAAAGGAGATCCATCAGAAAGAGCCCAGAAAGAGCTTTCCAAACGGTATATTACACTCTCAAAACTGACTTCTGAATTGAATCTTATACTTAAGTGAATTAAAAGCCCTCTATTCCCTAAGTCCCCCCTATTTCCCCATTTTTCCCTTTAAACTTTGTGTTATTAAAGTTTAATATTCCTTTATAAATCCTTTTTCCCCCTTTCCAATTATAATATCGCATTATAAATCTTTTAAAAAATATATATATGCGATTTTATTACCCAACCACTTCCCCTCCATGCCTTTGGACTTTATAATAAAGAACTTCATATTACAAAGTCCCTCCCCTTAAATACTTCACCGACCATACCCCATAGACTTTATAGAAAATTTATATCATATTATAACCCCCCGCCGTACAAACCACTTCCCCACCACGCATATAATAGAAACTTGATAATATAAAGTTTGAAATTCCTTTGTTATAAATCGCAATTGTAAAAAATTGTTCAATCGCAACATTTATATGAAGAGTTATGATCAGTTCATCACAAACAACTGCGATGCGATTGATCACAATCAACTCTGATACATCACATTGCAAAGTCTTGCGATTGATCACAGCATTCCCCGATTCCATCGCCCCGATCAATCACATCGCTCATACTCTGCGCCCGACCCGATCGCACCATCCCCCGATCCATTAATCGCAACTCCTCTCCCGATACTCCGATCGCATCGCAAAAAACTCTGATTGCGATCAATCGCGAGCCCCTTCCCCGATCCTCCGATTGCGATTCCCGATTCCCATCCGATCGTTGATTATCCCTGCCAATCGGACGGCCCATGATAAATCGCATCCCCTCCTCTGATCGCATCGCAAATTTTGCGATTGCGATTACTCCCCGCTCCCGATATTGCGATTACGATTGAACCCCTGGGCCCACCATACAGTACTTCCACCCCTTTCAAATAAAAAGCCCTTTCTCCCTTTGTAAAGGCAATAAAAGGATTTTCAAAGGTTTTTAATGTACTCCATTGCATCAGAACTTTTGTATGGTGCTTTCAAACATGTCCTACCTCCCAATCCTCGATTGCGATTACTGTTTGTTATATATATCTCTCTGCTCCCGACTCCGATCTCCGATTGCGATTTATGTAGTTCCTGCCTCCATTTCCCTTCCCTCTTCCCATTTAAAATACATTTCTCCATTCACGAAAGGCATAAATTCATTTTATCAGCGTTCTATTAAAAAGCCAGAGAATAAATAAATAATGGAAAGCGAACAGTCAAAGGCCAAGAGCTTAAATTAAAACGAAGATATCTACAACATCAAAGAAATAGGATTGATTGCCTATTTTGTCTTCAGTTACGATTCAAATGGATTTACGCCACAGGTTTCACCTCTTCATTGGTTATCAGCAAATTCAAGTGGCAAAATGTAACGTTGCTCCTTATTAGGACAGATGGTTGGCTCTTCAGCTTTCATTTGTTAATGTTGTTAAACAATTCCCTATTTTCGTCGATCTATTTTCCCACATTTGAGTTTATTTATTTTAGTGTAAATCATTTTTAAAGGGGCTGAGTTTTGGGGTAAAGTGTGGAAGAACATCTCTGCGCTACATTGTATAGTTTGACAGGAATTAATAAGAGATGCAACTCTTATTTGTGCGATCCATGTGGTATGAGATTTAGCATTTGTTTTTCTCCTTTGTTTCATATGTGGATTTTTATGTGTTCCATTCATCCATAAACATTTTCCTTTGAATGCTTTCAAGATAGAAAGGTGGAATCCATTTTATATGCTCTGCCTTGCGAAATCATTCATACTCTGTATTTTTTTTCTTTTTGAAAAGGATCCATTTATTGTGCCCTTTTCAGCTCCTCACCTATCTTTCCATCCCATCCTTATTAAATTTTATATGCTAATTTTCCTGCCTATCTTGCCGCATGAAATACCCTGTGTCCTGATTTAATTCTCGGTTTCAACTGTCCCTTTATATCCCACACATCCCTGAAATTCATTCATTCATTCATTTTATTAAACCTTTTTCCCATCATTTTATCTAGCCTAATATCAGTTCATTATTGCTTTATCGAATATCTATTCTACGGAGAGAGCCCTCTCCTGTCCTTGTATGGCTAGCTACAAGGCTGAGCGTGGTTTAGTTGTTACCCTGATTTTCCTTTTTCAGCCTGAGGTCCATTTCAGGTGCTAACAGGACAAACATATCACCACAAAAATGTGTTTCTGGTGATGTTGCTAGCGTAGATGTGGAGGAAAATTTTGATGTCTTAACCATAGTGGCTGACATAGGTTGAGAAGTTGGATTAATTCCAGCCATGGTTAACAACTCTGATGAATATTTCCACGAGAAATATGCAAGGGAGTCCAAATAATCATGAAAAGGAGTTTATGTTGGAGTTTGAAGAGGAAGAGGGTCAGTTTAATAAAATTTCCTTCCCAATGAACAAGAGTAGAAGGATGAGGCTTCTCTTGCAGTACCTATTTAATACTCACAAGTCTAGGTGGAAGAGGTTCACCATTGGGTAAAAGATATATAGGTTCTGACCAAGATAAAGGAAGAGAAGAGGAAGGTCCTGAAGTGATAGGTATGGATGACTGAGGCTCCTCACGCTTAACAACCTCAGGAATCAAAGTGTTTGACTTGGGAAAGTCAGGTTCAACAATCTCAAGAAACAAAGTTTCAGGGACTTATGTTTTGATTCTGTAAGTGTCACCGTCAAGAGTAGATGTGATCTCGGGCTCCGAACTCAAAGGGAAAAATGATAATGGCAGATCAATTTCAAGAGGAGGGCTAGAAGTGGTTCCCAATGTTCCCGATTCGGTAGTTTGTGTCTTCTTGTGCTTCTAACGACGACTAGGAGTAGCCTCTTGTGTAAGTGGAAGCTTATTTTTCATTCTACATGAACGACGAGGTGGGGAATTTTTTCTTCCATTTTGGACAATAAATTTTATTAACATGAAAAATAAATAAACCAAAAAGAGGGTAATCTAGGCATAAGGATTACCAAGCAATCTTGAACTGCAATATACACCTCGACAAACCAAGCACTTAACGTAAGACAACCAATCTACCCGAATGTTGTGTTTAGTGTATCATGGTATACAAGGCGAAAAACTCGGTTACCTATGGATGGATAAAAACCTATAGGGGACTCCCAAAATATAATTGATGGTGCGTGGGAGTGCAATCTGTAGTAGTGTTGTCTAATGCATAACCGTTCAATGAGAGAATTCCCTTATACTTTATGTGTGTGGAGCGCCATTCAATATACCAAAAGGTACATGGAGAAATATCCTATACACTCACATATGTGGAACATGATATCACCCTTGGGATGCAATGCTAGCAATCAATGACAGCTCCTATTTTTAATGACGCTGAAACACATCTCTAGCCTAGACCTCTATGTGTTTGTGTTAATGTTACAAATTCTCCTTAGGTTGATTAAATAAATTTTATTGTTTATCTTTGATTAATTTTCAGTTTTAGGGATCACCATGGATGTCACCTAAATATCCCTAAATGAAAATCTAGCATGAGAAAATGGAAATATTCTCTTTCAATGAAAAATCTAGCTAAGGGAAGAAACAATCAGTATGCAACATACAACATGCAACAAATAAGATGCAATATGCAATTTCCCTTTCAATGTAACTACTCCTACACTAATGCACATACAAAACACTAAATTACAAATGCAAAATTTTTCTTTTCACCACACTTAATTTTCAAAATGGAGAAAACTAATATGAAAATGTTTAATCACTGATTCAAATGCACTTTTCAAAACAAGGACTGGAACAACAATTCATCCAAGAAATCAATGACCAAAAAAAATTAGTTTGCAAGTGACCAAATGATAAGAAAAAATAAAAATCAAAACCAATTCTTACCAAAGGAAATAAAACTCAAATTCAAACCAAGTGGAGGCTTAAGGAATAGCACAAGACACTCAAGACTCAGGGAAGGTCAACTAGAAGTAGGCTGATCAAAGAGATACTTAGAAACAAAGGATAATTTTGTGAAAAAAGAGGGGTCAATGCTAGTGTAGAAAAGGTATTATTTCTCTCCAACGCTGGGACAGAGTGGGCATGAGTGAGGTGAAACACTTTTTCAAACACACTAGGGGAGCGTTGGCCCTGGGATAGAGGATTCCAACACAAAAATTGCAAACAAGGCTCAATGAAATCACTTCCTAGATCTATTCTTGACTGATAAAAGAATAAAATGTCTATGAAACAGGTAATAAAACACAAAGGAAAAGGAAAACCACCAAGGAAATACATTTTTCTCCAACGGAGTCGCCAATTTGTTATGCGGGATTTAAGATTGCGGACAAAAGTATCCCCCCCCCCCCATTAGAAAATGATATATATTACAAAGCAATGAAACACATAAAATATGTGGAAAACACAAGCACACAAAACACATAAAACCAGAGAGACATAGATATACGTGGTTCACCCAGTTTGGGCTACGTCCACCTCGAACAGCCAATCCTTCCTTTCTATTATCCAACAAAATGAAGATACATAACCTACAACAAATCCGTTGTAATATCCTCTGTTCTCTCTCACAGTCTCCCTAGCTGTGTCTAGCTCTGAGAATACACATACAATACACAGCCACAATACAAATACCCTCATACAAGAGAGGGGTTGCCTTCTAGGGTAAAAAAACCTAAACTAAACATAACTTCTACCGTCAGATCATCTGCCTAATGAACGACCCAAATTGACTAGAAATTACTATACTTTTACAAGACAATTTTACATATGTTTTTAGCTTTCAAGGTGCTGCCCCTGAAACCCCCTGCCAGGAGGGGGCTCCATAAATTCACAGCCTCCCCCCTGGACCCCCCAGACATCGTTTAATTTCGGGCAGATTAAGGTACAAGGGTCCAACGCTGTGACACAAAATAAACAAGATAATCAAGCTCCACACCCAACACCCCTAGGTTCGATGGCGAAATTAGAACAATAGAGAAACAAGGAATCCAATTCTTTCTTTAAAGTAAATAGATGATGGAACGAAGCCTACCCAGAATCTGTCGCACCCTTCATTCCTTCTTCAACTTAAATGCTCCAATTCCATCTCCAATTGCCAGAATTAGAACCTTCATAGTCAAATAACACAAGCCAAAAAAATATGAGGTCTATGAAGAATAATCTAATTAATTTATTCAATAGATCAACATGGTATTGAAATAAGTGAAATAAAGACAATAACATATAGAAAAAAAAACACTTTGCATTAATATAAATGGAAGGAGATTACAACCACAAATAGGTGTTGATCTTGTAGAAGAGCTCCTCCAAGTTGTTACCTTCTCCTTTATTGTCACAATATTCACTCCAGTCACCCTAAATGCATGGAATGTTAACCTCTAACCTCAACAACATAAGGGTAGAATCACTCTAAAAAATCCAATCCCTTGCATATGCAAGGTCGTAAATATATAAATGAGTGGGGTAAGTTGAGAGTTCTTATACAATTACCAATATAAGGTTTTAGATCCATGTTTAATGGGAGGATGGGATCAAAGGATAAGGGATGGAAAATCCAAATAAGGATGAGATACGATCCGAAATTTTAATTAGAGGTAAATGTTGTAACGATTTCTAGAAGCTTCTTGAAAAGGAATATTATATAAATTCTCTCTTTTTCTCGAATTTCTAGAACCAATGCAAGTGAAAAGGGGAGAAACCTATAGGTGATCAATGCTAACCACAAGGAGAAAAATGTAGGTGAATGTTTTCCAAAGAAATGCTAGGGAGCGTCAGTACTAAACTAGCTCATATGAGGTGGTTTCAGGCAGAAATTCTAGGAAATGAAGCGATTCACTTAGGGTTTTGTGAAATGATGTTTGACAAGGGGGAATAGAATATTGATTGATCCCATTAGGAGTCCTAATGAATGGATGTGACAAAATTACCCATAACACTCTGCCTTGAATATGGAAGATGTATTTTCCAGTAAGCCCTTCAAGTTATATACTTTTCAAGGTTCCTCCGTGGGTTTGCATTTCACTAGGATATCCATTGTCAGATATCCACCTCCATTGGATGTTCTTAAGGAGGGACTTCCACCTTCTCTTTTGGTTCCTATGATTTCTCTTCCTATGAAAGGATCATAAATGGGTTTTCATCTATAGGCACCTTAGATGGCCCTTCATTCTTATCCTATGTTGATTTTCCTAGATTTTCTTGATTTGTATTACCTCTATGTTGAGAGACCTCTTGAAAACCCTAAGAGTTCTCTTAATCCCTAATCACTTATTGCTCAACTATTTTTATGGGGAAATATTTGATCAAGTGTCCATATTTATGAAAATGATGACACTTGAAAGGCACATGCTCATAGTCCAAGGGTTGGCTCCAAATCTTGTCGTGATACTCCAGATCTATGGATTCTAGAAAAGGCTTCAATATGTTCATATAGCCACATATTTGTGCGTAGGAGGCATGAATTCTTTGTTTGTTTATCTTTGAGAGTTTCACAAAGTCACCGATGGAATTTTCAATTCCTCCTAAGATGTCGGGTTTCCAAAAATCATCTGGGAGTGAGAAGAGGTTGTTTGAAAGATAATTTCCTTCTACGAACAAAATCAAACTCCCTAGATATAGTGGCTTGATCTAGAAACAATAGAGATAAAAAGACTTATTTTTTCATTATAAAGTTTTGAATATGGAAGAGATACTTACCTGGAATCCAACGCAGGATCTCCTCTTTTCCTTTCTTGTAAGCTATAACTCCAACTCTAGATGCTATGAGTGAAACCTGCAAAACAACTAAAACCAGTAAGAGAACCAAAACATACAAATAACATATATTAACATCTCTAAACAATGATTCAAGAATACGTTGTTCTACATATGCATCAATGAGATGTAAGTATAGGAAAACAAAGAACTTTTTGTATTAATGAATGTAGGAGAAGGTACAACCCTTTCAGATCTCTCCAAAATATCTTGTCGTTCCTTTGCCACACAACAAACCTTCAATTATAACTCAAGTGCATGGATGGATAATGGATTCTTAGGCAAACAAAAATAGCATGAGGGAATAACTATGAGTCTCCAAAAGCCAACCTAGACTCTATGGGAGACAATTAATTTATAGGGTAAAAGAGGTGGTTTGGGATTTACCATTCTAGGACTTAGATCCACATATGAGGGAGGATAAGTTATAGGGATAAGAGATCAAACTTAAAGTATAGGAGTTCAAGATCTTGATATAACAATAAATAGTTAAAACCACTTGGGAAGCTTCTTGAAAAAAAATATTTGAAATTATTTTTTATTTTTACCGAAATTCAGGATCCATCACACTTACTGTAAAGGAAACATGTGTTGATCAGTTCAAATTCTCTGTGTACAACTTGAAACCGTGCAGGTTGCATAAAGGGAAAGTGTGATGGGGCTAAAAACTAGGTTTTAAAGTTGTTTAACCCAGAATTTTTGGACCTTTTGGAGAGAGAGTACTCTAGGATTATGGGGGATGAATGAAAAGTGTCAATGGATTATGATTAATCCGGTTTTTAAGCCATTTGATTGGATGTGAAAAAATGACATGTAATAAAGGTGAACCCAGACTGGTGTCGCAAGGAACTTCTCCTTCTCCAGGTTGTGACAATCTTTCCAAAATATCATAAAAAATCTCATGTTGTTCATGAAACATGGGCCATTCTCAAAGACTCGCTTATGGTTAGCCAAATATTAAAAAATAACAGTAAAGAAACCTTTGGCTCTCAATATTAGTGTTGGGAGCCAAACCTGCACATCGTTTCCTTCCATTCTATCCTATTTCCTTTATCCATTTGTACCGTTAACATTCAATTCATGTTCTAAAGTGCATAGATTTGAAGTTCGGATGACCACATTCACAATTCCATGAAGAGCTATTGAGTTGGCAGTGCTATCTTGGGCAGTGCTCCAACGACACAACAACTTCAGAACCTTTCCTTTGCTATCTTTTGCATCTATTTTTTTTCTATCATAACGGCTGTGTAATTATAGGCAATAGCTGCCATGATTTTAGGAACTACCATTGTAGTCATTTATATAAGAAAGGGCACAAAGCTGTGAATCGGGGGAGGCTACTAAGGGAATTGAGATCTATAACAGGACTTTTTCATTCAAGTAAATGAAAATTATCTTTCTGTCTCTTCTGTGAGTCTGTGATTATACCACAACCCTGATCAGAGAGTTGGGCCCACTTTCCTGACTAGGTGTTGTGTAAATTATGTGTGCTCTTAGTTTCTTTTACTGCATCGCGTGTTTCTTTAATTTTCATGATAGTTAATGTAATTATAGTAATTCTTAATTGTCGTGAATGTATTTGTGATTTCACAATTGATTGCTGCTATAATTCATTGTTGTTACAGTGGTTTTTTATTTTACATAGCTTATTAAATTCACGGTTAATACAAAACTGTGTAATCATCTGCATATATTTTTCACGTTAGCCTCACAATAACCAATGCATCCCAGATTGATAATTAATGTGGGAAAGGGTTGAATAAAATCATTCACACTTGGAAACCAACATTTTGGCGTTGTTTCCAGGGAGTATATCAAAGTTTCAATAACACAAATCGTATTGGTCTAAGGATCAATCTCTCGTCCTAGGGAGGGAAGTTTCACCCTGCTCCAGGTCCTGAGAATTAATTGCTTTGTTTCTTTTCTTTTTTTGATTTCTTAAGGGCCAGTATCTCTTCCTAGGGAGAGAATTTCTCTTGCCCTGCTCCAACTCTTGAGCTTAATATTTCTTGATTGTTTCTTTTATTTATTTCTTTCTTTGTTTTAAATACCCAATCTCTCGTCCTGAGGAGGGAAGTTTCTCCCTACTCCAAGTCCTGAGCTATAAGGATTTCTTGAATGTTTTTCTTTTAACAAATTGTATGAACATAGATATAAATAAAAGGGGTAGAGGAGGACCCCAAAAGAGAGGAAGAAAGGATTTAGGAAAGATTACCTATATCAAAGAACTCATCGCTAAATTTGAATAAGAAGCATCTTCACGAGCTGATGTTAAGGTAAGAACTCAGATGAAATCCGAATGGCAATCTATTGTGAAACCAATATTACCCATGGTAGTAGAATAACCCCTTTCGACGACAAAAGAAGAAGTATCAAGTAGGGTATCAGAAAAATAAGAAGTACTCCCGTTGATGGTAGAAGGAGAGGAAGTAGCGAGTAGGGGATTAGAGGAATAAAGCATTCCAAGTGCAGGAGAAGAATATCTAAAAGAATTTGCATCACCACGCGATCGGGGAAGTGTTGTTAAAAAACCTCAACCCTGTTTTGAAGAACGACTCCAATCAATTGTTGTAGAACCTGTTGAAGTCCCGAGTGAATATTGGAAAATATTCATGGCACCTGCAACTTCCTTGATTGATTTCCCAAATTGGGGATATTAGAGGTGATGCACCGATGAAGCCCATTCCTTTGACAATTTCCCAATTTTCATGGGATTTCCTCTGAAGATCTAGATAAATTACTTTTTGAATTCGACATTGTCTATTGGGGGTACGATTATATAGTTGATGCTCATAATTAAAAAAATTCCCTAACACCTTAAAAGGGACAACCCTGCGATGGTTTATGGGTATGGGGGGGAAAACTATCTCCTCATGGGATGACATGAAAAAAAAATTCCTGCAGAAGTATTAGGATTACTGCAAATCTCGTGATATCAAGGAAGAAATTTTCAAATTCATTCATAAGGAAGATGAGAATATGGAAGATTTTGTGGAGCATTTCAAATATACTTTGCAAAGGTCAGGCCATAGTAACCTGGAAAAGGATATCTTGAAAATCATCCTTCTTCGGGAATTAAGGGAAGAATCTATAAAGCTTTCGAACATAGTAGGAAAAGGGGATATATTGAAAGAATATTTTGATACTATTTGTGAGTTGTGCATTCAGTTTTCGTGAGGAGATGCAAGGAACAAACATGGAATTTGATCGTTGAATACATCCAGTGGGGGAGTTACAAACACAGAAATTGGAAATCTGCTGGAAAATTTGAGGACCAATACCTTGAAAAAATTGTCTACTCATATGGACACATTGCTAGAAAAGTACAAGCATATGGAATTAGAGAATACCATGTCCATATTCTGCCCGCAATGCAAGAAGAAACATCCATTGAAGGAATGTCCATTAAATATTGTAGAAGCTTGTTCAATATGCGAATAGAGTCATTCAACTAGCTCATCCCCTTCTCTTCTAGGATTGAAGGAAGTCTTTTAGGGATCAAATGAAGAGGTGGATCAACTGTATTTTATGGGATCTAATAAGCCATGGTAGTCGCGACCACCAAATATGAATCAAGGTATGCCTCGGGACCTTTCTTAGTATTTCAGTAATTTAAATATTGGTCCTCAGTCAGTAAATTTTTCACCTGCATGGCCCCAGTATTATAAATACCCACCTTGGCATCCCTAGTTCCCTTAGACCAGTTCAAACCCTTCATGGTCCAAAAATTGGTGTGGACCTTCTCCTTTGGGGTAGTTTCCCCAACCTATGACACAACAGTAGCTACAACTACCTTGTAATATTCCTTCTAGTAATCCACCCCTTCGTCCTTAGCATCCTATCCAACCTAATCTAAATCCTAACAATAAGGGATTTCACCAAGATGAAACTCTCAACCTTCCTTCTTACAATATCTCTACTGCAGAATGTAATGAAATAAATCTACGATTTGGGAAGGTAGTAAATGCTCAAACTTCACCTATTATTATTGAACAAGTTGATGACGAAGTCACGAAACAAAAATCTTGGGTAGTTGGGGATAAACCAAACAAAGACTCTAAAAATCAACCACCTCCTCAACTGATTGTTATTCAGGGGTGTCAAGCTAACCCACCTTGTTCTGAAAGGCTATCCTGAGTAAACAGAACCCTCAAACAGAGTTTGAATTTTTAGTGGAACTGCAAAACTTGTTTTTCAAAATTACCCTACTTCAAGCTATGAGGGATGTACCAATTTATGCAAAAACACTCAAAGAATATTTCTCCAAAATGCTTGGAAAGAAATCAATGGACCCGCTCACCATTCATGTTATGGGGAATTTGTCTGAAATCATGCTCGAAAAGTATATAATTGTTAAATATGGGGATCTAGGGAAAATATGGGGATCTAGGGAACCCAATCCTAACAGCACAAATCAACAGGATTGATATTCCAAATGTACTAGTATATTTGGGTATCATGATAAATGTTATCACCTATGAAACTATAAATACATTAGGTCTTCAGAATCTTAAACCAACCCCTACTATCTTAGAATTGGCAGACAGATCTATAGTGAGACCAGTAGGAAATTCAAAAGACATCACTATTTCAGTCGAATCATGGCACTATCCCGTTGATCTCTTGGTATTAAAAATGTAGTCCGCAGCTGGTGGTCACCTTTTGATTTTAGGAAGGCCTTGGCTTGCAACTGCAGATGCCTATATTGGGTGTCAATCAGGAAATATGGTGATATCTAATGGAAAGGTCATAAAGAATCTCGTTCTTTATCCTCCTGTTGAACCAAGCACAACAGGGAAACCATCATCTAGATGAAAACCTCCACCAATAGAAGGATCAAAACCTGAAAACAAAGAACTCGGACCAATCCTTACCATTGGGAAAGCTCTTCATTTTAAAATAGAAATGGAGGATGACGTCATTAACACTTTCATCAACGATCCCAATTCTATTTTTGACTCAACTTGACAGATCCTCGAATCTATCATGAGATGAAAAATGCAGGAAACCATTGAAACAAAAGATGAAATTTAAAATATACCCTCAACTTCGTCTCATTATAATATCCCCATTGAAATTGAACTAGGGAAAATGTTGAACATTAACCCGAATCTTTGAGCATCCTAGACAAAACAACTCCTAAAATTTCTTTGAGACCATAAGGAAGCCTTCCCCTGGGATTATACAGATATGAATAGGATCCCTTTTGATTTATGCACTCATCATATATAAATTAAAGAATATTTCCAACCTATGAGAGAACCCCAGAGAAGAATGAACCTTGCCTTAAAGAAAATTGTCAAGGATGAGTTTCAGAAGTTACTAGATGTAGGATTTATTTACCCCATATCGGACAGTCAATGGTTGTCCCTACTGGTTATTGTTCCTAAAATTAATGGTAAGTGGTGGATCTGCATGGACTATATGGAATTAAATAAAGCAATTCAAAATTATCATTTCCCTTTTCCATTCATTGGCGAAGTCCTGGACACTTTGGCCAGGAAGAATTTCTTCTCCTTCCTTGACGGGTTTAGTGGGTATAACCAAATACAGATAGCCCCTGAGGATCAAGATAAAACCACATTTACATGCCGTTGGGGAAATTTCACATACCGAGTCCTTCCATTTGGTCTTTGTAATGTGCCTACAACATTTCAGAGGGAAATATTTTGAATTTTTTTTTATCTAGTTGATGACAGTGTCGAGATTTATATGGATGAATTTACTCCATACAGGGACTCATTTGAAGAAGGATTGGAAAACTTAGAAAAAGTACTCAAAAGATGCGAACAGACCCATGTTTCTCTGAGTAAAGTCAAATGTCACATGATGAGGCAAGAGGGAATAGTTGTAGGACACTTGCTCTCAACTGTTGGAATTTGAGTTTATCCTACCAAGGTATAGGTAATATTACATTTTCCTATACCTAAAACACCCACACATGTACTATTTTTTATTGGTTACGTTGGATATTATAGACGTTTTATAGAAAAATTTTCTAAGATAGCATCTCCACTCTTTTACCTGTTAACTAAAGATGCAGAATTTTTGTGGACAAATGACTCTGAAGTGGATTTTTCAAAGATCAAGGAACTTTTCTGTGGAGCTCCGATCTTGCGAGGTCCAGACTGGCCACTCCCATTCCACATCCATATTGATGCCTCTCAAATAATAGTTGGGGCAGTTTTAGGACAACGGGAAGATAATAATCCATATCCATTTTATTATGTCAGCAAGAATTTGACTCCTGATGAATAAAACTATACAATAGCTAAAAAAAAATCATAACTATTATTTATGCCATCAATAAATTTTGGCATTACATTACTGGGTATCCTACTTTTTTGCATAATGTTCACGCAAAAATCAGGTACTTAATGAATAAACCTATCACCCCTGGTCGCATAACAAGATGGTTACTGTTGATTCAAGAATTTGACATTACCATAGTAGACAAGCTAGGAAGGATAATGTACTTGTTGGTTTTCTATCTAGATTGGGCACCAGTGATGAAGGCACACCCATCAAAGATCATTTTCTAGATGAACATATTTTTTCAATTTCTACCAATACTCCTTCGTATGCAAATATTGATAACTATATTTCTACATGGAAGGTGCCTCATCATTTTTCATACAGGGAACAACGAAATATTATTCATCATAGTGCTCGTTAACAAATCTGACGATGTGTAGGAGAGGATGACATCTATGATGTCTTGAAGGCTACTCATGATGGCCCTTATGGAGGAAATTTTGTAGATAAGCGGAAAGGGCATAAGGTGTTACATACGAGATATTATTGGCCCTCCATCTTCAAGGATGCAAGAGACTATGTCCAAACGTGTGATAGTTTCCAACGGATGGGTCAGCATGGTCGATAAGATGAAATTTCATTACAGCCCCAGGTAGTCCTTGAGCCTTTTGAAAAATGGGCTATTGACTTTCTTGGCCCTTTTAACCCATATTCACATCAGAAAGTTCATATTTTGGTCTACATATATTATGTAACCAAGTGGGTGGAAGGGAAGGCTGTTGTGAAAGAAACATAACAAGATGTTTCAAAATTCAGACTTTCTATCTGAAGATATGTTTGCTCGATATGGTGCTCTGCAAGAGATTGTTTCAGATGGAGGAGCACAATTCACATCACATATGATAGAAAGGCTTATAAATAATTATGGAATCAAACATAAGGTGACATATTCGTATCATCCCCATGTGAATGGTCAAGTGGAAAGCATGAACAAGGTTAGAAAATATTCTCACAAAGACTGTGGCAAGACATCGTCAAGATTGGGCTGAAAAACTTCTTGCAGCTCTCTGGGTATACAGAACAACATGGAGAAATAAAATAGGGTTTTCACCATTTGAGTTGGTTTATGGGAAATCCCCATTATTTCCAATAGAATTTGAGAGTAGCATGCTCAGAAAAACTCTTGAAGTAGGACTAGATCTCTCAGAACTCCATAAACATCAATTGGAACAATTAAATGAATTGGATGAAATCCATTCAATGGTTGTTTAGAAAATTGTTGCAATTCATAAGCAGAGAACAAAATGGCATGATAAATTTATCAAGAATAAGGTTTTTCATAGAGGGGATTTGGCATTACTCTATGATCCCCATTTTAATTATTTTAAAGGAAATTTTTTCTCTCGTTGGATGGAACCTTATGAAGTTGATGTGGTGTTTGATAATGGAACTGTTAGACTTGTCACAATTGATTATACACACACCTCTTTCACAGTAAATGGACATCATATGAGATTGTATCACCGCCCAGCTTCTAAGGATGACTTCATCAAACATCTCTTTGATAAATCTGGTTTGAAGGTTGTTGGTGCATATAATTCTTCATTTGCATCCTTGAATTAATTTAAAAAAAAAAAAATCCATATATATAGATAAAATATTGTTACTACTAAATTGTTTTTTGCAGGAACTACTACTAGTGTGCAATTTTGCAGAGATTGAAAATTTTCTAAGTACCCAGTGTTTTTACTCTGGAAAAGTTTCTAAGTGTTTGGTGTTGTTACTCCTTTGGTGCTTGCTTAGGGGTAAAATGCAAGAGTGGTAGCTAGAGTAAATCCCTCTCGACTCTTCCCGGAACCTGAGAAAGACAGTCAGATTAGTTGTATAGTACACAAAGGCATTGCATACATCTTCATACTAATTATTAATTGGCAAAGTGAGATATTGAAGGACTACCTCTTTGTAGACAATAGATCTATTGGAGAGAGCTAGGCGATGTGGAGGAATTCCTCCTCACCAGCTCCAAGTCTGGATCCTACAAACAAACAAAGCACATGTGTAATCTTCACAGTTGTATCACTGCTAGCAACTAAAAATATATATAATCAACATCTAACTATGAAAATATGAGCCATTTATATCATGCTTCATAGAAAAATAAACAATAGATGTGACACTGAAACATAAAATGGAAAAAACATATACAGTTATATTAATATAAGAAGGAAGATTGCAATCTTTGATTTGACCAAGCTTCCCTCAGTCTTTTGACTCCTCTCTCTTTCTGCTCTATATCCTAGAGTAATGATACTTGGGCTAATATTTATCAATGAACCTTGCCAATCATTAAGCCTCACACTCAACAAAAAAGTTATGCTCTGCACACAATCGACCTTCCGACCTTTGACAATGATCCCTAGCCTCCAATTTATAAGAATTTGGGAGGACAAACATTGCCATTCTTCTCCATCAATTTGAATAGGGAAAAATCATGGTCTTTCCTTACTTTTCCTTGATTTTCCCTCTTTGGATTCTTAGTTGGGTTTAGTAATTTCCAATCAGAAGCCTACACCGCAAGTTGCTACTTTTTGGACTGACTCCTTTGAGAAAAAGCAGGAAATGTCAGCCAATTACAGCGGGATTTTTCCATTTTCTTCATGAAAACTAGATTAACGTTGCCCCTTAGGCTAGAAAATGTGTTAAACTAGGCACTAACGCTCCCTCTGAAATGTTGGGATGTGTTATAATTTTATCTGGTTGTCTCTAGGGTGCGTTACCTTGGAAAAACTATCTAGGCCATTTTCTTCCTTCCATGTTTCCTTCTCCTCTTAGCTAATGAGGACGTAATTTGTTCTATAATAGATGCCCCCTAAAGTGTGAGATTAGAGGTGAAGAATATGGTCGAAATACTTTATAATATGTGTAGTAGAGCGAGAGGAGTTGGAGGACTGAGGGAAACGTTAAACAAACAACATATGTTAGAAATATAAGTATATGTCCTGAGTTGGGCATTGTTGTGCTCAGTATTTGTATCAAAATTATTTCTCCAGGAAGAGATATGACCAATATTTCCACCGATAAGCACAATGTGGAAGATTGTGTCATGACTGAATCAATCTGATAAGTTTTCTTTGAAAAAAATATCGTAGCTTGGGAGAGGAAACAAAGTTGAATTATGTAAGCCTCAGCCCAAGGTCTTGGTCGCCGCCTCACTAAACTGCATATTTCTGCACATGCGAATGAAGGAGTTGTATTCAAACATGCTGGAAATCATCTAATTACCAGTCAATGATGAAAACTATTAACGGACGCAAGGATGGCCACCAATAAGGATGATGGTGTAATATTCCCAATTAGCTATAGCTAATTGGAAATATTAATTTTGATTAATTTTGCCTTATATAGTTAAAATATAAATAAAGTGGGAGTGTGACTCACTTAGGATAAAGCACACTCCTTAAAGTCCCATAGGAAATACAACGTTATGGTCAAGGTGGGCCAAGGGGGGCCAAGAGAAAACGTAGGGAGGGGGGACACACTTAGACAGCGTGGGCCCAACCAGTGCAAATGAGTTGGCAGCGTGGGCCAAAGAGGGACAACATTAGCATGGTGGGGCCAAGGAGAGAGGGAGGCTCACCCAAGATAAATAGAGGAGAGGCTACCTCATTTCTCCCATTGATGATTATGCATTTTGGAGATTGTCTCTAAACATTGAGCACGCTTGTTGTTTAGCTAGTTTGCACGTACTGTTCAGTACACCGGGTGTCTCCGTGCAGAGATCCCAACCTCAGCCTTGGGAGACTTCGAGTGCTTGCTCAGGTGAGGAGTCCTACCGTATTTTGCAGGGAGAGATCATAGCTTCAGTCATTGAGGAGCATTCCTTGGAGGGACAACGCAGTCTTGTAGAGGGAGGACGCAGTTCCAGTTGGGGAGAGTTCCAGATTGAGGTGATTTGGGTGGATTCAGACTGGAGGATTAGGGAAGGGATCAGCCCTTACCTATTGGAGACATTTTTCAAAGGGAGAGGCCATATTTTGCAGTGTTTCCCTCAGGGTCAACATTTTCCCTTGAGGGATAGTAGTGCCTCAAAGGAGGTATTTTCCAGGGTCAGCTGTTCTCAAAAAGCTCTCTGGGCTTTTCTGGGTATTGGGAGAGGAGGCCATTCCCAGAGTTTCAGCATTTTCTCAGTTGGGGAGCAACCCCAAAGACTCACTTCATTCCAGCGGTTGTAGCAACACGGTAACATTTTCCAACATCTTAGAGTTTACGCAGTTGATAGAGGGAGTGGCCATTCCACATATTGTTCTGAGAGTGTTTCTACACTTGCCTTGAGCAAGTCGAGGTGCCATCATTATGATCACCTTTTTACTTTTTCTTATTTCTCAGCATTAATAAAATGGCTCAGCATTCTCCATATTGTGTATTTTGTCTCGTGGTTTGTCTCTAGTTGTTTTTTACCTTGTTTGTGTGATTTATATTACTATTTATTTCCCTTTAGGATATTACAATGGTATCAGAGCTCATAGACCTAGCTCAGCCTATGGATAAAGTCATCTATGACATCGAAAGATAAGTCATACATTTGCTACGGGGGTAGGAAATATCGTGACCGAGAGCGTAGGTTGTAAATCACCTATGGAGAGGGTGACTGCGCTCCAGTAGTGGACACAGAGCAAGAGGAACCGATGGAAGAGGAGAAAGATACCGCGAAGGAGTTTGCGGACATACTCATCAAGTCAGTACATGATCTATCTAGGTGGATAGAGGATATGGGGCATAGATTCACAGCAGCAGAGTCCAGACAGCGTGAAACCCTGGGGGGTTTCCATATTGGAGAGTGATCGGGTACTTCCCATCATTTTCAGGGGTACTACGCTACACAGCATGTGGCATCCCATACACCCCCACGCTCTACGATGCCCACTTTTTTGGCAGCAGATATAGGTGTGGGAGTACAGCAAGAGTAGGAGCCAGCCCACATGGGTGATTACTTTGCGGAGTACTAGGCCTATGGGCAAGAGTTCAGAGATGCACTCACGTTTCATGATTTTGTCTTGCTTAAGCGGGACAGTAGACCCTGCCATCATCATAGGGGGAACAGACATTCACAGGACGAAGATGTTCATCGCACTATGGGCAAGTTTCACTTGCCAACTTTTGATGGATCGTCAAATAGTTCAGTAAAGGCATGGGTAGAAAAGCTGGATATATATTTCCAGCTCAACCAGATGGCAGAGATAGAGGCCATCAAGGTGGCAGCGCTGCACCTAGATGGCGAGGCCCAAGATTGGTGGTTCCACGGGATGGTTACACTCAGGCACTCGACAGTGACAACTTATGCTGAGTTCACCCGGAGGTTGATAGAGAGATTTGACCGAAAGGATCCAGAGGAGAATTTTGTGGAGCTGACGAAGCTCAAGCAGACCGGGAGTCTGGACACATACATCTCAGATTTCTTGAGACCCTCAGTGATGGTGCCAAACTTATCAGCAACGCGGATGATCTACATGTTTATTGACGGGTTGGTAGAGCCCCTTCGAGGTTTAGTCCAGTCCACTAGGCCAACCACACTTCATGATGCAGTTGGCAGGACTAGATATTTACAGGATGCTTTAACCCGAACCAGAGCAGCTTACCCCCAGAGGACGGCATTCCAACCCAAGGGGAGGGACGTGAGGGCTCCGCCTCCAAAGCATACCCAGAGCAGAGGACTGATAGATGATGAGACCAGGAGGTATCTGAGGAGGAAGAGACTGTGTTTCACCTACCAGGAGCCATGGGCACCAGCACACCGTTGTGCCACAGGCAAGGCACATTATATTGAGGTCTTCTCCAAGAGTAGTGGAGAAGAGGATGATTATGACGACATCGGTGCAGGGGGGAGCCATGCAGCACAGAGGGAGGATCATCTTCCTCCCCCACCACCAAGAGCAGGGGGTGCATCTTTCGCACCTACTAGAGGAGCTCTTGCAGCCTTGCGAGGAGTTCCCAAGTATTTGACACTATGTGTCTGAGGTACAGTGCGATGGCAGCGAGTGTCAGTACTAGTAGACATTGGGGCGACCCAAAACTTCATTGATGCACAGATGGTAGAGCGAAGAGGCATTCTGACAGAGATTTTTGATGGGTTTTCAATATTGGTTCCAGGGGACCAGACCATGCAGTGTGCCAGATACATCCCAACATTGGCAGTGATGATGGGTACCTACACACTAACCGACCACTTCTTCATGGTGAACATTCTGGACACCAACGTGATATTGGGAGTGCAGTGGCTACTCACTTTAGGCAAGGTCACCACGGAGTGGGAGGCCTTGGAGATGGAGTGGGATGATAAGAAGACAAGGAAGCATGAGAAGATACAGGGAATGCATACTTATCCACCTTAGATAGTCTCAGCTCACCGGATGGAGGCAGACTTCTGGAAGGGAGATATAGAGTGGGTAGTAGAGTTGTGTGCTTCAGAGGCAGGTTCGATAGGGCAGGTCATCCACCTAGAGGTGTAGACCCTTCTTGACAGGTATGCTACGGTATTTGGGGAGATACCACCAAGACAGCCACTAGATCGGGGATTTGAGCACACTATCGAGTTGGATTAGGGCATACAGGCCGTCATCACCACACCCTATAGGCACCCCAAGGCCTATCGGGACGAGATTGAGAAGGCTATCCATGAGTTGCTAGCTCTTGGACACATTCGGCCTAGCACCAGTCCTTTCGCTTCTTCAGTAGTTCTGGTGAAGAAGAAGGACAGCACATTGAGGATGTGCATTGACTACAGGGCCCTGAACAAGAAGACAATGAAGAACAGGTACCCTATACCATGGATTGACGAACTAATGGATTAGTTGAGAGGAGCATAGTTCTTCTCGAAGATTGATTTGAGATCTGGGTACCACCATATTTGCGTGAGGGAGCAGGACATTCCCAATACTGCTTTCAGATGTCACTATGGCCATTTCGAGTTTTTGGTGATGCCCTTCGGGCTAACCAATGCATCGGCCACCTTCCAGTCATGTATGAACCAGATTTTATGTAGTCATATGAGGAAGTGTGTATCGGTGTTCTTTAACAACATATTTATTTACAGAAGGACATGGGAGGAGCATCTCCAGCACATAGAGGCAGTATTACATATTTTGGAGGAGCAGTAGTTCTATGCTAAGCTCTCCAAGTGCGAATTCGGGTTGACTGAGATGCTATATTTGGGGCACATCATTGGAGTGGACAGAGTCAGGGTCCATGAGGAGAAGATCAGGGCCATCAGGGATTGGCCAGAGCCGAAGAACGTGACGGAACATCGAGGGTTTGTGGGTATCTACACCTACTACAGGAATTTCGTCAAGGGATTTTCCCAACTTGCTGCACCCCTTACATATCTGACCAAAAAGGGGGCATTCAGTTGGATGGATACAACACATAGGGCTTTTGACAGGCTCAAGGAGGTGATGAGCAGCTGTCCAGTGTTAGCATTGCCAGACTTCACGCAGCCCTTTGTTTTGGAGTGTGACGCGTTGGGAGTGGGGATAGGCATGGTTTTGATGTAGGGAGGCCACACCATAGCTCTTGAGAGCCAGAAGCTCCTACCACATGAGAGGTTGTATTCCATATACAACAAGGAGATTTTGGCCATCATGCATGCATTAGCCAAATTCCAATAGTACCTGGTGGGCAATAGGTTCAGGGTGAGGACAGACCTTAACAGCCTCAGATTTTTCTTAGAGCAGAAGTAGTTGCAGGAGAGGCAGCAGAAGTGGGTCAGTAAGATCCAGGCTTACGATTTTGACATTGAGTATGCCAAAGGGAAGAACAACGTGGTAGTTGATGCACTCTCACGTGGACTAGCCACGTTTTCCCTGATGAGCATAGACACGGATTGGAGGGCTTGATTGTTGGCGGAGTACTCCAAGGACCGTTTTTCCTATGAGATCTTGGATGGGCAGGTGACGGATGACAGGTATAGGGTGATGGATGAGATCATCTATTACAGGGACAGGATCTTCTTTACTGAGGGCTCTCAGCTCAAGAAGCATATATTGCAGGCTTCTCATGATTCACCACTATCAGGCCATCAAGGGTTTACCAAGACCTACAGGGCCATCAGGGAGAGGTTCTCTTGGAAGGGCCTCAAGGAGGACGTACTCTAGCATGTCAAGGAGTGTGAGGTTTTCCAGCGTAACAAAGGGGAGATGAACGATCCGGAAGGTTTATTGCAGCCCCTTTCCATACCAGAGGGGAAATGGGAAAGCATTTCAATGGACTTCATCACAGGGATGCCCAAGGTGCAGGGCAAGGACTGCATATTCGTAGTCGTTTATCGATTGACGAAGTATGCTCACTTATTTGCTATATCCGCACATTACACAGTAGCATAGGTGGCGGAGCTATTATTTTAGGACATTTTCAGGTTGCATGGTCTCCCAAAGACCATCGTCAGTGACAGGGACAGCCGCTTCATGGGTGGATTTTGGCAGGAGCTCTTTCGTTTGGTGGGCACAGAGTTGACACCAAGCACTAGCTACCATCCTCAGAAAGACAAACAGACCGACATAGTGAACAAGTGGCTGGAGGGCTACTTACGCAACTATGTCAGTGGGCAACAACGGGCTTGATTGAAGTGGCTGCACTTAGGGGAGTACTGCTACAACAACACTCATCACATGTCTATCGGTATGTTTCCATTTTATGCATTGTATGGATATCATGCTCTATCTTTTTTTGACGTGATGTTTGGTGCCAGCAAGGCTCCTAGAGCCAAGGATTGGATCCAAAAGAGTCAGGACATCCTCCGAGCTCTCAAGGACAACATGGCTACAGCACAAAACCAGTAGAAGCTGTATGCAGATAGGGGCCGAGTAGAGAGGCATTTTGAGGTAGGGGATTTGGTCTACCTTCGCTTACAGCTATACCGACAATCCACACTGAAGCAGAAGGGGGCTGAGAAGCTCAAGCCACGCTTCTACGGTCCATACAGGGTGATACGCAGAGTAAGACAGGTTGCTTATGAGGTGGAGCTGCCCCAGGGCAACAATATTCATAATTTTTTTCACGTATCATGCCTGAAAAAGGCACTGGGGAAGCAGGTGCCAGTGACAGAGGAGCTTCCACCTATAGATGATGAGGGGCACTTGGTGTTGTAGCCAGAGGCCATTATTGAAACTAGGGAGAGGCAGCTGAGGAGCAGGACAGTCCGAGAGTTCCTAGTGAGATGGAGGAATTTTCCAGATGAGGATGCCACTTGGGAGGGTGAGAAGATCTTACATCATCCATCATTACAATTGCTTGAGGACAAGCAATGTTTTGCCGAGGGAGACTGTAATATTCCCAATTAGCTATAGCTAATTGGAAATATTAATTTTGATTAATTTTTCCTTATATAGTTAAAATATAAATAAAGTGGGAGTGTGACTCACTTAGCATAAAGCACACTCCTTAAAGTCCCATAGGAAATACAACGTTATGGTCAAGGTGGGCCAAGGGGGGCCAAGGGAAAACGTAGGGAGGGGGGACACACTTAGACAGTGTGGGCCCAACCAGTGCAGATGAGTTGGCAGCGTGGGCCAAAGAGGGACAACATTAGCATGGTGGGGCCAAGGAGAGAGGGAGGCTCACCCAAGATAAATAGAGGAGAGGCTACCTCATTTCTCCCATTGATTATTATGCATTTTGGAGATTTTCTCTAGACATTGATCATGATTGTTGTTTAGCTAGTATGCACGTACTGTTTAGTACACCGGGTGTCTCCGTGCAGAGATCCAAACCTTAGCCCCAGGAGACATCGAGTGCTTGCTCGGGTGAGGAGTCCTACCAAATTTTGTAGGGAGAGATCAGAGCTTCAGTCATTGAGGAGCATTCCTTGGAGGGACAACGTAGTCTTGTAGAGGGAGGACGCAGTTCCAGTTGGGGAGAGTTCCAGATTGAGGTGATTTGGGTAGATTCAGACTGGAGGATTAGGGAAGGGATCAACCCTTACCTATTGGAGACATTTTGCAGAGGGAGATGCCATATTTTGTAGTGTTGCCTTCACGGTCAACGTTTTCCCTTGAGGGATAGCATAGTGCCTCAAAGGAGGTATTTTCTGGGGTCAGCCGTTCTCGAAAATCTCTCTGGGATTTTCTGGGTATTGGGAGAGGAGGCCATTCCCAGAGTTTTAGCATTTTCTGAGTTGGGGAGTAGCCCCAAAGACTCACTTCATTCCAGCAGTTGCCGCAGCACGACAACAGTTTCCAGCAGCTTGGAGATTACGCAGTTGATAGAGGGAGCAGCCATTCCACATATTGTTCTAAGAGTGTTTCTACACTTTCCATGAGCAAGTCGAGGTGCAATCATTCTGATCACCTTTGTACTTTTTCTTATTTCTCAGCATTAATAAAATGGCTCAGCGTTCTCCATATTGTGTATTTTGTCTCGTGGTTTGTCTCTAGTTGCTATGTACCTTGTTTGTGTGCTTTATATTACTATTTATTTCCCTTTGGGATATTACAAATGGTCTCCAAGGTGCACCGTACAATCTAGCGAGTGTGAATAAATGATGTTGATCTCAAACACTCATAGAATCATTCGACTAGGAGCCAGTGATGAAAACCCCCAATCAAACACAAGGTAACCTGCCATTGAGGTCTACAAGTTCCAGGGTACTGATATGTTTCTGGATCAACTTCCAAGATAATATGTTGAATTCGATAGGAAGAGATCTGTCAAAAGGTAGGCAATGAGACATCCTACATTAGTTGGTATGAAACAGGAAAAGATGAATTTTTTTTAAGATAGTCAAGAGAAAATGGTAGTAACTGACGAAGAAAAATGATTTCTGGCATATGATGGATAGGTTGATACAGGAAGCAGTAGATAGTGAGATCTTCTTGAACAATAGAAGGCACAATAATAGGGTATCAGGAAGCTTAGGCTCATGAATACTAAAGAGTGTCAGGATTCACCAATGCAGTGACATCGACATACGAAGGCTAAACTCATAGAATGGTAGGGTTCGGCTAATTACCAGTGAATTTTCTGGGAAGTTCCATGTTCAAGGTTTTTGCTTCCAAATTGACTTTGAAAGCATAATAGAATAAATATCCACTTTGTCCAAAATTTTCCCCATCTAATTAAGTTTAACGAGTCCAAAAGCATGGAGAATTTAGGGGCTAATATTCGCAGGTGGGCTATTTTTCCTTGATTTTCCTAAAAAACAAATTCACCAATTTCCATTTTTTTATAAAAATGATTCGCCCAAATTTTACAATATAAAATTAATTTACCTTAAAAATCACCAACATTATATATATAGTATATATAAAATCATTACAAATTTTAATAATTTTACAAATACATCAATAAAATTTTTATAGTTTGCATATTATGGACTAGTGAGATTCGCCAATTTTTTAAACTTCAAGATAATTTTCCATCCTTAAAATTTTACATGTCCAGAAGGGTAAAATCAATTATCTTTTCATATTTAGGAATTCTAAAAAACATCATAAAAGAGAACTCCAGTGGGGTACCTTTTTCATGGTTGATAACCGGGTGCGACAAAGGGAGAATAGTATGCCCAACACAGTTCCTTTTTTGTAAGTTAGTCCATTGAATCCAGATAAAGTGATAAACCTATGTTCAATGGATGTCTACCTCATTTTGTTATGAGTACAAGGAGACGGAGTAAAATTGATATTATTTGTGAAGTTTTAACGAGTCAGACGAAGAAAAACTTGATCCTCTCTGTTGTAGACTAATTCGACTCAGCTAAAAGTCAAGAGAGGGTCTGAGAAATTCAAAGTTGTTGAGACATTTAGATGGACAAAAGTCAGATAAGGATTCTTGTGCTCTTGTCTAAAGAGATGGTATCAGCTAGAAAGTGAAAGCAGACACACTATTTAAATAAGGGCCTCATACAGTCCCGATCGACGCATAGGCCTACTAGTCTTGCGCTTTAATGATTCACGTTGTAGGCACATGGATGAAAGGATGTCAAGTGTACCTAAAGCAAGCTTTACATTTCCACCTTGGAACTGGACTAAGATTATGCATAAACTACTATTGCTGGAAGTTCATCTTCAAGGCCAACACTCAAAAGAAATCACTCTACAGAGAAACATGGAATAGAAGAAGCTAAACTGGAATCTTGTAATTTGTCAAACCTTGGTCTTAATGTTCTCGAAGGGGGTTGTCAAAGACTGTAAAAGATGAGTTTAATATGATGCCCTTATGTTACGGAGGCTTCTATAAGTGATCAAGGTATTACAGCTGTAGGAGAACAATACAAACAACTTGAGAATTGGAATCTTCGCTTTTGTGAGAGTTTGACAGACAAAGGTATGACAGCAATAGAAATTGGTTGTGCAAAGACACTGAAAGGGCTTGGCATTGCAACATGTGTAAGGATAACTAATAAAACTATGGAAGATGTTGGAGTTCGTTGTCACTCTCTTGGAAAATTAACCCTGGATTCTGAGTTTGTTAATGATGTTGGATTGTTGGTAATAGCTAAGGGTTGCACTGATTCAAATTATTTGCACTTACAGCATGTAAATTTCATAGAAAAAGCCTTAAAATATATGTTTAATTGCATATTATCTGTGGGAGATCTTATTTTCACATGCATTTAAAAATTTAGCAAGAATATTGATGCTAATAAAAAGTCGAAATTCAGAAAAATGCACATACTCTCAAGACAGTGAATTTCGATTTCTTATTCTGGGAAAATGGAGAAAATTTTCAAAAATCCGCAACATGTGTTTTTTTCATAATATGCCCAATTGACTTCAAAATGGAATTTTTTGAAAAATTCAAAGCGGTTTAAGAGATTTTGTCAGTTCTTCAAAGACGATTTTTTCTAGAAACATCCTACAAAACTGGGTTTGATTCATTCTATGAGAATTCGACTTGCATGATGACAATTTCTTTGTCAGATGATCACTTGGCATTCAGATGATATTTAAATAAAACTAAGTGAATTTTAGATTGTAATTTGAGTGCATGCAATCGCAAAGATAAATGAGGCTCCACATGAAGAAGAAGATAAGAAAACAGGTTAAAGTTCAGCCATATCTCATAAAATTTTATATTTGTATTGTTCATGTCCGTAATTAACGCTTTCCGGGCATCACAAATTGCTCGGAACTTATGTGAGAGAGTGATCCTGTAGAGTGGTTTGGCTTGAACCACTATTTGCATATCAATGGCTATGAGGCAATGCAACATCACTCAGTCCTTTTTCAAGATACTGCTACAGGTGCTCCCATAGGTGGTTTTGGGTTTTGGAAAAACCATTAATTTTTTATATCATAAATACAAAGTACGGGAATTAAATATATGTATCGTCCAATTCAACATTAGTACCATATGAAACATGTAAAAATTCAAATATTTTTTGTTTAATTTCTCTTATTAATTAAAAGAGAAAGAAACCCGTGAGTATGCTTGACCATATTTGTAAAGGGTTAGGGTTCACAAAAGCTAGTTTCTTCATTATATAAATATTTTGAATAGGGAAATAATTTTGTAACTGTTAAAATTTTAGAAATTCAGTTCTTTAACTGATTTTATTTTAACATTTAATTAGTTAGGCTGAGAAGGGAGAAAAAAATGGGAGAAAAAAAATCTCATGAGGGTCTGAGTTTTGGCCTCTGGAGGATGATAAATTGCACTGAATTTTCTGAAAGTTGAGGAAATAAGATCAATTTTCTTGCACCTGTTGATGTTGATTCGTTTTTTCTAGTTTCATCATATGTTTTTTCTTCTCTGAATGAGGTGTAGTAATGTAGCTGCCGGTCTCTTTTTACAATATGTAAGTAATAGTTAAATGTCCTTAATGTGCGCTCCTTCACCCCAACTATTTTCTCTCTATAAGATTCTTTCATAGATTAAAAATGATAGATTCTGTTATCCAGCATATCATTCTTAGTTTCCATTTCATTTTCTTCCTTCCACTTCAAGTTACATCAACAGATAATGGCATTGTGAAATATTTCATTATATCAGATCATTGAGGGTTGTAAATAATTAATTTCCAAAGGTGCTTAACGAAGACCATCTAATATCTTAATATTGTGACATACATTTACAAATGTCTCAAGCACTGATTCCTTACAACAGCCAAGGGATTGTTTCTTGAGGTACAACATTAATTGGTGCCATTTCCGGGGATTGAAGAAGCGAAGTTCATTTCCCTGGGTTTTCTTTCAATATCCTCTGGTTGTTCAGTGAGGAGGAAATATTCAATCCGTGTTTACTTTTTACAAAATTCTCATTTTCAAAAAACCACACACGAGGTCAAATACCTTGTAGCAGAAGGTCTCATAATTCATTATTCTTGATGGTGAACAAGATTTAGATTTGAAGTTTGTTTTTTTTATTATTCACCTGGCGACTCCACTGATGAAGGTTTCATTAGATGAATAATTTTGCTGGTGAGAAAATGAGAAAGCATCATGGAAAAAACATGTATCAGAATTTAAATTTTTTAAAAGAGGTTCTATTTTTTACTATTAGTTTAGTGGTCTATTTTCCCTTATATATCAAGAAGATTGTTTCCTGTTTTATTTTTTTAGAAGATTATAAGGCCCAAAATGTACATTCTTTATTGGAAAAGGATGATTTTTCTTCTTCTTGTATTATAGATCTTGACACAACTTTATCTCCTAAATATGAGAGGAGAGATGATTGTTGTATTACAATTCTGAAAGATAATCAGTCACAGTCTAGGCATAAAGGTGATGATTCATCATCTTTGGATGATAATATTTTGCCTCACAAGCAATTGACTATTTTTCAACTCGAAAACAAAGAAATATTTAAACCCCTGAAGCTACCCACAATTCTACATCAATATCCTTCAAAAGGATTCAAATCCTTGCCAAGTTTCTCCGGAGAGGAGGAGGACATTTTAGTTGAACTACATGTCTTGGAATTTGAGTACTTTCTGGACAAATTTAAAATTATTTATGAAGATGTGGCTTTAAGTATGTTTTTTCATTCATTAAAACAGGATGCTCAGCAATGGTTCCAGTGTTTGGAAGCAAGTTCAATTAGTTCCTGGCAAGGTTTTTAAGATGTATTTCTTAGATATTCAGGCGAGCGTAAGTCATATGAAAAACACCTTTGGGAATTATATTCTATCTAGAGGTAGAGCAATGAATCAATCGCTGAGTTTAATAGGAGGTTTCAAAATATTTATTTCAGCATGCCAAAAGAAATTCAACCTCCTGAAGCAGCAGCTATGGTTTACTATTTGAGGGCTCTTTCTATTGTCTTGGATTTTTATCTCAAGGAGAGAAAGCCTTGCACTCTGAAGCTGATGTTTCTTTATACACAGGAAATCAAAGATAATGTGTGGGCTTGTAGAAATTTTTCCTATCATGTTGAAAGAACAATTTTTGCTGAAGGAAAGAGGGTCTGTCAAGAAAACATTGGAATTTTTTTACAAGGGAATGCAAAACCAGAGGTGAACAAGGAATTTCAAAAAGAGTCAGAGGATTCTTGTATTTCTGAACCACAAGAATCTAAGTAGTCTGAAGGTTCTGGTCAAAACTTCGTTGCAACAACATAACTACATCATAAAATCTTGGAAGATCATTACAATTTTCATAATTTAAATGATTTTGTGAATAGAGGGGAAAATATTGGAGCTTCTCATATATGTTTGCAGGAGGAGGAAGATTTTTGTCAACAATTGACATTATGTGAAGAACATCAGCATTATGGGGTACAAACCTTGGATTTCTATTTTCAGCCTAAATTCTCGCCTACAGAAAATGGCAATCAATTTCGTCGCACACAATTCCAAATTGAGGAGTCAAACAGTAAAGGAAACTGCCTTGTTCAAAGAAATCTACATCAGCAAAATGTTCAAGAAAAAGAGGTAGCTGAAATTTTGTCTCATTAGTTCTATGATTCAGTGGCTGAGTATATGAGAAATTTCCTTTATCAGCAATAATCTTTTATGCAAGGGTATGTACAAAGTTTTTTATATGAAAAAATTTCATGGTACATTTATGTTTTGTTTTTTAAATTTCAGCAGTATGAAGGTATTAAATCTAACAAGCAGATGTTAGGTTGGTGCCATTGGAAGGTTGACTTCACCTGATTAAGTTCAGCCATGCATATATATATATATATATAGAAGTTGTACATAAATAAGCTCAGGAGTTGAGCATTCCCAGTTGCAGTATTTCTAGTTTAGAATTTTCAGTTCAAGAATAAAGATCCTGGAAGAAAGAGGTTTCAGAGAAGTTTGAAATTTTCAGAGATTTTGGATTGGGATAAAATTCAGTTTGACTTCACTCCATGCCCAATAAAGGCTACTGATCGACAAGTTCACTTTGACTCCATAACCAATAAAGGCTACCGATCTACAAGTTCTCAGCAATTTTCTACCAAAATGTTGTCCCCAATTGGAGCCAGATGTTGTAGCCTAATTCGACTCAACTAAAAGTCAAGAGAGGGTCTGAGAAATGCAAAGTTGTTCAGATAGGGATTCTTGTGCTCCTGTCTAAAGAGATGGTATTAGCTAGAAAGTGCAAGCATACACACTATTTAAATAGGGGCCTCAGACAGTCCCGATGGATGCATAGGCCTATTAGTCTTGCACTTTAATGATTCACATTGTATGCACATGGATGAAAGGATGTCAAGTGTACCTAAAGCAAGATTTACATTTCCACCTTGGAACTAGACTAAGATTATGCATAAACTACTATTGCTGGAAGTTCATCTTCAAGGCCAACACTCAAAAGAAATCACTCTACAGAGAAACATGGAATAGAAGAAGCTAAACTGGAATCTTGTAATTTGTCAAATCTTGGTCTTAATGTTCTCGGAAGGGGTTGTCGAAGACTAGAAAAGTTGAGTTTAATATGATGCCCTACAGTCACAAGTTTTGGCCTAGCATAAGTGGTTCAACATTGTATGTTTTTGAAGGCCTTATATTTACAGGGTTGCTATATAAGTGTTCAAGGTCTTACAGCTGTAGGAGAACAATACAAACAACTTGAGAATTGGAATCTTCGGTTTTGTGAGAGTTTGACAGAGAGAGGTATGACAGAAATAGAAATTGGTTGTGTAAAGACAATGAAAGGGCTTGGCATTGCAGCATGTGTAAGGATAACTAATAAAACTATGGAAGATGTTGGAGTTCATTGTCACTCTCTTGGAAAATTAACCCTGGATTCTGAGTTTGTTAATGATGTTGGATTGCTGGTAAAAGCTAAGGGTTGCACTGATTCAAATTATTTTCACTTACAGCATGTAAATTTTATATAAAAAGCCTTAAAATATATGTTTAATTGCATATTATCTATGGGAGATCATATTTTCACATGAATTTAAAAATTGAGCAAGCATATTGATGCAAATAAAAAGTCGAAATTCAGAAAAATGCACATACTCTCAAGACAATGAATTTTGATTTCTTATTCTGGGCAAATGGAGAAACATTTCAAAAATCCGCAACATGGGTTTTTTGCATAATATTCCCAATTGACTTCAATGCGGATATTTTTAAAAAATTCAAAGCGGTTTAAGAGATTTCGTCAACTCTTCAAACACGAGTTTTTCTCAAAACGTCCTGCAAAACTGGGTTTGATTCATTCTATGAGAATTCGATTTGCATGATGAAAATTTCTTTGTCAGATGATCACTTGGAATTCATATGATATTTAAATTAAACTCAGTGCATTCTAGATTGTAATTTGAGTGCATGCAATCGCAAAGATAAATGAGGCTCCGCGTGAAGAAGAAGAGAAGCAAACAGGTTAAAGTTCAGCCATATCTCATAAAATTTGATATGTGTATTGTTCATGTCCATAATTAATGCTTTCTCGGCATCACAAACTACTCAGAACTTATGTGAGAGAGTGCCCCTGTAGAGTGGTTTGTTTTGAACCACTATTTTCAGATCAATGGCTATGATGCAATGCGGCCTCACTCAGTCCTTTTTCAAGATACTGCTACAGGTGCTCCCGTAGGTGGTTTTGGGTTTTGGAAAAACCATTAATTTTTCTATACCATAAATACAAAGTACAAGACTTAAATATATGTATCTTCCATGTCAGCATTAGTACCATATGAAACATGTAAAAATTCAAAGAATTTTTGTTTAATTTCTCTTATTAATTAAAAGAGAAAGACACCCATGAGTATGCTTGACCATATTTGTAAAGGGTTAGGGTTCACAAAAGCTAGTTTCTTCATTAGATAAATATTTTGAATAGGGAAATAATTTTGTAACTGTTAAAATTTTAGAAATTCAGTTCTTTAATTGATTTTGTTTTAACAGTTAATTAGTTAGGCTGAGAAGGAAGAATAAAATAGGAGAAAAAAAAATCTCATGAGGGTTTGAGTTTTTGCCTCTGGAGGACGATAAATTGTACTGAATTTTCTGAAAGTTGAGGAAAGAAGATCAAGTTTCTTGCACCTATTGATGTTTATTCATTTTGTTCAGTTTCATCATATGTTTTTTCTTCTATGAATGAGGTGTAGTAATGTAGTTGTCGGTCTCTTTTTACAATATGTAAGTAAGAGTTAAATGTCCTTAATGTGCGCTCCTTCACCCCAAATATTTTCTCTCTAGAAGATTCTTTCATACATTAAAAATGATAGATTCTTTTATCCAACATATCATTCTTAGTTTCCATTTCATTTTCTTCCTTCCACTTCAAGTTACATCAGCAGATAATGGCATTGTGAAATATTTCATTATATCAAATCATTGAGGGTTGTAAATAATTAATTTCCAAAGGTGCTTAACGAAGACCATATAATATCTTAATATTGTGACATAAATTTATAAATGTCTCAAGCATTGATTCCTTACCACAACCAAGGGATTGTTTCTTGAGGTACATCACTCTCCATAAAATTTTAGCGAGTCCGATGGAGAAAAAATCGGTGTCTTTTTCGGTTTTTAGCGAGTTAGAAAAAGATGGAAAAGAATGGCTCATAGTTCTTCATCGTGATAGTTTAAGGAGACCGATGAAGGAAACTCGAGGTTTTTCCAGTTTTATGAGCTAGAAAAGTCCCTAAAAATAAGGCTTGTTCTAGGTCGAGCATGGTCAAATCTGCATATAAACAATGACAACTCATCAGAGCATCGGTGACATCCCTCAAGAAACAATCCCTTGGTTGTGGTAAGGAATCAGTGCTTGAGACATTTATAAATGTATGTCACAATATTAAGATATTAAATAGCAACAGTTGTAGCAAAAATAGCAGAAATTTACCAATTGTAACTGACTAGCTGAGTGAGTCATACTTCTAGGATGTCTATAAGAAGGAAAAATACCTTCATTTTCACTGTTTGAGTGTTGTGAAAGAGCTCTGGAGCGAAAAAAGAGGTGAAAATTATGTTGTTGATTGTGGGAGATCCGAGTAACGGTTTTCGATTTTGCAAGTTCCAGGTAAGAGCTTGAGCCTTTATCTTGCTTTTCATTTGTGTTTTTACTATTTTTAATGGCTAAAAAATCAATTTTGAGGAGGCCCTAAATATTTTAGGCGAGCAACGCGGGTGCCTACTGTTGGGGCCATGTGACACGCACTGCCCATTAAGGGACAGTGCATTAGCATGCCCTATTCTGCATTGCGCCCCGCGTTAGCCAGCCCAAAAAAAATTTAGGGTTGGTTTACTCAATCATGCAGTGATTTAGCCTAAAACCGATCCATTGAAAGCTTGATTTGTGTAGGTGTAAAGTTGTTACCATGAGTATTTGGCGTGAGAGAGAGCACGAAAGAGAGGAAGGCGAAATGGTCACCGATCTGGAAACTTTTCTTATTCTCCAGAGATGTGTATTGAAAAAATATGCCAAATTAGAGATGAAGAAGGGGCAGGAAGACCTTCTGAGCTGGATAATCTAGTGGTGGGATGATCAGCAACATGTTTTCCGCATCAGGGGTCATGAACTCACGATAGAGAAGGAAGAAATTTACTTTCTGACCGACCTGTCATGCAGAGGGCCGAGGCCAAATTTAACAGGTTGGAGAGCTGATCCTTGCACCACTATGGGGTTGATCCCATCTCACTGTACGAACAATATTGCACCAGTAAGTAACTGTATTCCTATAGCACGGGTGGTCTCAAGACCGATGAGGTCTCTTCTGTGGATGATCGTTCGCTTGGCGGGGGCCAACAATCATCACATGGCCACAAAGGCCCAAGTATTACTAGCGTTGGATTGCCTACAGCTGTAGATATTTGATTGGTGCGAAGGTGTTGTTCATCGAGTTTGAGAAGAATTGACAACATGTAAGACCCAGTCCCAAAGAGAGTTTGGGTTTGGTACACTGATTGTTTCTTTCATACTAGAGAGAGTGCCCATTATGAGGCCAAGGATGATCATGGATGCTGTGGGACCACGAGAGCCTAGATTGGTTCATTGGTCTGCCTTGATGCCACAGACTGGAGAGGGTAAGATTTTCCATTTCTTTGATGATGCATTCTTTGAGTGGTTGAACGACCAGATCCTAATGATCGAAGATTTTCCCTATTATCATTGGAAAATTAGACAAGCAAATATGACATTATTAAATGTTAGGCAGAAGGATTTACAAGACTAAGGCAAATTAGAGGATCTAAAGAAGTTAAAATATCTAAGGTCCAAGAGAAAAACCAAATTTCACACTCAAGAACATAGCAAAATGCGCCTCCGCATGCATTTTTCTTCGATAGGTGTGCCTTTGCACGACTTTCCCTCAAAAAGCCGCACAGACCTGGGAGTGGTAGAAGTCACTTTCCAGGACCACAAGACACACTCCAGGAAATTGATCCCACACTTGAGGCCACCTAAGGACAGCCGCCCAAGCCTCCTTAGGACCTCAAGGGAGCACACAACGGAATCACCCTCCTCTCTTGGGTCCCCATCCATCAATGTACAAGGAGAGGGAAGGAGAGTTTGAATTCTCCTATAAAAGGCCACCAAGAGATGAACAAAGGGAGAACACATTGTTTTACTGGCCAAAATTTCCCCAAGCAATCCAACATTGTGTGATCCAGAGCAGAGATAGATGGAATTAAGTTGTTAGCCATCCAACAACTCCAATCCTTCAGAGTAGAGAGAGAGACTTTCCGCCAAGGTAGCTCGAAGGTAAAGACATCCTTGCATCAGGTCTTATAACTCCCTAGTTCTAAGGGCCCCTTGGAAAGTGGGTAAATTTTTCATACTTTACTCCTACTAGCACTCAATAAGAGGAGACATAAGCACCACCATTTGTATTATTGAATTTGTTTGACTCTATTTATATCTTTTGTGTTATGTGTTTTAGCTTAGTTTTTATTTTCTCTCTATGTATGCATGATATTTTCTTATATAGTATGTTTTATGTTTTAGAATGTTGACTAACTTGTTGACTCCTTTAATTATCTACCTATGACTAGGAACTTAAGAGGAAAAAACCACTCCTCGAAAGCAGCTGTGGTTTGGTACACTTGTGCACGAAATCCACCTACACGAGATTGACGACTCCACTAATTTTATTTCCAAGTTTATATGGTTGTGCCTTTTGTAGCGACCTCTTTCTTTGCTCAGGAGTTTGGCTTGAACAACCCCTTTTCTCTCCTTCTCTTCCTATTCACCCTCAGTGAGAGGTCAAAGCTCAGAAGCTCCCAAAATTTCTTTGCAGGAAAATTGCGTGGCTTTTTCATAGACAGACGCGCCCAACCATGTGCGTTCAACAGTGACATGTGCATATAATTCACGCACAGGCCTTTTGTGTGCGGAAACCGGGGCAAAAAAACTTCTTCTATTTCCCTTGATTTCTTTCCTGTCTGGGTATTTGACATGTAATATGTCTTGACCTTTGTTTGGTGTCCTATGACTTATTAAAACTCACTCTTGACTGTATTTCAGTAGCTTAGGTGCTAGTTTTAAATATTTCAAGTTTATTTTCGCAAAGTAAACACATAGTTTAATTAGGGGAAAATTAACTTGCATTATGAAATAATTTATGTTTTGTGAATTTAGGCACCAAAAAACACAAGGTAATTAGCCAAAGTGGCCCCACTCCACGCATGCTTAGCTAAATATTTTTCATTTTCCTAGTTTAAAAGTCATTAATTTTAGTTCAATTTTTGGCACTAGGATTCGGGACTAGGATCGAATTATCCTTAGAGAGCAAGTAATCTCTATTTCTTTTGCACCCTTGGGTGATCCTTGGCAAGCATATGAACACTCTCTGCTGATAATTCACCATATCCCTATAGTTGATCATTTAGATTAACTAGGAAACATTGTAAGCGGCCCACATCCGCACATATTTTTCTTTTGAGCAAGGAACAACCAAACATAGTTTAATAGGGGATTTTGAAAAGGATCACTGCATATCCACATGTTCAAACTATGTGATTTTTCACCTCTTTCTCACACACATACCCACCCTAAGTGAATTAAAGCCACCTAAAACTAACTTAACTAAACTCATTAAACTCTCCCCATAGGGGTCACAAGAGAATTTATAGTTTAAGTTAGGACCAAAGGGGTAGGAATTCAATAAGATGTCTTGGCCAATTTACATCTTGAAACATAGAAGTTGACTTTTTAGGGAATTTTTAAATCTATCAATCCACCCACGGCAAAGAAAACCCAAGCATCACAGAGACCCGATTCAAAGGGTGTTAAGATTAGGCCCAATGCGTGCAGTATTATTTGGGGCTACCTGAATCATCTAATACTCGATATTGGTAGTTGAATTACCAAGGAGCTCAAGAATCGAACACTCACGTGGGACGACGGTACTTAGTGGCAAAAACTAGGGCATCCTTCCCTATAGGTGACGGTGCAAGTAGCATTAGATCCTCTACCCTTAACTTGGTCGATATTCTTTGGTTGACTAGGGCCGTCGCTAGTTCTTTTGGGACATTGTGCCAAAATTCACAAGGTATCTTCTGAAAGCCCAATTACATTTTAGCATGCAAGGACCATTAGGTATTCTAGGATTTTAATATCATACGCAAAAACAACAAAAAACCATATTTTTTTATTGACTCGTCGGATAGGAGTAATCTAAAGGGAAATTTTATCTTTTATTTTTGCTTTATTTTATGTATGATCAGATTTTTTCTTTGGTTGTAAACTCTATCCCTTCAAATATTTCCAAAACCATACGTAGTCGATGCCAGAATAGACCCAATGGGACCTTGTCGATCTAGACGTCTTTTGGACCTGCCCCCATTACTGGGAGGGGTTCCAGGTCTTTTTCCATTTAGGCTTCAAAGACGAAACATTACCACCCTTATTGGTTCATCCTTTATTGGGGCATCATTAGTTTGGAACCTTAGTCGGTCACCCAATGCCACACCGATGAACACCTCCACAGGGTCACTGCATACCACTCCTCCAACAACCACTAGGGGATAGAGGAGCGCTACCCTTTCGAGAATCCAGGTGAACTCACAATAGGGTACATCAATGAAAACCCTATACCTAACTAGAACTCTGTGTTTTCAAAAGGTGCAATGGGTACCAACATGAAATCACCTTTCTTAGATTTTTTAAATTTACTATATTTAACTAAGTTAACAAAAGACCCCATTAAACACAACCCTACATGGCCACCCATGCCCACGAAGCTCCCTTCAGACATTCTAAAGTTTGAAGGGAAGCAAATGGAAGACCCCAAAAATCATGTTATGACCTTCCACCTATGGTGTTCGTCGAATAGCATTGTTGGCGATACTATTCAATTGAGACTATTTCAATGCACCCTAACCGGAATAGCTACGAAATGGTATGTGGAGCAAACACTTGCTACACATGGAACCTTTAGCGCCCTCGCTACTAAAATCATGACCTATTTTCAATTACCCATCCACCATGATTACGGAATGGAATCACTAACCCACTTTAGGCAGACACCCACCGTCCATTTCTTAGACCATCTCCATGAATGGCGACGACGTCATAGTTTATGCAAAGCAAAACACGATGATCAAGTTTTATTAGACATGTTCCTGAAAACTCTTACTGCAGATATTTCAAAGGATGTGGCACAACAAAATCCCATATCTGAAGTGGAAAACATCAGTTAGGCCCAACAACTCGAGTTGATCTATATGCAATCAAGATATATTTACAATATCCTGCCTAACGCCCCACGCCTGCAAACTTACAAAGAATTTCCAGACGCATTGAACTCCACAGATAGTTTGATTGGGTCATTGGCCTAGAATCACCTAAGCATCAGTGTTCTATACCCCAGTTACGCATATGATTCTACCTAGAACATACCACATCCCAGCTACCAAAGTTATCATGCACCTTCGCAAAACATGAATAATAGGACGTCATCATACCACCATCAGCAGGGAGGTCCATATCCTCCAGCTCATGGGAACCAGTATGGAGCTATACATGCTTACGGAAAAGCTCCCCCCCAACAACCATTCATAAACTAGGGACAAGGACCAAAATATGCGTAGTCCCCAGCACAAAACCCACCCATGCAGAATAATGCACAGGTGAAATTTGTGCAACCTTCCCAAGTCCAACCACGCCAACCATACAATCAGGAAAATCCAAATTATGCTCCTAACGTGGTTAAGAAAAAAGGAAAAAACAAGCCTAAAGGAAATCCTATACAGGGGGGCAACAATCAACAATGCCCTCCACAATCTCAGGCTGGAGGCAACTCCAACCGAAATCAAAACCAGGAGCCAAGCAACTACCAAAGGAAGAATAAGAGGGCGAATCTTCAGACAAACCACTCTTGTTCAATCTGTGGTGAGTATGGCCATTACACTCACCACTATCTTGACCTCCATGAGCTGAAGAAGCTGCAAGGTAACCGTGGGCAAGGGGTGTCCTCACAACAGACAACAGTCATGCAGGAGCCTTTCCCCCATCAAGGGATAGTTAGCACTCAGCAAAAACAAAAAACTCTCGACGATTCTGGGAAAAAAAACCATGAAATATACATGACTGGTGAAGAAATTTTTTTTTAAACATGGAACCGAAATTACGACACCCCACGAGACACAAATTCATCAAGGGCTAGTACAAGTGCACCAACAACACCTTTGACCATATCAAAGATGCCTAATGAACCTTTGCCAAAATGGCTAAGGGACTAACTAGGAGGGTAGGAAACCATTACAAAGTGGCCCATAACTATAACATTTTGGATGATCTAGCTCAATCTCTCGCCGCCATGTCAGCTTTGGAGGTATTACAATCATGCCCAAAGAAAAGGAAAGCCTTACTTTCTACATTAGGTGCCATCGACCCTGTTGATTCATGCCTAATGGATTTTGATTTAGAAAAAATCCACCCCTAGGCTTCCCTCAATGGTCGCCTTTCAGATACCGGTGTCGGTTCAAAAAATCACCATTAATCGATGCATCATTGATGAGGGTGCATCCACATGCATCATGTCAAAGAACATCTAGCAGAATTTAGGGTCTCCTGAACTAATTCCATCAGAAATCATGCTTAGAGCATACGATGGGTGCCCTTCAGCTCCCATCGGACTCTACCAAAACATCCCGGTCTGCTTAGCCGGCAAGACGGTCCTTATAGACATAGAATTCTTGGATGATCAACTGGATTACAATATACTCCTTGGTCGGAGTTATATGTACGCCATGTAAGCCATAGCCTCCTTCGTCTTCCAAACTATGATGTTCCCCCATGAGGACCGCATCATTACTGTTGACAAATTGAAACACAGCGAAAAGCGACCCCTAAAAAATACCGATGTCATTTTACCCTATGTAGACACATATGTCGACATGCTTACACAGTACCAAGAATATGGCCTTGGCCAATTCAAACCATCGTCCATCCTAGGGTCATTCCTAGGAGATCCCCTTGTTATACCTGATTCATCATCTAATGTCACAGAATCCCTAGTATGCATGATGTCCTCATCAACCACCAAATCCAGTAAAGACACAGAGACGAGTAGTAATGATGCCGAGTCCTCGGCCACAACAGCCTCTCTAGCCTACGCCACCTGCTAAACTCCTTTCCTCTTCCCCCCAGCTAGTTTTGTGTCGCAGCAGATCATGGCCACGGTGGTCCTACAAAACTTATAATTTTCAATCCCAATTTGGTACCTAGTCCCACCTACCACAATGGGAGTCGCGCACATGACCTAGATAGGGTTAATCCCCCTCAATCCTGAGCAGGCCCCAACTGTTTAGGAAAGTTTCGTAAACATCCCTTCGAAATAAATTCCCTTCGCAAAGTCAATGGTTACGACCAAGAACACCAATAGAAGAGGAAATAAGGTGGATAATCCCACCACGTAATGGGAATCACCACCCTACGCTATATGTGACATAGTAAGCCACCCTACCCACATCTGCCCAAAGCTGGATGAATTAAAACCGCTCCTTAGCTCTGCGATAGACATCGCGACAACAAGCTCCCGTAAAATGGAACTTGCCACCAAAATTCAAGGCAAGGCATTGTGTACCAATCATGCATGCGCTATCTGCAACAATTATGTAAATTATACCCATCATTTCCTAGAGATACTACGGTACAGGGATGCCTTACACGCCATTGAGCTATCCTATCAAGAGGATCCCTCCACCCATTCATCTGGAGATGAACCTTGCGTCATTCTATACTTGCAGGAGGAACGACAGTTGCCTAAAATACACTCATTCATCTTCCCCCCTCCTATCATATGATGCACACTATGCGATGAACATGGCCACTTCAACAAGGAATGCACAACCCTAGAACTCATCCACAGGTGGTATCCAATAGAGCGTGTTTACTGTGTTGGTTTACGGGCAGCGCAATTCACATGTCATTTATGTGCTGACAACAACATTTTAGGACAGTGCCATTATATCCCCCGATTTCACTTAGCACTAGTTATTTTGCACTCAGCTATAGTCTGCCTCTCCCAAGAATATGGCTCTGACTCTGAATCCATGAACAACTTGACAACTCAAGAATATATGACGAGTAGATCCATACTCTTTCTATCAGCTTAAAAATGACCAATCAGGGAACCTTAGCTACCCCCAACCGCCCTCCGCATAGAAGACCAACATGTGCATTTTGTAAAATGTCCAATCATGTGGTCAACACTTTCCCTGACCTAGAAGTGCTATGCCGCTGGTACCTAGGCACACCATCAAGCAAGCAAGATGGGAACCCCATATCTAGGATGTTTTTCCCAATGTGTCAGGGCAATCACCATGAGAAAAATTGTACTTATATCCTGTGAGTAATTCCTCTAATCAAGTTGATAAATCTATTAGAGAAAAAACACTGGGACCTTATCAACCCAAAACCTAGCGACCAACATGGAAGTTAGAACACCCCCACGCAATCTACTCCATACCCATGTCTGCGTAATGGGAAAGTTAGGAAGGTGCACCAACCAAGAGTGACCTAGGTTCAACCTAGGATAACATTTGGACTATGTGACCTAATCGGGCACCGGGTTAACTAGTGTAAAGAACTGAAGCACCTCAAAAATAGTTTTCGCATAGTCTCTTCTCCCTCACAAAGACATCTCTCTAACCAAGAAAAAATCACGCACAACTATTGCTGGATTTTTTCACACTTTCATCATACAAGAAAATGTGATCATCTCCCGAAGCTTAGAGTGGAAAGAGCAGCGTTAAGTCTACACTCCCCAAGAGAGCTAGACATACCCAAGCCAAAAACTTGGAAATGGAAGCAAAATACCTCCTCCTCTACATCTAATCCCTTCCGAGCGTCTACATCTGGGATGAAGAGTAGCGTTGATTCCCACACAATATACTCAGTTGGCACAATGGTACGGTGCACCATTTGTACCGACCATAACCATGAACCAGAGGCATGCCTACTAATGGAAAATTTCAGGTGCCTCTGTACCAGGCACAATTTCCACCCGCCGGAAATTTCCCATCCTAATGAGGGATCTAGCCTTGCACTCACGCAAGCCCCCATCATGGAAATTCTTCCCCAACGAAACGCTGACGATACAATACACCATATATGATTCATATCATCATGTATCAGAACTATGACTTGAGTTGTCTGCTCATCTGTCACAGGTGTCGAGTCAGCTTCAACTACGAGAGTAGCTATACCTAGGACAATGCAAACCCAATCTGTATGCACTTTTTCAACCGCAACTGGTTCCACCACGTCGATGGTGGAATCCTTTTCATGTCTATCAACTAGCTCCGTGTGTATTTAACCTCTTCTTCACAACCTTGTGCAGAATCAATCCCCCTTAGGATCCTTATTCCATTCAGATGAGGACATCTTAGAGGCCATGACGGAATCAAATTATCTATGGGATGCAATGCATCACCGCTCGCTTTTTCTCCCACAAAATTTTTTCAATCCTAACAAGACAAAACAACAAGAGATTTTTGTGATTAATTCAAAATATTTCCTCCCCTCAGGGAAATTTGATTGGTTCAAGAACCCCATCCTAACACCCGATGCGTTCGAGGAAGGAAACATGTAAAACATCTCACCTACCATCAAGGTGAACATATCCCAAAATCCTGGAAAGGTCAAAGAAATATCGTTGGGGGTTGTATGTTCTCTAGAATAAATAACCTCTTATACCCAATTACTACAAGAGTATAGATATATATTCGCATGGGACTACTCAGAAATTCCTAGGCTTAGTCCCACTATTGTAGAGCACCATATTGACACCATGGAAAATTTTAGGGACTAATATTTGCAGGTGGGCTAATTTTCCATGGTTTTTCCAAAAAACAATTTCGCCAATTCCCATTTTTTTTTTAAATTGATTCACCCAAATTTTATAGTATAAAAATATTTTGCCCTAAAATTCACCAAAAATTTATATATACTGATATAATATGATTAAAAAACTAAATAATTTTACAAAAATAACATAAAAAAATTTACAGTTCACATATTGGGGACTACTAAGATTCGCCAAGTTTTTAAACTTTAAGATAAACATCCATCCTTAAAATTTTCCCTAATTAACACCTGGCCTGACATACCTCCAATACGCCATAAACAACGTCGACTACACCCATCAAAGGCAAAATCAATAAAACAAGAAATTGACAAGCTTCATAAAGCCAGGTTTATCTACCCCATTGCTTACACATCTTGGGTTTCCAACCCTGTTCTCGTCATGAAAAGACAGGGCACCATACGTGTTTGCACCAATTTTTGAGATTTGAACAAAGCATGTCTCAAGGAAAATTACCCTACCTCATTCATCGACCAAGTCATCGATGCTTGTGCGGGTCATGAGGCCCTCTCCTTTATGGATGGATTATCTGGGTACAATCAAATTCAAATCCATCACACCTACCAATACAAAATTGTGTTCACTACCCCCTGGGGCACATTTTCATACAAGGTAATGCCATTCGGTCTAAAAAATGCAGGAGCCACCTTCCAGAGGGCTATGAATTATATCTTTCATGACTTAGCACACCTTATCCTCGCCTACTTGGATGATCTAACCGTCTGATCCAAGAAGCGCTTAGACCATATAGAGGATATACGACTGGTATTCCAATGATGTCGAAAATACAACCTATGCTTGAACCCCCTCAAGTGCATTTTATGTTTCACGTCAGGAAGAATTTTAGGTTTTATCGTGTCCCAGCAAGGAATTTGAGTGGACCCCCTCAAGGTCCAAGCCATCAAAGAGGTAGCTCCACCTTGAACCTTCAAGAAAATACAAAGCTTGTAGGGGAAGGCCAATTTTCTGAGATGTTTCGACCCAGATTATGCCACTTGCGCTCAAGGGTTCCTACGCCTCCTTTTCCAAGACATCCCATTCAAATGGAATGACCATGCCCAACAAGCATTTGACGCACTGTAAGACACATTTTCTTCAGCGCCACTCATCAATCCCCCAGACTATGAAAAATATTACATCCTATATCTATCAGAATCTGAGACCACTTTAGCCAGTGTGTTGATCCAGGAAGGCCCATATGGGAAGGAGCATGTAATCTACTACGTCAGAAAAACCTTATCAGGCCCAGCATTAAGATACAAACCTGAAGAAAAGACTGCCTTAGCATTGATTCATGCAGTCCAAAAGCTTCGCCACTACATCATATTAAAGACCACTACAGCCATCACGGATATTAACCCCATCAAATATCTTCTCATGTGCTACCTAATGAACCACAAATACGCCTGTTGGATAGTCATTCTCCAAGAATACGACTTACATTTTCGCTCCCCCAAGAGAAAAAAAGCGCTAATCTTATCAGAGTTCATTACAGACCTCCCAAGTCATACCAAAGGATTACCAGTAAATGACTCACTAGTAGATGAACATCTCTTCCTCGTAGAAACCGATGACCTTTGGTATGAATATATCCTCCTCTTCTTACAAAACCTAAAGTTCAGACCCCACCTCACTCGAGACTACCGTTGATGCATTCTCCATCATTCTCCCCGATGCATTCTTATGGGAGATGTCTTATACCGACAGGGCATCGACACCATTTTATGTCGATGCCTTACTCATGACTAAGCAGAATAAGCCCTTAATGACTACCATGATAGAGCTTGAGGCGACCACCTCTCCAGGATGGCCACCGCCCAAAAAATCCTACAAGTAGGATATTTCTGGCCCACTTTGTTTCACAAATGTATCACAACACTCAAGAGGTGTGAGCGATGTTAGTGCTTCACTCATAAGGCAAAAACTCTTCCTGCTCCCCTGCACCCTTTCATCGTTGTTGGTCCCTTTTGCAAATGGGGGATCGACTTCATGACTTGCAACCCAGCATTATCGGGCAATCAAAAATACATCATCATAGTTGTCGATTATTTCACCAAGTGGGCAGAATCTATGCCCACATACGACAACAACGCAGAAACCTCCGCACGATTTCTTTTTAACCATGTCATTTCCAGTTCGGCATTCCCATGGAGTTAGTCTTCGAACATGGGAAACACTTCAAGAATGAAGGTTTCTAGGAGCTATCTCACCACCTCAGATTCACCCATGAATTTTCATCACCATACTACCCCCAATATAATGGACAGGTAGAAGCTATGAATAAAGTTCTTAAAACTATGTTACAACGCATGGTGAATAACCATAAAACCAACTGACACCATATGCTTTTCTCTGCCCTATCGCCATACTGCACAGCCATGAAAACATCCACTGGTTTCACCCCCTTCCACTTGGTATACGGAGTCAAATCCATGATTCCCATAGAACATGACATCCCTAATTTACATGTCGCCATCGAACTCCTCGATGATACCCAGCCTGTACAACATCATTTAGTACAACTAGAGTTCATTGGCGAAATTCGACGAAAGTCACTGCAACATAATGAGGCCCACAAGAAACGATTAAAAGCATCATTCGACTGCCATATCAACCCGCGTTCATTCACTGAGGGAGAGCCAGTCCTCCGCTACGATGTTGCAAAATAAACCCTAGGTCCAAGAAAGTTTGAAACTTTGTGGAAAGAACCCTACATTATAAAACATTGCCTCCTCAAGGGGGCATACATATTGACTGAACTGGACGGAACATGTCTCAGCAAACCTGTCAATGACCTTTACCAAAAGAAATTCTACCCATAAGGGCCGACAAGGCCCACCCTTAGAGTCAACGCACATGAACCCAAAAAATTTAAATTTTTTACCAAAAGACTTGTCACAAAACATGCTCTAGTGTCATAATGGATTATCAACCTGACCATTACATTGGATTTGCCGATGGAGCATCGTGATGGTCTCAAAGTTTAGCAGAAACCGGCTGGGTCATCTACCATCTTGACCGATCGCCAGTCTGCACTAATGATGTATGCATCGGTTCAACAACAAAAAATCAGGCAGAATATGACACTGTCATTGGAACTATGTGCAATTCCCTCAATCAAGGCATACGCCATATTCATATCTACATTGATTCCAAGTTAGTAGCATTGCGGTTAAACCAAGAATTTGAGATACAAGATTCACATCTGTTTAGAAAATACTTGCATGCAAAAAGATTAAGCCAGTAGTTTGACCACAGTACATTCACACATGTACCAATAAATCAAAACCAAATAGTTGATCACATAGCTAACAATATTCTAAATTGGAATGCATCCCAGATAAACCATCATACATAAAAAACAAAAAAAATAGAAAACATAGATGTCCATCAGCATAGCATAATCTATAAACAAAACAGGGGGCACACCATATAGAGCCGCAAAAAATATCTCTCTCATATATACCAAAAAATATATGTGTCTGAGTACAAAAAATAGTGTCTCTGGCCTGTAAGTCAGCCCAAAAGATACAAATATACAAGTCAAAAAAATAGGGGAAGCATCCTCATAATGGGTGCTTTCCCCGTGTACAATAAAACTCTAGGGCAGTGCTCCCCCAGATGGGGTACCTAGACCCACAACCGCTCTCGGTACCAACACTGGAGCCGTTGTCAAAACGGAGATCGCCACTCGACGTAAAATCAAGGTCATCCATGAAGCCTCGAGTAGGCATCCCCTAGTTCAGGCAATCCACTCGGCTCCAGGCATCCTCTACCACCCAAGCTCTAACCTTTAGGATGGCCACCTGCTATGTCAACTCAGCAACACGAGCCTCTGTCGCCTCAGCATGAGCTTGCTCAGCAGCAGCCGAGCTACTACCTTCCACTAAGGGACCAGCCCCCCTACCAAGTGCTCCACCCAGAGGCTGCACTGGAGCTCCTCCCTATCCCTCGCATGCATGAGGAGCACCTCAAGGTAGCCGAATCATATGGTGTCCCACCAATCGAGCCACGGGACATATGACCTCACCAACATCTAAAAGAGTAACAAAAATATGTCAATGTCATCATAATACACATAAAAACATAAATATTCAAGTAAATGTAGAATGAAACACAAAAACATACCTACTGGCACCCAAGTATATCCAGGAGGAAGACCCATGTCTGGATCTCCCGGGAAGTCCATCCACAAATAAGGGAATGTTAGAAAAATCTAAAGATTGGCCTCAAACCAAGCCTCCATGGTGGCGTTCCAATAACGCCCCACCCTATCGCCCCCTCCGCGAGGCATCACAGGGGCCTGCCTCTTCATACGAGGCTCCTGAGGCCCCCCAACAAGCACAACCACCGTAGGTCTCAGTAGCACCACCCGCTCATACATAATGCTACATAGAATAATAGCATATGTGAATAACTTTGATCCATCTCAGACATTGGAAAGCTAAGCCAACATCCCATCATAGCCAAAAAAGTAAAAATCAAAGAAATGTTTGGCCCTCAACTAGCGCAAAACACCTATCTATGGCCCCGACGCCCAGTGAGGCACAAACAACCCCACCAGTCGTAAAATAGAAGCCAGATCACATCGCTTGGCTAGGGTAGTCACAAAGGAAATCACTACGCACCCCTCCGTAAGGGGTGCCCCGCCACAATGGCCCATTGAAAATTGCTCAATATCCACTCTCCCAAGGGGAAATGGATAAGGAAGTGCCTCACCCTGAGGCAGCAACCCGATCACAAAATATATATCCGTCTCGGGATGGATAACAAGGTCACACCCCCGCAACACCATCACCTTGCATCGCCTGTTCCAGCATTGGATCAGGTAACGGAGAAGACGATCCTGTGATCGTAAGAGGTCATTCTCCATAAATTTGAGAAGAACCCAACGCGCCAATTGTTTGCACGCATGACCATCAGTAGCCAAACTGACCCAGAGATCATTCCAATCCCTCTCCCTCCACAAAATATTGTCATCAAACAACCACACATTAGTCACAATGAAAGCACTAAAAAATAGACGAAATTTCCAAAAAATTTGCAAAAAGTAGCTTTGGCCCTTGGCACGCCTATTCCTCAAACAGGCATGAGGAGAACGCGTTTGTTTTCTCATAGATGTGACAAAGTCGCGCCCAAAGCTAGTATAGGTGTGATAAGTTCATGCATAACCCTTATTTTTGAATGAAATTTGTGTGCCTGTGCCTTGATCACTCGGGTAGTCAAGGCAAAAGCTGGCCTAGGATCCATACAAACCAATCTTGTATAGACCTTGGCACCGACACACTAAAAAAAATAAAATGCAGGACGTCATGGGGCTTACCTAGCTAAAAAATGGCTAGTCCTGAGTACTCAAGCTGACTGCAACAGCAAGAATAGCTCCGCAGAAGTCTTTGACCTCTCAAAACCTCAAATGCTCAATGGACACAAATGAACTGAATTGAGCCATATTCGCTTATATGTTTCCCTTTTCAGAAACTTTGGAGGACCATAATGAGAGCTCAGAAGGCCCAATCACAGGAAAGCAACACTATGATCAACAGTCCATAATGCCCAAGGTCAATGCCACACATTTTCACCTCCAAAAAAATAAATTTTCAGTGCCAATGGGTATGCCCTCTCTCATCTTCTTTTTTAGCACATTTTCTTCAATAATATTTGAATAAAGAAGATGCTTTCACTTGGGGTATTTTTTTGCAGGTATTGTGCAAACCATCCATCGCTCCATCCAACGAAAGTTCCAGAGCAGGTATCATTCTACCCTCAGCATGATAGAGTCCTAGAAAAACTCTTCATATCCTAACATCATTTCTCCATAAGAAATTAACCATAGGTGCCAAGCACTTGACCATGTTTATCATCACCCCACCTTGCACATGATAAACATCCTCGTTTGTCGGAAGAGCCTCTCCTCCATGGTACCTGTCACCCAAAGTAGACAATGTATCACAAAATTCATGATGCCATGGCCACACCACTTTAGTCTAGGAAGCACCTCAAGCCCATTTCACTCACCATGCATCAGGTCAAGTTTTACCACATCAAAATAAAACCCCTTTCTGGGAGTACCAGGTTTTTCAAGCAAATCGAAATCACACTACCACTACCAGGTTTTCCATCTGCTTCATCAATCCCACACATGAGACCAACCAATGGAGCCCCCACCCTCAGCAGAAAACCTTCCTCACATCATCGACGAGTGAACACTTTCATGTTTTGAGGCACCTATTTCTGTGTTTTTTACAAACCAAACCCTATTATTTTATTATTTTAGTAAGTTTACAAAGACTGCAAACGGTGCACTATGTCCCCCATTCATCCATCCATTTTTTCTCCCATGGCAGCAGTCCCTGGTAACCCCAGGTTAGAGTATCACACCCTTCACGCATAAGCCCCCATGACATTCATAACCAATATATACCCGCCCTAGATGTCCTACCAACTCTAGGGATTTCCTCATCAGAAATATCTATGACTACCGCCAAGCTGCTTTTACTTCGACCGTAGGCCACTTAAACCCCATCATCATTTTTTAGTCACCCCTCACCATAATGCCTATGTTAAAACTATCAAATCCAAGATCCTGATCCCTTGCATCACCGACTCTCTCATTTGTTTGAGGCTTCCTTTTTGTTGACATCAACACCTATTTTCCAAAAAGGAAGCGATACCTTGGATCACCCCTCACCACAAAAGGGACATCCTCGGGTGGCACTGTGGGAGACATCATTGACCACAGATGTCACCGATCCTCCTAAAATTTGGCGACAACACAAGTTTTCATGTCAATATGGTATTGTACCTTACAACCATTGCACTTTGATTAAATTCATCGAACACCCGTGCCTTTATAAGCATCTCTTTTAGAAATGCTTAGACGGGAAGGTCTTAGTCAGAGACCCATGCGTAAAATGTGCACTTATATGCCATACCAAGCTTACGCATATGGGTACCACATTCCACCTATTTTCAAAGAAAAAATGCCCCTAAGGGCGTCAAAAATCATCATCATCAACCAACAAATCACTACCATTCTAGTGACATAGACATAATCTATATCTATCAAATAGATTTGTTTAGCTAGCCAAAGCATCACAAGCATGGGACATGCCCGCCTCATAGAAAATTTTTATTTATTGTATCATACCATTACTTGCAGGGTTCCCACAGGACATGGTCACTCTTCGAACTGGTGTAAGGTGTTTCCAACTCCGTGTTACACGCAGGTCTCTCTCTCTCTCTCCGCACAGTACACAGAAAAGAAACTATAATGTATTTTGGTTATATACTTCTTCTTAGACCTCACACATTAGGGGGAAACTATTATCACTAGAAAATCGGACAAGCAAAGATGACCTTATTAAATGTTAGGCAAAAGGATTTACAGGGCTGAGGCACATTAGAGGATTTGAAGAATTTAAAAAATCTCTAAGGTCCAGGAGAAAAATAAAATTGCGCACTCAAGAAAATAGAAAAATGCGCCTCCACGCACATTTTTCTTCGATAGGCGTGCCTTTGTGTGGCTTTCCCTCAAAAAATCCGAGCAAACCTGAGAGCGGCGGAAATCACTTTTCGGGACCATAATACACACTCCAAGAAATTGATCCCACACATGAGGCCGCCTAAGGAGAGCTTCCTAAGCCTCCTTAGGACCTCAAGGGAGCACACAATGGAATCACCCTCCTCTCTTGGGTCACCATCCATCAATGTACGAAGAGAGGGAAGGAGAGTTTGAATTCTCCTATAAAAGGCCACCAAGAGATGAACAAAGGGAGAAAACATTGCTATGGTGGCCAAAATTTCCCCAAGCAATCCAACGATGTGTGGCTCGGAGCAGAGATAGAGGGGATTCAGTTGTTGGCCATCCAAAAACTCCAATCCTTCGGAGTAGAGAGAAAGACTTTGTGCCAAGGTAGCTCGGAGGTAAAGACATCCTTACATCGGGTCTTAGAACTCCCTAGTTCTAAGGGCCCATTGGAAAGTGGGTAAATGTTTCATCCTTTATTCCTACTAACACTCAATAAGAGGGGACGTAAGCGCCACTATTTGGATTATTGAAGTTATTTTACTCTATTTAGAGCTTTTGTGTTATGTGTTTTAGTTTAGTTTTTATTTTCTCTCTACGTATGCATGTTATTTTATTATCTAGTATGTTGTATGTTTTGGCATGTTCACTAACTTTTTGACTCCCTTAATTATCTGCCTATGACCAAGAAATTAAGAGGAAACAACCACTCCTCTTAAGCAGGTGTGGTTCGGTACACTTGTGCACCAAATCCACCTACACAATCCATATGCAGGGATGAACTTCACAGGAGATACAAGGCTGATATTGCCACCAGGAACCCAGTGGGGGCCAATAGGTAAGAAGAAACAATTAGTTGATTTAAGTATTTTTTTTCTTTTGAATGTTTATGAAATTTTTTTGTTTAATGGGTGAAAAATATTTTGACATGAAGCTTATTTCTTGACAAATATGTGGCACCCATCCATCCAGCTGGAGCGCCTCACTATGCAAGGCGAGGAATGTAGCTACCTAGGGCTAGAGCAATAACAGAGGCTGCAATAGTTGCTGAAGAGGGAGATGATACACGCAGTTTCCAGGAGGTTTCCAGGAACCTCGAAGTATTGAGCATGGGTGTGTCGCCTCTTCCCATGAGGGATAACCCCATTCATCTACAGTGACACATAATGGTGTGTGTCAGAGAGATTCTTGGTGGTTCTGAGGAGGTTATCCAAAGTAGTTATATGCTACCATGAGCAACAGGCTCAATGGTATTCGATGATAGAATATATATGTCAGAGTGAGGCTTAGCAGTGCCAAATTTTGTAAAACACCCAAGTTTTGAAGAGTTTTTTTATGTAACTTGACTAGACACGACACACACACACACACACACACACACACACACACACACACACATATATATATATATATATATACACACATACACATTTTGGAGATTTTTATCTTGTATTTTTTAATTTTTATGTATTTTTTATGATGAAAAAATATACACTCATGCATGACTCTTTCTATAATAAATGCAAAAAATTCCAATCTAACACATAATTTGCTAGTGAGTTAGCTAATGCATTATGTTCTCTAGGAATGTGCTCAAAAGTAATGAATTGAAATTGACGTTCCAGAATTCGTACCCTGAATTAATAACGTAACAAGACAGGATGTCAGACGCAATAAAATTTGTTCAAATGCATAACGACTAGCTGGATCTAACCTGACCACCAGATTGAAGATATTGTGAGATGCAGATTCTGTGAGGAGTTGTATCAGTGACATGTACTCAAAAATATTATTGGTGGCATTGCTAAGATAGATTCCCCAGTAACCGATTAGTTCCGACTTAGGTGTATAGAGGACCCAAGCAGCTAATGCAATGTGTCGTGTGTGACGACTAGCACCATCCGCATATCCAACGTATGGAAAGGATGAAGAATAAATCTATGTAAAAGAAGAGAGCCAATGTGAGAAAAACACTAAAAAACCAAAAATATTCCAGACACACCAAAAAAAAGTCAAAACTTATATACATAAAATTACAAAGAAGATGCCTACTGGGACACCAGGCGAAATACTTCTTCAGATAGAGCTTGTTTCAAGGCTCGGCGATTGGAATCCCATTACAGTCCTGAAGTTCATAAGCCCCTTTATAAAGGACTTTCATGACGATGTATGGACCAAGCCATAATGATTGAAATGTTCCTACCCCCAAGAGTTCATGTCTCTGATCTTAGAGTAGAATGAGATTTCCTTCTTAGAAATAACGAGGCTTGAGAGGCTTGTTGTATTGAGCTTTGACTCAGTACTTATGGGCTTTGAGTGCGAGTGTGGTATCTCAACGAGTTTCATCCAATTAATCGAGAGAGAGCAAGCGCTCTTCTTCGGCAGTGGTGTCGTGTAGGAGTTCAATGGCTAGTTTAAGTGATGGAATCTCACACTCGATTGGAAGAACTGCGTCTTGATCATATTCTAATTGGAATGGCGTGAATCCTGCAGTAGTCTTCACTGATGTTCGTTATGCCCATAACGCAGAGTATATTTTTTGATTCCATGTGGTTTTATGATTTCCAACTAACCGAAAAATCATGGTCTTGAGAATGCCATTTACGGCTTCAACTTGACTGTTAGCTTGCGGATAGTAGGATGAAGACTGATCTTGTCGAAAACCTAGCATGGAATTTAACACCATCATCATTTTGTTCTGAAAGTGTGAACCATGATTTGTAAGAATCGAGTGGGGTACACTGAAACGGAAGATTAACTGATTGAATAGGAAAAGAACAATAGTTTCTCCATCGGAATGAAAATTAGGAATGGCTTTAGCCCATTTTTTGAAGTAATCGAACACAACTATGATGTATTTGTATCCATCAATATAAGTGGGATTTCATGTGACAAAATCTATTCCCCATTTAGTAAAAGGACCGAAAAAGATAACCAGATGTAGAGGGGCAGGATGAGCACGCATTTTCTTTGTAAAAATTTGACACAGATGGCACATATGGACCGCTATGACACTGTCTTAAAACAAAGTGGGCCAATAGTATCCTGCACGCAAGATTTTCTGGGTAGTATCTATGCCAGAAAGTGACCACCACACGCCCCAACATGGCAGTCATTTAAATTTTTTTTTGAATCGTTAAGAGTGAGACAACGTCGAAGAATTGTATTTCCACCACGACGATATAGAGTATCGTTCCATATGAGATAGTGTTTTTCCTGGTAATGAATGCGACGACGGTTTTCTGACATGAGAGTTGGGGGGAACCATTCAGTTTGGAGGTAGACAAGAATTTTCCCATTCTAAGGATCAGTAGAATCAACCAGATATATAGATTCATCAGTAAATGGATTATGAGCTACTTCCTCTGGGTCAATTATGGGAAGATTCAATAGTAATTCGATGAATACTAGAGATTTATTAGCTTTGGCAACAACGAAAACAAAATCAAACTATTGGAGGATTACAATCCATTTGGCATATTTTACTCCAATGATCTGACGAGAAAATATGTGTTGCATGGGATTATCCAAAGCAGTTACAATAGCCTATCGTATCAATATATAATGTTGGAGGTGGGTGACAGCAAAGACCACCGCAAGAGATAGTTTCTCCACATATGAATATCATAATTCAGGTCCGATGAGACATTTTGACAAACAATAAATCACATTCTCACTATCGTCATCGTGAACTTGAACCAAAACCATACCTAGCAAGGATGGTGAGGCTGCCAAGTAGAGGAGAAATTCACACGAATATTTGGGCATACTAAGAAGTGGGGCAGAAACGAAATTTGAGCTTGATCATCCCACTGATATGGTACCCATTTCTTGATTAAGCGCATGAAGCCTTTCGTCATCTCGGCATAGTTTACGATGAAGTGACGTAAGAATTTTTCCTTCCCTTGCAAACGTTGGAGTTGAAAAATGGATTGTGGTGCAGGTAATTCAACAATTGCCTTTACCTTATCGGTATCAACCCTAATCTCGTGCTTGGAGACAATGAATCTAAGAAGACGTCCAGACTCAACAAAAAATGTGCATTTATGTGGATTCAAACGTATGTTGTAGAACCTACACCGAGCAAATATTTCTTTAAGATGCGCAAGGCAATGGGCTCGTTTCTTGGAGTGAGCCAAAAGGTCATCCAAGTAATCTTGTAAAATGTGTCTGATATCATGAAATGAAGAGTCCATGGCCATTTGAAAAATTTCTCTTGCATTCTTCAGACTGAATGGATTTTACGATGTGAAAATGTGCCCCAAGGACAAATGAAGGAGGTTTTATGCTGGTCATATTTTTTAATCGTTGTCTGGTTATATCCCGAAAATCCATCCATGAAGGAGAAATATTTGAATCCAATGCAATTGTCAAGAATCTGATCTATAAATGGAGTAGGATAATTGTCTTTTGGAAAAGCGACATTCAGATCATGATAATAAACAGAGACTCGAATGGTGCCTTGTTTCTTATCTATGGAAACCGCATTGGAAACCCATTCCGTCAGAGGAACAGGATAGATGAAACGAGCGTGTAAGATTTTTTTGACTTTTGCCTTGATAGTTGCTTCTTTGCAAGGGTGGATAGGTCGGAGCCTTTGCCATACAGCCTTGGCATTGTCATAAATATTGATTTCGTGCTCAACTATTGTTGTCTAGGTAAATCCCCTCTACGGACAGAGGTGATCCCTCTAGCCCTAGTGTGGGTCTAGCAACTACGGGAACATACTAACATCTACCTTCCTAGATTATAAATGAAATTCAAAGCAAGGAAGATGACCTACCTCGTTCTGATGCTATGTTGTCATCTTTCGTCGAAGCTACTTGATCCATCGCTCTTCTCCAGCTCGATACACGCTGCTATCGATGTTCGATTACCTGTACATAAAATCAAGAAAACACAACAAGCATAACACCACGACAAACATAAAAAAATTACAACCTATCTAACTAATCAAGGAATTCTATAAATGTCATTATAGATGTAAACAAGAATGGAAGATAAACATTAGATGCATTTTATTATGATAAATACAAGGGGAGTTTACAACCAAGCCTTGATGTTGAGGCTCTCCTTCGACAGGTCTGTATCCAAGCACGTTTGCCACACCCTCATGAACAAAGGTCCAAGATCTCACTATGTTCTCAAGACACACAACAATCACACTTTCCACTATTCTCCTGAAGCTATGATTGCTTCTTCTCTATGCTAAATTGTTCAGCTATCTCTTCAACTAGAATATGTTCAACTAGCACATCAATGGAAGATGGCTACATTTATAGAGGGGAGGAGGAGGCTGGGATCCCTACAATAGTGGAAGGGAGGCCTTATCCCTTGGGAGGTTTCCCCATAAGGTGGAAACAAGAGGCCAAAGGAGGAAGTTCGTGGTTATTCAGTCGAACCACTCCCTATGACTCATCCACGAAGTTGTTGTGATCGAAACTTCGCCTCTATTTTAAAAAAAAAATCCATAAACAGATTGGTGCGGGCAGCTCACTAAGACAGAGTGCCAACGAGCACGGTCTCAGTGTTAATTTTCCTCATTGGCGCGAGGGTATAATGGGCTACCAGCGCCAAGGAAAAAACAGGTGTTTTTAATGGTCTGCTCAGGAAATGGTCAACAGAGGGAATGTTGCTCTCATGGCAAGGGATGCAATGATGGTATTTGCAAGGCATGACACTACTTATTAGTCACAGAAATGACCCTCCAATGGGTGAGATGGGAATTGCAGGGATAGTGAAAAATTACTATGTAACAGATGCCCCCTAAAGTATGAAGTCCGAACATGAGGGGTGAAATTCTTTACAAGTATGTGCAAGGAACCAGACGTTGCTGTCAAGAGACCTCCAAATCAAGCATAGATACATATACATAACTGAAATCTCTGATGAAAATACATGAATCCATGGTATAGTCGTAGCTATCCATCAATAAAAGGATCATGTGAATGGATCCTCGTCATGGACGCAGCCATACGAATAAAGGGATCATATGAAATATATCCATGGTATGGGCGCAGCCATTCATATAGAGAGGATAAAAACAAGAGAACCCACGGTATGGTCGCAGCCATCCATCTAAAGAATCATGTATATAATCATGAATGGCTCATCACTCCTCGCAACATTGACTTTTTTGATCGAGGCCCAGGGTCTTGCGCTCCAACACCACCCTATCAAAGTACAAATTCCAACATGTGAATAGACGTGTTGAAGTTGAACATGCTAGAAAATCACTTGATTACCGCTTAATGATGTGAATCGTTAACAAGTGCGAGAGAAACCACCCATAATGTCAATGGCTCTCAAGGTACTACTAGTACAATCCACAGAATGTGAACAGTGATCTGAAGTCAAACACCCGTGAAATCACCCGATCTAAGGCAAATGATGTGAACTTGTCGTCGAATGTGAAGAACTTGCCATTAGGGCATGCAAGCTCTAAGGTACCGAAAGCAGTCTCTAGATCGACTTCCCAGATAACGAGTTGAAGACAACAGGAAGCGATCCGTCGAAGGAGGTTCATAATGAATCCCACATCATCGACACAAAATAGAGAAGGTAATATGAGTGTGAATCAAGACTGAAACAGAGGATCAAGGAATGTACAAACTGCAGAAGGATTTTCTCTTGAACATATCGGCAACACGACTCTGGAATTTGGTAGCATTTGACTCAAATAGGATCAGAGGTCATGTTGATAAGATTTTTAATCAAATGAGAGGCAAACAGATTTCCCAAACCCATGGAGGCAAAGTGACAGAGTGAAGAAATTCCAACCCGACACGAACTGCAGACAAGTTTCATGTTCAAGAGTGACATACTACCAACACAACTGATGAATAACTTCCATTTTTCCCCACCATTTCTGGTGGGTACCTCTTTATTTTTACACAAGCTTGAAGAGGATAGCATATGCTTGTGATATAAGTTTTTCCTTCGGAAAAATCCATCCTAGTACATTTACGAGCCCTAGGAAGGAGGAACTTGGTTAACGTCATTACGACGGAGTCCGATGTCATCAGTTTTTAACGAGTTTGACAAAGGAAGAACTTGGTGTCTTTTCATGTTTAGAGAGTTTGAAAAGACAGTGGAAAAGAAAACTCCAGCAAGTCCCTTTTCGTAAATAGTTCCTCAGATCCGAAAAGGTAGAAAACTGTGTCTGAGAGAACCTCTTAGTCACGATTGGCTAAGATATTCCTTTTTCATAAATAATCTATCCCAACCCGAAAAAGGGGTAAATGTATACTGGGTAGATATCACTTCGTAGCCAATTTAACAATTTCAAAATGACAAGCTACTCAGCAATCTTTTTAGTTTTAGAGAGTCATAAAAGAGCTGAAAGTTGACTCCTCTTGGAGGAACGAGTGGTATAAAGGGTAGCAAATAGTTTTGGTAATGGTGGAACTGCTCAGAACAAGTAAAGGTTAAGAGGCTAGCTAACAAGACCACTCATCGTAGCGGTTCCTCAGGAACGGGTAAAACAACCAAGTGAAGGCATATGATTAGCCAAGTAGATGGTGACTATGGAATGAGAAAACCAAGGCTAAAACAGGCTGATAAAATGGCAATCACGAGAGGTAAAATGGGAATGGTTTCATTTTTACACAAGCTTGAAATTAGGAAACTCTACTTGAAATTGGTTTCATTTTTATACAAGCTTGAAACAAAGAGAAACTATGCTTGAAATTGGTTTCATTTTTACACAAGCTTGAAACGGAAACAAATTATTCTTGAAAAAATAAGCATGCCCCCAGCATGGTGACTCAATTCGAGGTACATTCCCCCCAAGATTTAGTCCATACGTAATGAACAAAAAGTAGATGGAGTGAAGGTTCAAGTTACGAGATCAGAGAAAGACTCAACTAAGATTTTTCGAGATCTGAGAAAAGACTCGAATTGAATGGGAACATTTTTCATTGTTTTAACGAGCTTGACACATTAAAAGAACCATCCTCATGACACCTTGTTTCATTTTTTAAGGAGCTTGACACAAGAAAACGAACTGTACTCCGAAAAACCTCATCATAATGAATAAGAATTCATAGCTTCCAAGGGTTTCCCATCCGATGGAAGGAAAACATCTTGGAAGTCTGGACCCAATGCCCCCAGCACACGATGTACAATGGCACTATCACTGAATACGGGCACAAGACAGGTAGCCACATAATTGAGATGCAACGGGGATGACACAAATTGTGGATAAAGATCCGGCAGAGATGGTGGTGGACTAGCTGCCATATTAGGACCAAAGAACACAATCTGATCGATGGTCACGATCCGACCTTGGTGCGAAAAACACATCACACGAAAGAGGGAGGAGACAAGCGCTCCCATGGCAAAAGTATAATCACGAACCAAGAGTAACTTAAAGTCCAAGGGGCCAAGAACAACCATCATGTCTATATAGATAGTTTTCCCTCCTAAAGTAACATGCAACTTTGAAAGGATCCCTAACGGTTGACTATTTCCTCTATTAAAATCCAACAGATTTTGCGTAACCAACATAAGTGGTGGAGAAACAAAAGCTTTCCAAGTAGTGGAGGAAAGAATACTAACCGACGCACCTTCATCTATAATAGTGCTAGGTACAACCAGATCAAAGGTTTGTGTCATTATCTCGAAAGGCACATAAGATGGAAGGCGGTATCCCGCAAATCGACTCCAATCAAAGGAAGCGACCAAACTACTTGGAGGGAATACCATCGAACTGAGATGGTTTTCCCCTAGTGTTACCAGAGTAAGAGGAGCACTCTCCTGGACTTCCATCATAGGAGTAGGAGGAGCAACTTCTTGAACTACAGGGACAGAAGAATATTTCTCCAAGTCCGAAGAATCTGAAGAAACAAGAAGAACATGAGAGGGATGAGATCCACTCTCGACAAAAAAGACCTGATGAACCACAAGTGGGGTCAGATCAACCGATTCCATGACCAATGGTTGGTCAAGAATGGAGTCATGATTTTTAATTTCTAGGGGAGCGAGATCAACCAAGGATGACTCTTGACCGATCATTGAGTCAACTAGTGGAGGACTCGAAGAAAGCTTTTGGTAACCAGCTGGAAGGCAGGGTGCATAAATAGTAGGGTTGTCCAACACTCTCTTTGCTTCATCCATGTACGGAAAAAGGTGAATGAGATGATTCCCTTCACACAACTTACAGGGATTGGTAACCTTACCCTGTTTCTTATGAGTCTTATTAGCATTAGTCGAGGATGTGTTACCAACATGACTTTTTGAATTCAAAGGCAACGGTGGATGACCATCAGACCATACTTAAATTACCTTGGGAATGCCAGGGCATTCTCGAAGAAGGTGGTCACCTTTTCACAACATGCAAGGGAATTTGACTTTTCGTGGAAGGTTAGATGGTTTATAAATGGAAGGATTCTTAGGAGCAACAACTGCAACATTAGCCTCTTGCTTATCTAACTTCTTCTTCTTCTTCTTAGCCACCTGGTTACTAGAATCCAAACTTTCACTAGGCGAAGTAGGAGAAGAGGACGAAGAAACAGGTGAAGAAGGGGAGAGGACCACTTTAGAACCAACATGATGTTGTTTAGGTGGAGGAGATGGTTGTACGGTGGGCAGAACACTCGAGGCCACAAAGGTCGAGAATAACCAAACAGGCAACCCAATAGTTAACCCAAGAAGGGACAATGTTGCCATATAAGGAGCACCAACATTCCCAAAAGTAGGAAAAGGACCAGGACTCCCTTCGGAGGGGATTCCTTGGTTGGTAAACTCCAGAAAGGTTTCCATCAAAAACAACGTTAAAACAAAATGGTAAGGAAACTAAATTTAACTAGGAATCTTTCATGGACAGTTAATTTTGAGACACTGAAACCAAACTATACCGTTTCATCTTTTAAGAGTCGAGAAACAGGAAAAAGGTGACTCTATCACTTTCAAGTTGAAACGAGCATGAAAGGACAAGTGCTCGATGATATTTTCAAATTTATGGAGTCAGTAAAGATCGAAAATGACTGCTCAGGTAGTCTAGGCAAAAGGGTGTACCAGGTTCCCGTGAACTGCCATATACACCTTGGTAAAAAAATGAAAGAAGAATTGACCAAGGACTTGACGTACGTGCGGGTAGTCTCCCCAAATGCTGTGTTCGGTGTATCATGGTTACAAGGCGGAAGAATCAACTTCCTATGGATTAAAGGATTGCAACCTAGAGGGGTATCCCTTTATATACTCGATGGCATGGGGAGCACAAGTCTGTACTAGCACTATCTAAAGCTAGATGGCAAACAACAACTACTAGGTTTAATGATGTCGGAACACGTCACGAGCCTAGACCTCTAAATGTTCCGTTAGGTTTCAATGTTGCCTCAGGTTAATTGAGTAAATTTCAAAGGTTGATCTTGAATTAGGTTTCAATTTCAAGGCCCTACCACATGTCATCTGACAATCTCCTATATGCAACTATATGAGAAAAGAAATATTTCAATTCGATGAATGCTATCTAGTTAAGGGAAGAGCTTCAAACAATGATGCAACAAACAACAATAGTACAAATGAAAATTTTCCAATCTAGATGACTTTCACTATCCAGAAGTAATCTAAAGCATTCAATGATGTGAATTATGTAATGTAATCTATGAAAAATCCTCTCTTTTGAAAACTATGCAATTGTAATATATGCACAATTTCCTTTTTCTTTTGAAATGATAAGAATGCACTCAATGTGTTTTTCGATGAAATGAGAATCTACTTAATGCATGATTTTAATGAAAGAGAATGCACTCAATGCGATTTTTAGCTTTCAATAATTAAACAATGTAATCTAATTTCAATGATAAATCTCAAAAAATACTCTTCAATGCAACGTGATCTAATGCATTTTAACGAAAAGCAAGCTCTAAGATGAAAACTAAATGAACGCAAATTTCCTTAATGAAGTGCAAAAGAGATGTTAAAAAACACTAAGAATGCAATCATTATTTTAAATACTTTATAATGAAATTCTTCAAAAGGCTACAAGACATATGAGGTCAAGCACAAAAAGGAGTTCCAAAGCATGAGCTCAAAACAAGGCATTCATTCCATTTTACATCAAGCAATCAAAGAAAAAAGACTTTTCAGTTGAAAAATGAGCAATGTAATCTATGCTCAAGAGTGAAAAAGTAAAGGGGAGAATGTGTACATCATACAGAGAAAAGGACCGGAAGGGAAAGACACATTGGTGAAGGATTTAGGGAAAAAACCTCAATTTTCATACACCCTGAAATTGGCACGACTTTTGTGGGTGAAACTAACGCCAACTGGCGTGACTTGCTCACTGACAACTAGCGCCAATGGCCAATTGGCGCAGGTTGCTAACTGAAAAATAGCGCCAAATGGCACGACTGTCAGAAAAATAAAAGCACCAATGCCTGAACAGGAAAAAACAAAGAATTTCTCCCAACCAAGACCAGACTCACCACTTCAAGAAAAAACTAAAAGATCGTAATGATGAAAAACATAGGAACAAACAGGGAAATGGTCGTTCGACTAAATCCGTCAAATGACTAAGACCTCAAAGAGTGACAAACTCAAAGGAAACTCCCCAGTATGGTCGCCAAATTTTTGTAGAGGTAAATTCCCTCTGCAGACATAGGCGATCCCACTAGCCCTAGGGTGGGTCTGGCAACAATCGAAACAGGCAAAGTTATTGGCTCCTAGTTACAAAAGATAGAATTGCGACAGATCGCTTACCGTGATTCCTTCACTGTGTTGTCGAAGAAGAAGTGGTGCTTCCGTTCCTAGCTGGAAAGGTCACAATCAGTGAGCTTGCTACATCTAGATACTTGTACATATGCAAATAAGAGACAAATTGAAACGTAATATTTCACACTTTATAACTATCAATCAGTCAGAGAGGAACGAATGAAATTGCATTATATAATGGAAAAACACAATCATGGAACCAATAGCAGAGTCATGTATATTAATATACGAGAGAATGATTAAAACCAGTGCTATGATGTCATGATCTTCCTTCGAGAGGGTTCCAGCAGGATGTGTCTCACAAAGCTCATCGGGGATTCGACAGAACTCTCTCTCTCTCACAGGGTTCTCCTTAGCATTGCTCTTCATTGTCACTCAGCTATAATTTCCTTCCCAAAAGTTCAGCTAGCTAGCAAATGGAGAGGGCAGGCTTTTATATAGGGAGAAGGAGAGGTTAGGCTCCCTATAATCATGGGGAAGAGTCCTATCTCTTAGGAAGGTTCCATGAGAGGTGGAAAACCACTTCCTAATCAGGGAGATCCGGAGGCAAACAACCCAACCCATTTTTGATGATCCATTCTAAAGTTGTTAGAATCAAACTTCCTCCTTCTATTATTAAAAAACATTCCTTAATAGGCCTGGAGTGGGCACAACACAAGGACAGAGCACCAGCTGGCGCGCCCACTAGTGTGAATTTTCCCTATTGGTGCGAGGAATGAATTGGATACTGGCACCAATGCCAAAACATGGGTTTTTAGGGTTTTCCAGAGGAAATGTTCTTGAGGATAATTCTTGTCCTTATGTAGAAGGATTCCATCAAGGTGTTTTTAGGACATTTCACAGTTCACAGGTCACGAGAATAGTCCTCCAATGTATGGGACAAGGGATTGCAGTGATGGTGACAAAATGTTGTGTAACAAATGTCACCAATTCATTGTCCAGGTAAATCCCCTCTACGGATAGAGGCGATCCTTCTTGTTTGGGCTCAACCTAGTCTCCTAAATTGAGTTCATTTAATTGTCAACCAGGGTTGGTAAACTGCTGAAGTGAAGTGCACTGTATGTGCCTAGGTGTTTGTTTCTTACTGCGTTGTGTTTAGTGTTTTATGATGTTTTTGGTCTTTTGATGGTTTTATGTTCACAAGGAAAAGAACTAAATGTTGGTGGAAAGAAGCTACTGGTTAAAAACAAAGCAAAGCCTAAGTTATGAATAATGAATGACAAATGCAAAGACTGAAATAGAACCAAACCTAAACTATGACTTAAGCAGAATACAAAGCTTGATAATGACTTCAAGAAAATAAATCACAACATGAACTTAACTTGTCCAATTCTTTTCATTAAAGGTATTTTGGAAGAGCTTGAGAAATGGGCAATTAAGTGTAAAAATTCTCCTAACTAAACAATTAAACAATCAACTTATAATGATACAACATCTCATCCATGATTAAAGGTTTGTTGAAACATATTTGGAAAAGAACATTGGTAACATCATAAGTTCTCTACTCTAAAACTAGCTCCTAATTCTATTCTGCAACTTAGTTTAACATCACTAAACCTTACTCAAAATTTATAGATTTCCTTTTAAAATAGTCTTGAGGAAAGGCTTATTTGTGAGATGGTAAAAAAAAGGTTGCAAAAGTACTCCAGGCCTTGGACTAATACTATCTTCTGTTCAGATGATTATGAGTCAATATATGTTTTAGAACAAAAGAAGTTTTGTAAATAATGAAGACCGTGGTGTTTAAGTTTAACAACTAATGTAATTTAATGTGCAATGGATGACAACTAAATGTGGAATGTAAATACAGTGAGCTAAGCTAGAACTGAACTAAAGTGCTACCAGTCTACAATAAACAGTGCTAAACTAACAAGCCATTATCAAACTTAAAACGAAATAACAGAGCATGAATTGAATTCAATTTGACTCCGGAGTACCCTAACTAAGTTATCATGCAATTAATCTATGGGATTCTACAGCCTATTTTGTCCATCATGAATGGTATTTTGGAAGAGCTTGTTAGAACAATCCTGGCTATACAATTCAATGCAAATGCAAACATGAAAACTGAAAGCAATTACAATTAAAAACTAAGACATCACAAATATTTCCTACCCATTGTTATGATATTTTGGAAGAGAGTTTTAAGAGTAAGATCAGCTATGCTACTTAGTGTAAACAAAAAACTGAAACCTTCAGTATCACAGTCATGCCTTAGTCATCATAATGATTTTTTGGAAGAGTTTACTAGAATAAGTTCAACTGTGATAATGAACAAAAGGAATTGCAAATAAAATCTATAACACTACAGTCATTTCTCATTCATTATCATGATCTTTTGGAAGAGTTTCTTAGAACAAGTATAGCTATAGTGACTAATGGAATTAACTATGAACTCAAACTTCAAAAAAACGTGAAAACAAACTAAGATACTTATCTAAATTACGAAAGTAAAGCTGTTCAGGAGGCTAACTCAAAATCAACTCAACGTGTTCAAAGCAACGCTGTCTTCTTCATTAAAGGAAAATAAATTAAAACAGAGTATTCTCGGTCTTCATAAATATAACAGTCAATCCCTGAAATCTAATCAAAATCTAGAGCTTGTCTCTCGGTTTCCCGAGTGCATTTATAACAAATATTTATAACAGAACTTACAACAATACAGGGATCATTGTCTTTTCATATCAAAATCGTACTAGGACTCTAAATATGGCAGCGTAAAGGGACAAAGGACATCTGTACTATCCTTGTCCTATTAGAAGTCTGCCTCCTTGAATGAGTTCCCACGTACAAAACCACGTCCAGAATTCGGTTCATTCTTCATGGTGAGCAACAAACGTTGAGGACATGATGTGGAATATACCCATGTGTGGCTTTTCCTGAGAGGACGCCTGGAACATGCTTGAACATGAAGACAGCTGCAGAATTGGCGGTTAGCTACGGAATGTCTGCATTATGTAGCTAGTTTCAGTTCAAAATGCATTACAATGACAAAATCGCAAAAATTAGCAAGTTAGCCATGTTTTTCATTCTAAAAGTAATTTTAACTAATTTCATTGATCATTTGGGCCTGGGATAACAATGGACAAAGGAAAATGGAGTGAAGTAAGATAAAAGAAATAACAATCTTGGGGCTCAACATACCCCCACTGCTGACTTCTTGCATGTCCTCATGCAACTTATTCCATAAACTCAGAGACTTCTGCAAGAACATCCAACCCTCTTCTTCTTCTTTGCCTGGACGTTAAAGGTCTTCTGGGTTTCCTAATGACTAACTTGAACCTTAAATTGGTAAGTGACCTGATTAGATTCTTGTTCCTCTTTTTCAACTTTTCATTAGCCTTTTCCACTTTGTCCATTTGTAGAGACAGGGTTGAGTTCATACTGGTTTTGAGTTTGACTTGTTCCTTCAGAATATCATTCTCAGTTTTGATATGTCTATTAAGTACTTCCAGCTCATACCTATCTCTTCTTAACACATCTATTTCAGATAGTGGAGGACTAAGGGTTCTATCTTTACTCTTTGAAGCTTTCCTTTCCAATGTTTCAACATAGTCATAAACTTCTTGCTGTGCAGGGTCAATTTCAGGGGTTTCTTCATCAAAATCTTCTTCAACATCTTCTTCAATAGAGGTTTCCTCATCTTCTATGTTTATCACCCCAGTTTGTTTGATCTGTGTTTTCCTTAGTTTCCCCTTGAGTCTATGGCTTCTTCTTGGCTGGGATGATCCCTCTCCTTTTTCTGTGGCAGATTTTCTGATTACCCTCTCTTCCTTAAGTTGTCTCTTAATCTGAGTCAACTTCTCAGAGATTATTTCTTCACTACTTTCCTGTACTGTTTTGTCAATTTCAATTTTAGAGGCTCTCCATTTTCTGCTTCTCTTTGTAGGTTAATGTTCAGGTGAAGGCTCTTTTGGTTCCTCAAAGTAATTTCTTACCAAGAAATTATCCCATGTATCTTTTGTTTTAGCTAAATGGTGTTCAATTAAAATCTTAACCAAGCCATGATGGTATAGAGTTGTCTCTAGGAATTGGACTCTCCTTTGAACACTTGAAGCCATCTTTTTTAAACTTTGAAGCAAGAAATAGGGAAAATTTAGCTCTTCCTCTAAGAAATGCATTATCAACCTAATATGTTAAACATAGAAAGTACCATATATACCTTCACAAGTGATAAATTTTTGTAAGATAACCAATATGTTTCTCCATTTATTCTTTAATGCAGAGCTTGGAATTCCCTTTTTAAACACAGTGACATCCATACCTGGTGATTTGAGGATTTTCTTCCATGATTCATTATGAAATTCTCTGTTCTTAAACCATCTTTCTCCATGTCTAAGCAATCCTGTTGCTTCTGCAATAAAAACCTCTGTGACAGTGAATTTAACATCTCCAACTTCAACCTCGACTCCTTTGAATGACCTTGCAAATGTTTTAGTAACTTCTTTGTGGAAGCCATTAAATTTCTCAAGGAATTGTAGCCATCCTGCCTGTTGCAACATTTCTCTGCTTTGAGGGTATCCTTCCAGGTATTTTGTGCCCACTGGTTCAGTTCTCACGATGAGGCCCATAATTCCTTCTTCAATCTTCGGATTAGTACTCTTTCTGCTCACGGAGACAATGACTTCAACCTTCAAACTGATATTCCTCTGCTTCACGGTGATAGTGCTTCAATCTTCAAACTGATATATCTCTGCTTCACGGTGATATTGGCTTCAAATTTCAAACTGATATACCTCTGCTTCACGGTGAAAGTGGCTTCAACTTTCAAACTTATATACCTCTGCTCACGGTGATAGAGATACCTCTGTTTTACAGAATGAAATGATGAAGGGTTGGCTACGGGATGGAGTAATAGGGAGTGGTTACGGAATGAGTTAATGAAGTGAGGTGAAAACAAATCAATGAGTGAAAAGACTCCGGAGATTTTTTTTACAACAGATTCAAAAATCATCATTAAATGATTTGGATGGGTGACGTGAGAAAATCAATCACTTCAGCATTTTAACCACTTAGATTTTTAGATGATGATTGGGTATAGGATTTGAAATGAAGGATTGTTATCCAAAGTTTTGCGGAGGGTATATTTGGCATGATCAATAAAAATAATGAAAACAACTTTTCGAATGATTCATAACTAGACTATACTAAAGTTTTTCATGATATGCCATTATAATCAGAACTTTTTTACCTTTTCTTTTCATCTGCTTTTTGTGGTATTTATATGCTTTGTTCTCCTCTGTAAATCATTACTTTGTGAGTCTTCATAATCCTTCTTGATTTTTCTTGTTCATGGATATACCGGATCATCGTGTTGCAATTCAAATGTCTGCTGATCAGTGCCTTCAGGATCTGTAGCTGCGGAATGACTGTCTGGTTGCGGAAAGTCTGATTAGCTACAGAATATCTGTTTAGCTGCAGAATGTATCTGTAGAGAAATTTAATCATGGAATGGAGTGGTTTGGAATATAAGTGGAATATTATATGGAATGAGTGAAGATAGATGATGAAATATGGTATAATGGGATATGTATGAAGTGAATGATGGAGTGGGATGGATTACAATTTATCAAATGGAGTGGAAAAGTATAAGAAATGGCCTACAATTCATGACATGTGTTATTCAATTGTAGAAAGACATCAAACTTTAAATTTTGATATGAAAATGAGGTAGATGAAGTATGGAATGAGATGAATTAAATATGGAATGAAGTGAAGTATGAATGAATGAATGAAATGGAGTATGGATGGATAAGTAAATAGAATGAAATGAAATGAGATGGATCATAAGTGAAATGGATCTAAACTTATGATTTTGTAACAGCTGCTTGCAGAAAAAAAATGGAAAACATAGAGTGTCAGAAAGACTCTGAGTTTCACCCTATCTTTTCTGTATAAACATGCCAATCAGTGATTGGTTTTCATGTTTATACTTTATTTTTATTTATTTATTTACTTATTTTTATTATTATTATTTTTTTTTAAAGAAATGACTTCAGAAAATTCAATCAAGTTGATGGAGAAGAAAGATTCTTCTTCATTAACTTCACATCATTGTTTTCCTGGAACTTCTTGACAAATTCTTCTCTTGAGAGTGGTTTGTGATACAGCTTAAATCTATGACCATTCACAAGAAAATTGACCTCTTCTTCATCTATTGTCATGATTTTTACTGCTCCATTGTCAAAAAATTTAACAATTTCATATGGCACAAGCCAATGTGTTTGAAATTTACCTTGAAAATGCTTGAATTTTGAATCAAACAAGAGAGCCCAGTATCCTTCTTTGAACTTCTTCTCTTTGATGTACTTGTCATGCCATCTAGTCCTTTGCTGTTGGACTAGACTTGTTTTCTGAACTGCATCTTGTCTAGTCTCATCCAATTCATTAATCTGCTCCAATCTATGCTTTTTTGCCTCCGTTAAATCAAGTCCTAGCTGAACTTCCATTTTGAAAGTTTGAATCTGAAACTCTATGGGAAACAAAACTTGCTTTCCATAAACAAGTTCATAAGGAGTATGGCCTGTTGTGCTTCTCCATGTAGTTCTATAGGCCCACAAAGCTTCAAAAAGCCTGTCTATACTAGTCTATTACATGTAAATGAACGAGTCTTTGTTATTTTTCAGCCAATGACCTTATTAGTAGGTCCCACTTGACCATTTGCTTGTGGATGATAAGGAGTAGATTTTATATGCGATTTTGTACCTCTCCATCATTTGTTCCACTAGCCTTGATGTAAGGGAATTCTGAGCTCCTTGATCTGTAACAATTTCCCTTAGGACACCAAAGCAAGAGTAAAAATATCACTCAAAAGAAAAGTAACTACGGATGTGTGTAAAAAGTAATGGCTTGGCCTCTACCCATTTGGTAACATAATCGGTGAAAACTAATATATCTCTTTTGTCTTGATGGAGGACTAATAGGTCCTACAAAATCAAAAAACCATTTTTCAAAAGGTTTAATATGTACCGGAGGTTTATGACGCATCTCACCTGAAGGAGAAGGTTTCCCTACCCTTTGGCAACTGTCACACCTTTTGACATACTCTTTAGCATCTTTAAAAAGGGATGGCCAATAGTATCCTAAATGAAGGATCTTATAAGCTGTCCTCTTATCAGCAAAGTGTCTGCCACAAGGTTCATCATGACATGCCTTGAGGATCTCAAGCATCTCATCTTCCCGAACACATCTTCTAATGATAAAATCTGGACTTGTTTTGTATAACTCATTAGCAACCCATTAATATTTTTCACTGTCATAAATGATCTTTCTTTTGTCTCTTGAATTCATTATTGAAGGAAATTTCCCTGAAACTAAATAATTAGCAATGTCGGCAAACCAAGGAGTCTGAGTAGAAATTGCAAAAAGATATTCATCAGGGAATTGATCTTCAACTGGAGTATTGTCTTTGATGTTTTGGAGTCTAGATAGGAAATTAGCTACTGTGTTTTGTTTTCCAAGCCTATCTAGAATGGTAATGTTGAATTCCTATAAAAGCAATAACCATCTTATGACTCTGCCATTAGTAATTGATTTTTTCATTAGATATCTAATTGCAGAGTGATCTGTGTGAACAAAAGTTTCATAGCTTGTTATATAGTGTCTGAATTTGTTTATGGCATGAACAACGACTAAAAACTCTTTTTCGATTCTGATGTAAAGTGCACCCTTGAGGGAGTCAAGTGCACTACTCGTATAGTAGATGGCATAGGAATCGAGTCTTTTTGTCCCAATATTTTGTCCCAATGTTGCTCCTAGAGTTGTATCTGAGGCATCTGTTGAAATATGAAAAGGTAACTTCCGGTTAGGTCCCCTTAAAATAGGTGCTTCAGAAATTTTTGTTTTCGGGGTTTCAAATGCTAACTGGCAGTCAAAATTCCATTTGAATTCACAATCTTTGGTAAGTAATTTGAAAAGTGGAGATGCTATCTTGGTGAAGTTTTCTATAAATCTTCTATAGTATGCTGTAAATACTAGAAAACTTTTAACATCTTTCTGACAACTTGGAGCTAATAGTTTATAGATGACTTCAACTTTTGACTCATCTACTCTAATTCCATCTCCTGAGATATGATGTCCTAGAACAATCCATTTAGTAAACATCATGAAACATTTCAATAAACAGATGAAGATTGCCTTCATTTATCTCTTCAGCTTTACCAGTTATAAGGCTTCTTTAAATGTTATCCATAAACTGAAATCATCCATATGTCCCCACTTCACAATCATGTATTAGATCTTAAAAAAATTCCTAATACTGCCCTTTGGAATGTTACAGGTGCATTGCATAATCCAAATGGCAATACTCGGTAAGCATAGGTACCCCAAGGACGGGTAAATGTGGTTTTGTCTTGATCTTCAAGTGCTACTTGGATTTGGTTGTAACCACTAAACCCATCTAGGAATGAGAAGTACTTTTTGCCAGCTAATGTATCTAACACTTGATCTATGAAAGGTAAGGGAAAATGGTATTTAGGAGTATCTTTGTTTAATTCTCGGTAGTCAACACATACCCTCCATTTACCATTTTTCTTTGGCACAATTACCAAAGGAGAAACCCACTGACTATCTGAAATAGGATAGATGAAAATAACATTTAACAATTTTTGCAATTCTTCTTTAACAATCTCCCTAAGATTTGGATTCATCCGTCTTTGAGGTTGTCTGATTGGTTTACAATTTTCCTCTATATATATGTGATGAGTGCAAGTCTTGGGGCTTATCCCTTTCATGTCAGTGTACTCCCATGCATATGCAGAAGAATGTCTCTGTAATATCTTAACTAACTCTTCTTGTTGAGATTTTTCTAGGTTCTTGTTTATGTTCAAAGTTTTTCCTGGAAATATCTCACTTGTAGAGCTGCCAAATTTATCCATAGAATGAAGAGACATCTGCCTTGATGACAAAAACTCAATGTTGGATCCCTCTTGAAATATTTCATGTTTGTATTCTGAAGAGGATTCAAAGTTTTCTAGAGTATTCAAAATTTGATTATCTTCACTAATTTCTGAAATTGTGAAGAGGGGTTGTAAATCTTCTTCATCCTCTATCCATTGAGTATCATCTAAATCTGTAATTGTCCTAGCTGGAGGATACAAAGTGAATTTCTTAGTTGAACTACCATCAGAGATGTACATATCACTGGATCTACAACTAATAAAAGCATCAGTTGTAGCCAACCAAGGTCTTCCTAATATAACAGGATGTCCTCCTAGATTATTCTTAGGAGTTAGGATCATGAAATCAATAGGGTACTCCCAAGAATCTAAGGATACTGGAATGTCTTCTATTACCCCATCAGGTTTGATCACAGATCTGTCTACTAATTGTAATAATGTGGGTGTAAAGAGAAGATTAGGAAGTTTCAGTTTATCCATGATTTGTTTACTCATGATATTGATTGCTGCTCCTAAATCAATGAGTGTGTTTCGGATTTTAATTCCATTGATGTGAATTTTAACAACTGGATATCCTGGGTCAAGATACTTTGGAATAGCAATCTTACCCATCATAATGTTTGCTATTTTTCCTGCCAATTGAATTTTCTTTGTTTCTCTTATTCTTTTTCTTGTTTTCTTCATGCTCAACTCCTTTATTGTTTTGGCTAAAATTGGAATTTCCTTGATGGCTTGTAATAATGGAATTTTAATGCAAACATTTCTCAGCTCATCTAGGAAATCATAATTAGGCACCATAATTTTTTTTTCTACACCTCTATCAATTTGTAATCTTTATGGAAAGGGAGGTATAGAAGTAGATGTTGATGGCTGCTCTAATACAGGAGTTGAAATTATTGGATCTTTTTGCTTTAATTTTTCAGTGTTTGGGTCTTGAAAAGATGTATCTTCTTCAAGACTTTTATTCACCCGTAGAGAATCTTCCTCAGAGTTATCTTGTTCTTGTATGATCACAGAAGGTTTCCTCTTTTCAAGTATTCTTCCAGACCTAAGTTGAACATCACTAAGGTCTAAAGGAGTAATTAAATAAGTTGGAAATTGTTGGCCTTCTATCATGTATGTGTTCTAAGGATTTTTATTATTGGGGTTTGGTATGGGTTGAGCAGGTAACTGATTTGATTTTTGAGGAAATGGTAATGGAAGTGGTTGATTTTGATGTGGTAGGTTTTGATGATGTTGTTGAGGATTTTTTTGAAAATTTTGTTGAGGATTTTGAGGATAAAAATGTGGGTATGGTGGATAGGATGGTGGATACTGATAGTACTGAGAGTATCTTCCATAGGGATTTTGTGCTCCTTATGCCCAAGCTTGAAATTGATTTTGAAATTGAGGCCAAGGTTGCTGCCAAGAATTCCAAGGTGGAGGTTGGTTATACATTTGATCATGGAATCCTTGTGTTTGAGGTCCCTGCCAAGGCCTTCTAGAGACAAAATTGAGAGATTTTGTGGAATCTGTAGGAGTTTCCTCTTGAAAGATAGCTTTGAGACTAGGAAGAGAAGGAAAATTCTTGGTCTCATGTTTTTTATAACAAATGACACAGGTCTCTACAACTTTTACATCCAAAGGACACTCTCTCAAGGCGTGTTTCTTTCTACATTTGGGACAAAAGATTGCCAAGGCATCAGATTCAGCTTTTTGCTTGTTTTGTATCTTAAAGGTGTCTATTTTTTCACTAAGACTCCCTAATATATCATATTTGAAATCATCAAGCATATGTCCTATTTCTGATCTACTTACTGTCCCAGAAGCAAACTTGCTTGCCCTTGCAAGAGCGGGATCTCTTGGACCTTTTATAGTTTTAGATTTCCCTCTTGAAAGGTTGATACATAACTCAGATATTTCAGGTAATGTGAGCTGTGATATATCCCCTTTTCCCATCATGTTAAGGATATCCAACCATTCATCCCTAATTGTTTTCAACAAAAGAGCTTTTAAGGTGTCTTGATCTAAGTTTTCCATTTTTGCTCTTTTGATGTTGTAGTGAAATCTCTCCAACAAATCTTCCAAGTCTTCATCTTCTTTTTGTAACATCTTAAACACTTCTTCCTTATGATTGACCGGCATAAAATAATCCAAATACCTCTCTAGAAATGCTTGTTTCATGTCTTCCCATGTCCTAATAGAACTGTTGATCAAACTCATAAACAACTTCAATGCTGCTCCTTTCAATGTTGAAGGAAATAGTTTAAGTTTTTGAGCATCTTGTAAGTAGTCATAAGTTCTACACAGGATTTCAAATTCAAATAGGAAGGTTTCAGGATCTTCAGTTTTAAGTCCATAGAAGTTTGGAAGGACAGAGGGTGAAATATTTTTCATGGTTGTATTGGTTTCTTCATCTATTATAGGAAACCCAAAAGAGCTTCCCATTTCTCTTCTACCTCTTCCTCCTTCTGCACCTCTACCTCCTTCTCCTCTACCTCCTTCTCCTCTACCTCTACCTCTACCTCCAAATAATGTGTGTTCTCCATTAAAGACTCCTCCTCCCCCTTCTTCTGCCATGGTTGACTCTCCTGTGGAAGTGGAAAAGTTTGTGTCCCTAACAGGAGTCTTTGGATCTTCTTCTAAGGCAGGTTCAGTTGATGAAGTGGGAGGTTTCTCCAATGGGATATCTGATCTTAGGTCTTCTAGAAGTCTAGGATCAGTAAAGGATTGAATGTGGGTCTGAGTTGAAGGTGTACTAGCTCTTGGTCTAGGTGAAACAAGTGGTGTTCTGGAAATCAAACTTCTGCTTCTGCTACATATGAATCTACCCCTTGAGTCTCTCTCTCTACACATATAATTTTTTTTGGGAGTTAAGAAACAAAGGTTACCTAGTTTTCACTTCCCCGGCAACGGCGCCAAAATGTTTGGGCTCAACCTAGTCTCCTAAATTGAGTTCATTTAATTGTCAACCAGGGTTGGTAAACTGCTGAAGTGAAGTGCATTGTATGTGCCTAGGTGTTTGTTTCTTACTGCGTTGTGTTTAGTGGTTTATGATGTTTTTGGTATTTTGATGGTTTTATGTTCACAAGGAAAAGAACTAAATGCTGGTGGAAAGAAGCTACTGGTTAAAAACAAAGCAAAGCCTAAGTTATGAATGATGAATGACAAATGCAAATACTGAAACAGAACCAAACCTAAACTATGACTTAAGCAAAATACAAAGCTTGATAATGACTTCAAGAAAATAAATCACAACATGAACTTAACTTGTCCAATACTTTTCATTAAAGGTATTTTGGAAGAGCTAGAGAAATGGGCATCTAAGTGTAAAAATTCTCCTAACTAAACAATTAAACAATCAACTTATAATGATACAACATCTCATCCATGATTAAAGGTTTGTTGAAACATATTTGGAAAAGAACATTGGTAACATCATAAGATCTCTACTCTAAAACTAGCTCCTAATTCTATTCTGCAACTTAGTTTAACATCACTAAACCTTACTCAAAAGTTATAGATTTATTTTTAGAGTAGTCTTTTGAAGAAAGGCTTTGTTTATGAAATGGTAAAAAGGTTGCAAAAGTACTCTAGGCCTTGGACTGATATTATCTTCTGTTCAGATGATTATGAGTCAATATATGTTTAGAACAAAAGAAGTTTTGTAAATAATGAAGGCCGTGGTATTTAAGTTTAACAACTAATGTAATTTAATATGCAATGGATGACAACTAAATGTGGAATGTAAATACAGTGGGCTAAGCTAGAACTGAACTAGAGTACTACCAGTCTACAATAAACAGTGCTAAACTAACAAGTCATTATCAAACTTAAAACGAAATAACAAAGCATGAATTGAACGCAATTTGACTCCGGAGTGCCCTAACTAAGTTATCATGCAATTAATATATGGAATTCTACAGCCTATTTTGTCCATCATGAATGGTATTTTGGAAGAGCTTGTTAGAACAATCCTGGCTGTACAATTCAATGCAAGTGCAAACATAAAGACTGAAAGCAATTACAATTAAAAACTAAGACATCACAGCTATTTCCTACCCATTGTTATGATATTTTGGAAGAGCGTTTTAAGAGTAAGATCAGCTATGCTACTTAGTGTAAAAAAGCAACTGAAACCTTCAGTATCACAGTCATGCCTTAGTCATCATAATGATTTTTTGGAAGAGTTTACTAGAATAAGTTCAACTGTGATAATGAACAAAAGGAATTGCAAATAAAATCTATAACACTACAGCCATTTCTCATTCATTATCATGATATTTTGGAAGAGTTTCTTAGAACAAGTATAGCTATAGTGACTAATGAAATTAACTATGAACTCAAACTTCAAAAACGTGAAAACAAACTAAGATACTTATCTAAATTACGAAAGTAAAGCCATTCAGGAGGCAGGGGCCCTCTACCACCAGACGGAATCTAACTCAAAATCAACTCAACGCGTTCAAAGCAATGTTGTTTTCTTCATTAAAGGAAAATAACTTAAAAAAGAGTATTCTCAGTCTTCAGAAATATAGCAGTCAATCCCTGAAATCTAATCAAAATCTAGAGCTTGTCTCTCGGTTTCCCGAGTGCATTTATAAAAAATCTTTATAACAGAACTTGCAACAATACGGGGATCATTTTCTTTTCATATCAAAATCACAGTAGGACTCTAAAGATGGTAGCGTAAAGGGACAAAGGACATCTGGACTGTCCTTGTCCTATTAGAAGTCTGCCTCCTTGAATGAGTTCCCACGTACAAAACCACGTCCAGAATTCGGTTCATTCTTCATGGTGAGAAACAAACGTTGAGGACATGATGTGGAATATACCCATGTGTGGCTTTTCCTGAGAGGACACCTGTAACATGCTTGAACGTGAAGACAACTGCAGAATTGGCGGTTAGCTACGGAATGTCTACATTCTGTAGCTAGTTTCAGTTCAAAATGCATTACAGTGACAAAATCACAAAACTTAGCAAGTTAGCCATCTTATTCATTCTAAAAGTAATTTTAACTAATTTCATTGATCATTTGGGCCTAGGATAACAATGGAAAAAGGAAAATGGAGTGAAGTAAGATAAAAGAAAGAACAATCTTGGGGCTCAACACTTCTAGCCCTAGTGTGAGTCTAGCAACTACGGGAACATACTAACATCTACCTTCCTAGATTGTAGATGAAATTCAGAGTAAGGAAGATGACCTACATCGTTCTGATGCTATGTTGTCATCTTCCGTCGAAGCTACTTGATCTGTCACTCTTCTCCAACTCGATACACGATGCTATCAACGTTCGATTACCTGTACAGACAGTCAAGAAAACACGACAAGCGTAACACCATGACAAACATAAAACAATTACAACCTATCTAACTAATCAAGGAATGCTAGAAATATCATTATAGATGTAAACAAGAATGGAAGATAAACATCAGATGCATTTTATTATGATAAAGACAAGGGGAGTTTACAACCAAGCCTTGATGTTGAGGCTCTCCTTTGGCAGTTATGTATCCAAGCTCATTTGCCACACCCTCATGAAAAAAGGTCCAATATCTCACTATGTTCTCAACACACACAAACAATCACACTTTTCACTATTCTCCCGAAGCTATGATTGCTTCTTCTCTATGATAACTTTTTCAGCTATCTCTTCAACTAGAATATGTTCAACTAGCACATCAATTGAAGATGGCTACATTTATAGAGGGGAGGAGGAGGTTGGGATCCCTACAATAGTGGAAGGGAGGCCTTATCCCTTGGGAGGTTTCCCCATAAGGTGGAAACAAGAGGCCAAAGGAGGAAGGCCATGGTTATTCAGTAGAACCACTCCCTATGACTCATCCATGAAGTTGTTGTGATCGAAACTTTGCCTCTATTTTAAAAAAAAAATCCATAAATAGATTGGCGTGGGTAGCTCACTGAGACAGAGCGCCAATGGGTGTCGGCTCAATGTTAATTTTCCTCATTGGCGCGAGGGCATAGCGAGCTACCAGCGCCAAGGCAAAAACATGTGTTTTTAGTGGTCTGCTCAGGAAATGGTCAATAGAGGGAATGTTGCTCTCATGGCAAGGGATGCAATGATGGTATTTGCAAGGCATGACACTACTTATTAGTCACAGAAATGGCCCTCCAATGGGCGAGATGGGAATTTCAGGGATAGTGACAAATCACTGTGAAACAACTATATAACTATCTATGCTAGGAATTTCATCGTAAGACCAAGAAAAAACATCGTGGAACTCCTTAAAAAGAGATGTGAAGCATGCAATTTCCTTCAGACTGCAATCCGCTCCAATCTGTATGTTTTCCACGATACCTGTTTTGACCGAAATATCTATGAGCATGGTCTTCGAAATATTTCCCATGTTTAATTCTGCATTGATAGTTTGAGCAGTTGTGTAAGTGGAGGGAATGATCTCAGGTGGGTCGAAAGACAGGATTTGAGTAGTGGTCACGTCTGAATCAGACATCAAAGCACGATGTTGAAAATATTCCCAATGTCATTCCTCTAGCGACATGATCTCTCAGATAGCTTAGTCCCTAGGCAGGACTTCATCGAGGATATCCTTAGAAGGAACTGTGGTGGGCGAGAGCGTGGTACCATTGGTTGAGACCAAAGCATTGGAGGGTTCATATGTTGATTGGATGGCTTGATAAGCCAACTCAACTGGTGATATTGGCATATTATCTATATAGGAATCAATTCTGAAGGCGCAAGTAGGATCTAGGGATCAATAGAGCCATCCGAGATGGTGGATATCATTGAAATCGTGTGTGGAACCTCAGGCGGTGGAAGAGGAAAACAACCCATCAGGGAAGATGCCTTCAAAAAACCGGTACCGACACTGACATAAGAGTCAGGAATGTCTCCTACTAAGGGCACATTGCTACTAGGTAATGCGGAATAATCAGGGTTGAAAAAGGATAGCTGGTCCATTATAACTATCTTCCCATCCAATGGAAAAAGTATGAGTTGGAAAACCGAAGAGAGAATGGCAGTCATCGCGTAAGACCAACTGTGACCCAACAAATGATTATAGTCGAGATGACAATCTACGACTTCTATGTCCAAAATTATATTTTTCCCACAAAGTGTAATGGCATAGCTAGCAAGGTAGCCTTTTGGGAGGAAGGTGTGGCCATCGAAAGCTTTGAGGTAATTCGATGACAAAGACAAATTAGGAGAAGCCAAAGCGAGCCAGCACACATTTGACATTACACAGGTCGAAGCACCTTCATCTATGAAAGTGTGATGGATTGATCTCCCTTTCGACACAACTTGAACCTGGAAATAAAGCTAGTGTGAAAGTTGAGGTTTGTGTGTTTCCATGTTGAATATGCCTGGCATATAACCCTGGGGGTCAATTCCACCAATGGACAAAAGCAAGGCTTTCCTTTGCACTGGGAAGGTTTGCAACATTTTGAGTGCAGACATAGTTGATGGTGCTTGCTCCAAGTCTTCTACAATGTTGTAGTTCTGGGAAGCACGTGCAGAGGTGTTATGAGTCCTGCATCGAAGGGCCCCTTTAGGGGGATGAATGACAGGGTCAGCAGTAAGCCTTTCGATATGCAGATCATTAGGCGATGGTGGATTCGAACTTGAACTAGGTTCGTGAGCCTTAATGACTGGATTTCCATGGATTTTAGCTTGGGTTTGGAGTTCAATAGTCTCCATGCCATAAATGGCAGATGATCATTCATTGGAAGGATGAGTACCACCATTTTCCCTTTGGGGGGGTTGTGGTAGGTTTGCAAACATGTGTTGCTACTACTAGGAATTAGGAAAGGGATCGTGAAGCATGACAAGTTTCCTTCCAGAGTCCTTTTGCATGATAAATATGTGCATTTCTTCAGTTGAGGACATTTATATGTCAATTGGTCCTCCACACAAATGTTGCAAGGGAATCTGATAGGTTTCTCCTTTCCTTTTTCATTTTTAACAATTTTTTTCTGATTGGGATTATTCTGAGTGTTGGGTTGCTCTTCAGAAGGAGTGGTATTTTTATTATTCTTCTTATTCTTGCCGCTAGGTTTTTGTGTAGACTACACAAAGTGTACCTCAGTGGTAGGAAGAGCATTCGATTGGGTAGGGGTGGTGGCAGCCAAAGATGGCTGGGAAGCTTGCCTACTGAGTTGTTTTACAACTACACCAGAAGTTGTGCCAACAAGGCCATCAACATGCACTCTGGGTAACTGAGTAGCAGGAGGATTTGGGTTTCCAAAGGCATGGGGGAGTAACTCATACATCATGCCAGATTTCGAATAAATGATATCTAGATGTTGTGCACAACATATGGATTGGTCTTCCATGACTGCACCAAACAAGAAAACGTCTTTAGAAAGGGGTGGTAAGAGTGACTTACAAAACCAGTTCCATAATATATGATCCAGGATTGGTGCTTTGACTAACCTCCACCTATGTCTCCATTCATGAATGTGATCAGAGATATGGGTGGCAGTGTCTTGGCGCAGTGAGGTTAAGAGTTCAGTTATGGTTTTGTATCAGATATGTAGTTGAAAGTTATTAAGAAATTTCATTGCTAAGGCACCAAAAGTATCGACTACAGCGCGTGGTAACTCAATGTACCATTTGGCAGTGTTGTCTGTGAGAGTGCAGGGGAAAATCCTGAGGTAGATACTATCGTCCACCATGGAGTTAGAAATAGACCATAAATGAAAGGTGGTGATGTGCGTAGATGAATCCTCCCATCATTTCCCTTCAAACTTAGGGATGTTAGATGGAATCTTGTGCGGTACTGGAGGCCAAAGTGGGTTATGATTGATAGGATCGTTGGTCAATTTATATAGATCAGGGATGTCTAAAGCTGCCAAAAATGAAAATTGCGTGCTTGCCCCTAAGTCTAACTAAGGAGCTGTTGGCTGACCATTTGGACCGTAGGGTCCTCCCATTAAATTGTTTCCAATGGGATAAGTAGGAATTTGTTGATAAAAATTTCCAGTGAGTGGAGGTGTAGGGATGTAGGGTTTTTTTCCATGGGGGATGTTGTACTAGGGAAAAAACGATTGGTTTCCCCCAAGGTAATAGTTTCCCCCTTGCCCCAATTGGTTTTGGGGAAGGGTCGCCCATATATACACAATAAAGTTAGCTTGTGGCATACTGCTATTTGCATAATTGACCATTGGCATAGACCCTACACCATAAGGTTGACCACTAAGAGGAATGGCATTAACAATCGATGGACCTACTTGTCCCATAGAATGTAGGGGTACAGAAGTGCCCCCTCACATATAAGTTTTGGTAACACTGCCCCTTGGCATAGTAGCCAAGGGATTCGAACTCAACAATGGGTTCCACCTGAAAGGGTTGCTAAAAGGAACTAAGCCGGGGGTCCAGGTGTAGACATGATAGGAGTGGATACCAAAGGGTTCAAAATTCCACTCGTATTTTTTGTGATTAAGTTTCTAGGACCATGCATATGCTAGCTACTAGGGTTTCCAATCAGTGGTGTAGAACTGAAAAAATGGCGGGGAACATGGTGGTGGAACCAAGTTGGCCACCAACGACGTCGACCCAACGGTTTCTAGTTTTGAAGTGGATGTGGGTGCAGCCGAAGACATTAATGGTATTGGTGATACCTAAATAAAAAATGGCCCCAACGGGTCAGTGAGAGGAGGATTGTAAGGAGGTACGTCTCCTTCAATGAAAGGATCCTCAGGAAACTTTGTAGTGTAAGGAGAAATGTAAAAATTAGGGGTCAACATTGGAGACTACTCTTCCAGAGAAGGCACTAGGCCACTGAGACTCGACTCCTCACCTAGTTTCAATGGAGGGAGACCTTGTTGTCGCCTAGAAAGACGATGAGGGTCGAAGGATTCCATGATGACTGGTTAATTTTATCAAATTTTTATTGTGATGTATTATTAAGTCTCAATGATAGTAGAACCACACACCTAAAAAAAATAACTTCTAAAGTCAATCAATCAAGCTTCCAGAGGGGTAAGACCCTGTCTGAGTACTACCATTTGCTGGATATGAAACCCAATATCACAATAGAATACAGAGATATCTGGTCAAATGTACAATTATGGTTACTCTTGAGCTTTTCTTGAACCTCAGACAATGGGTGCAAGCACTCTCGTGGAGATGAGTACCCTCCCAAAGACTGAAGATCGAGTAGCTCCGCCTTTTTCAAGTACTAGGGCAGCTCACCCCAGTGACCTTGTGTATGTCCCTAAAAGTATGGAAACTAAAGATACCTGAAATCACAGGCACTATCAGGGGGGTCATGGTCATAGACAACATGCTATATGGGCAGAACACCTAGATCCCTGATCTAGTTTCGACATCTTTGAAGGGAACCCCAATATATATAATACCCACTATTATGCAATCAAAGTTGGGCTACCTTCTCATGCACCCGAGTGTTGTCTCATGCTTAACTCTGATAGTAGTGGAGTAGTCCCAATAGTATGAGTGCAGCATGATTTTCACTCTTTAATGACACTAGTCTCAAGTTTTACGATCTTGGGCAGTTTTCTCACTCTGCCTATCCCAAAATCCTAGCCTAAACTAATGTTGGTGTAATCTTAGGAAAATATTTATATGATTGATTTTATTAGCGCCTGATTTTTAGTGTACTTTCTTATAAGTCTTCGGAGGGGGATTGGATGTATGAAATTTGATGAGACTCTGACTCAAATCATGCAGAAAATGCTTTTGATATTCAATTTGATGAAGAGCTTATTCTATAGGGAGAAATATTTCACACATCCATGCAAAAACAAACATCAAAATAATACAGTTCAGCCTAAAAAATATTCATACATCTATCTATCCTCACTAATAGCTATTTAACCCAAAAAATTCAGAATGAAATCAGCTATTTTCATAAAATAAAATAAAAAATAAAAAACAAACTTTTCCTTTTCAAAAATTAAATGCAACTAACACTAACTATTCAAATAAGAAAACTAAAATTCTAGCAGGAAACCAAGCATAGAGATCCAAAACACAGAAGCCAAACTGACAGCTAACAACTCCACAGCCATGGAAATCACAACAGGGGTGTAATAACAAGTTTTAGTTGTGTAAAAAAAGCTAGCAAGGGCTACAGAGCGTTAATAGCAGGACTAGCGCACTGTTCCCAAGAATTAGAAGCATTATAAATCTCTGGAAAACACACATGGGGTGTGTTACTCAGGGGAAAATTGCAAAAAATATCTAGGTAAGGTCTGTTCTAAACACTGTGAGCTACTGAGATGGTCACAGAGCATATGAAATGATCAGAAAGGGATGCGAGCAAAATGGGAAATGATAGAGGGAAAGAACCAAAGGCTTAGAAACAAAAAATCCGGGAACTGAGGATTAGTCCCCAGCAGAGTCTCCAATTTTTCTTAGGGGTAAAATGCATGGGTGTTAGCTGGAGTAAATCCCTCTCGTGTCTTCTCAAAACCAGAGGTAGACAATCAGATTAGTTGTATTGTTCACAAATACATTGCATACATGTTCATACTAATGCTTAATTGGCAACGTGAGATATTTAAGGATTACCTCTTTGTAGACAACAGATCTGTTGGAGAGCGCTACGCGATGTGGCGGAAGTCCTCCTCACCGGCTCCAAGTCTAGATCCTACAAACAAACAAAGCACACGTGTAATCTTCACATTTGTACCACTAATATAAACTAAACAAGTATATAATCAACATTTAACTATGCAAATCTGAGCCATTTATATCATGCTTCATAGACAAATAAAAAATAGATGTGACACTGAAACATCAAACGGACAAAATAGATACAGTTCTATTAATATAAGAAGGAATATTACAACCGTTGGTTTGACCTAGCTTCCCTTAGTCTTTCAACTCCTCTCTCTCTCTCTCCTCTATATCTAAGCATAATGATACTTGGGCTAGGAGTTCTAAATGAACCTTGCCAACATTAAGCCTCACACTGAACAAAAAAGTTACGCTCTGCACACGATCGACCTTTTGACCTTTGAAAATGAGCCCTAGCCTCCAATTTATAAAAATTTGGGAGGAAAAACCTTGCCAATCTTCTCCATCAGTTTGAATAGGTAAAACCATGATGTTTCCTTTCTTTTCCTTGCTTTTTCCCTCTTTGGATGCCCAGCTGGGTTTAGTAATGTCCAATCAGAGGCCTGCACCATAGGTTGCTGCTTTTTGGACTGACTCCTTTGAGAAAAAGCAAGAAATGTTAGTCATTTACCGCGAGATTTGTCCCCTTTATTCATGAAAACACGTGTAATGTTGCCCCTTAGGCAAGAAAGTGCATTAAACTAGGCAGTATTGCTACCTCTGAAAGGCTGGGATGTGTTAAAACTCGATCAGGCTATCTTTAGGGTGTGTTACCTTGGAAAAATGGGTCTATGTCTAGGCCATTTTATTACTTCCATATTTCCTTATCCTCTGAGCTGATACTATGTAAAATTTTCTAAGTACCCGGTGTTGGTACTCCTCCAATTCTGTTACTCCAGAAATTTTTCTAAGTACCCAGTGCTGTTACTCCTCCGATGTTGTTACTCCAGAAATTTTTCTAAGTGTTTGGTGTTGTTACTCCTTCGGTGCTGTTACTCCTCTGGTGTCGTTACTCTATAAAATTTTCTAAGTACCCAGTGTTGTTACTCCTTCGATGTTGTTACTTTTCGGTGTTTTTACTCCATAAAATTTTCTAAGTACCCTGTGTTGTTAGTCCTCCGACGTTGTTACTCCAGAAAATTTTCTAAGTGTCTGGTGCTATTACTCCTTTGGTGTTGTTACTCTGTAAAAATTTCTAAGTACCCGGTTATGTTACTCCTCCGATGCTGTTACTCCAGGAAATTTTCTAAGTATCTAATGTTGTTACTCCTCCGAGGCTGGTACTATGCTGAGGTAAGCCATCAGGTACATCCTCGATCAAATTTTGGTTATTTGATTAAATATTCCATTAAAATGACATTGACATGACCGTGGATGGTCATCTATTAGTTGGGGGGAGGTGTTTTCATAACTGAAATGACGTCGTAATCAAATCGTAATAATTATTTCCTGACATCGTCATCAGAACTTGTGCCGATAGTACATTCCATGATTCTTACCCCATTTTGCAAAATTATTAATATGCATTAGGATTAGAGATAAGTACGTTTTTTTAGTTAAGTAGTCCTTTCCAATCCTATGAAATAATTACCATAATTTTCCGCCATTATTACCATAATCCACCATGATTTTTCTCATTTTCCAAAAAATCACCACCATATTTCATTTTCTACCACACTATCACCGCAAGAATTACCTACTGACACTCCTTCCTAATGGTCTTGTACTACTCCGAAGTGCTATTAATGAGCTATCGTGGAGTGGGTGGACTGACTGTGAGAAACGAACCAGAGAATACAACTCTGGCTCACAGCAATGTAGATGTATGGCAAGTCTTTGCAGATGCAGGCTGGGATGTGTACTTTGACAAGTTGTAAGGAATTGATGAAACCATCACAACTGAATTCGCATTGAACCTAGAGGGAAATCACTCCAGAGTGTAGGATTTGGATATTTTTGTCATAGAGGAGTTCATCTCAGTGGTTAGTGGACTACCACAGCAGGGGCAAAAATGGTTCTCTCGGAAGTCCTCTTTGCCAGAATTCCCTGAATTTTTTTTACAAGTTGGGGAAACATCAGTTCAAAAGGGAAGGGGATATGATCGTAAATCCCTGCCATATCCATGGGGTGAGGTGGCATACATTGTGATTAGATATATAACCTATGAAGGATGACTCACCACTCTGTTTAAATACCATTTCAAGCTCTTGGCGCATCTTCGGTTTCAGCAGGCACAAATTAACTCATTGGATATGCCTTTCTTCCTATGCAAAAGTCTTCAGTTGATGGCACAATCTGCCAGCTGCTCCCGACAGGTATTAGCGGTCCTTACAAATCATGGGTTGGTCGGATTATTGGTAATGCACATGCTAGCTCAAATCCCTATGAATTGGTCACAATTTGTTGAATTCTCAGAGGAATAACTCAAGGCCGTAATATCTGCAAGGGAGGAGGATGAAGTAGAATAAATGGAGGTAGAGGAGGCCACAATCGATGCTGCCACACAAGAACTAACATCGCTTGTTGTTTCAGCAGGGGAAGAAATAACGGAAACATAAGAAAATACAGTTAATGTTGTCACACAAGAACCAACATCGCCTGTGGGTTCATAAGAGACGGAAGCAGTGCAGATGGAGGATGAAGCTGACACTGTTCCATAGGAATTAGAGTTGAATGATAGTGCACAAAGAGGATCATCACCAGTCAAGGGATTGATAAGTGGGGTTTTCACACAAGAACCAACACCACTTTTCCAAGAAAATTTGGAGTCTGAAGCGAGTAGTGGCACTACATAAAAACCGCCACCACTAGCTCAAAAGAGCCATGAACTTATAGAAGAAATAGGTCCTATGGTCGGCACTGCTCCACAATAACCAGTGTCGACTACTAGACAAGCAGATGATATAGAAGAAAGATTGATACAATCAGAAAACAAAGAATATGAAGAGAAATAACCTGAGGCAACAGGCATGGTCAGGACAGAAATTTAAAAGAATGTTTCTCATTCCCCATTTCTTGCAACCTTACCAAAAGGGGCAAATAAATTTTTTTCCCCTCGATGTTCGGTGGGAGAAAGAGTTTTTCCCCCAATTCTAGAGTTTATTGAAACAATTTTGGATAAAATGGCTGGTCCACTCACTCAGGAGTCAGTGCTCACTGATACACGGACAAAGAAAACTAGAAATGTAAAGTTCGTCATAGGGATAATGAGAACTTGTGATGATGGAAGATCAAGTTGAAGAAATGATGGTCAATGCTACCCCGTCAGGGCCACGTGAAGAAATTGGTCTTACAGAAGCTAACCCGCATGGGTCGAAACCAACCCTTGGACCTTTAGGAGGTGACCTTGCAACAAAACAAGTGTAGGGAGAGGATGTTGAGGGCATTGCGTAAGTAACTGCAGAAATTTCTGAGCCAGAAATAGAAATCGAAGAGGTTGCTCCCCAAGTGCAGGAACAACTAAAATAGGTCAGGGTAAAGGAGGAGCCAGTTGACATGATTGTTGACAACGACCCACCAAATCCCGAACCAACTACGGGACCAGCTAAAGAAGTCATCATTAACCAAGAAATTATAGAACAATGTGCAAAAATAAGACCCCATCTCAAAGAAAGGTACCAGCTTCAATTTAAGGAAGCCATGCAATTAAAAATGGAAAATCGTAAGTTAAGAAAGTGGTTATCACATTTACAGAAGAAAGTGAGGAAATATAAAGGAAAAGCTACAAAGCCTAGGGCCGAGGTTGTCTTGTCAGCATTACAAACAGAGGATATTCATACGACCTCTAGTGCTACATAGACTGAGCCCATTGAATATCTGTTTGAGGCTCGGGAATTATTTTTATCTGCTAAAATTCAGAAATGGTAAGCTGTTGTGTCTTGTCTCCAGCAGGGAAAAATTACTTTAAAGGCCCACCAAGAGGAGGTAAAGAGAGTCTACGAGCAGGCCACATAGACCATCATGGATATATAAACCAAATGGATAAATAAAAGCAAAAGCGGGAAAAGCAGCAAAATAAGATCGAGAGTTTAGAAGAGCAGGTGCAAGTATTAAAGGCTGACAAAGAAGAAATGTTTACCATGACACAACATGTAATGGCTTTCCGACGTCCTTCTCATAGTTATGCCCTGTTTCTTCACGAGAAATTTATTTTCTTCTATCTGAAGAGCGTCCGTAATGAGATTAGTCACGAAATTGAATATTCTATACAGTTTCTTCATATCCTAAGAATTCACGATATCATGAACCAGCATTCAATGTGCGAATTATACATGAATGACTATTTCTTAAGTTATTATCAGACATTTAATCCATTTTTGTGTGTGTGAGATGTTCAGTTGAGAGCTTTTACCTCCTACACCATTAATTAGGCTTCTGACACATTTGAAGAAAACCAAGCAACGAAGCCACTTGTCCTAAGGGAGAATGGTCATTCTATGAATATTTATAAAATGCACGCCACATTTTTACATATTGAAGGACATAAAGCACAAATGTTGGAAACACAAAAATGGTGTATGAATTTATGTACCAAAAATGTGGTCGATTTTCAAGATGAGGCTCAGGATAGATGCCAGAAAATATGGATGTTGTCAACGTCAGCCGTCAGAATCTGAAAACCTTTTGGGGCCACTAAATTTGCACAAGAATTAGAGAATTTTCCACGTTATATTGCATGTATCCAATTTGGGATGGGTTTGAGATTCCAATTTACCATCGTTTGGCTGCCAACAGATTAATATAATATGGATTACAATGTGGGAAATGATTGGTGGAAGGAAATTATTCTGACAGATGGATATAAACCCTTAGGGACAAATATGGCTAGGAGATATGACCTTTCTCAACTTCATGATGACAACAAAAGCTCCAACCCAAACTTGCAGAGGCGACGAGCTGCATTAGGACATGCAGAATGACCAGTTGGGGGGATACGTTGGAAACCAAACCTGCACATATTTTTCTTCCATTCTATCCTATTTCCTTTATCCATTTGTACCATTAAAATTCAATTCATGTTCTAAAGTGCACAGGTTCGGAGGTCAGATGACCACATTTGTAATTCCAGGAAGAGCTATTGAGTTGGCAACGCTATCTTGGGCAACGGTGCAATGACACAACAACTTCAGAACCTTTCCTCTGCTATCTTTCACATCTAGCTTTGTCTATTATAATGACTGTGTAATTGTAGGCAATAGCTGCCATGATTTTAGGAACTACCATTGTAATCATTTGTATAAGAAAGGGCATGAAGTTGTGAATCGAGGGAGGCTACTAAGGGAATTGAGATCTGTAACAAGACTTTTTAATTCAAGTTAATGCAAATTATCTTTATGTCTCTTCTGTGAGTCTGTGTTTATACCACAGCCCTGATCAGGGAGTTGGGCCCGCTCTCCTAACCAAGTGTTGGGTAACCTATGTGTGTGATTAGTTTCTTTTACTGCATCGCGTGTTTATTTAATTGATGTGACATTTAATGTAATTTCTGTAATTCTTAATTGTCGTGAATGTATTTTTGATTTCATAATTGATTGTTGTTATTCTTCATTGTTGCTACAATGGTTTGTTGTTTTACATAGCTTATCGAATCTGCGATTAATACATAACTGTGTAATTTTCAGCTACATATATTTTTCACGTTAGCCTTGCAATACCCAATGCATCCCAGGTTGATAATTAATGTGAGAAAGGGTTGAATAAAATCATTCACACTTGACACCAACAATTTTCTCAATCACACCTTGGGGTTTCCACTTCAATTGGATCCACTTAACAATATCCTTTTATTTGGGATAGATACCGATGAACTTACAAATTAGTGTGTGATCTTTCATGTACCTCCTATATTGTTCCAATATATTTCTTGGGATCACAAACTTTGGATTTGTTGGGGCCTTTGGAACACATTTCTCTCTTAGACAGGCCTGCCATTGTGCACCCAGAACTAAATCATGTGCACTTCCTCCTTGTCCACCATAACAACCCTCTCCTCCTCTATGATTCGACGTTCTGCCTTTGACGACATTTCTATAGGAGGGAGTTTCCCCCCTTCCTGCAGGGAAAATCATGGAGCCAATTAGCTGCAATGTGCTTATAATGAGCACTAAGACTTGTCTAAACAAAACAATGAAGAACCTTCCCAAATTTAGAACTTTGATGACAACCTACAGAAACCTTGATTCTCAGAGAAAACATTTGTGTAGAAAATTATTATAAAAATAATTACGTCGTAAGGCGTTCATCTTTGAAAACAACTCACCTAGCTGCCACTATGTCCATGTTTGAGTCATTCGATCAAATTTTAGATGATTGAAATGTTTTAGGCCATTAGATCCACAAGTAAATAGTTTTTTATATGTTTTTTATAATGTTAATTTTTTTCTTTTCTTTTATTTTTAATAAGTTAGATTGAATTTAAGTTTTGGTGACTTTTAAGTTAAAATGTTGTTATTAAAATTTGTTAGATTTTAACCTCAATTTAACATTTTGACTATGTCAAATTTAAAAAAAATAAAAATAAAAGTAAATTAAATAAAAAGATTGACATAATTTAATGAACATTTTAACTACGTCAAAATACAATAAAAAATAAAAATAATAAAAAAATAATAATAAACTATAAAAAAACCCATGGTATTGACCCATGGTATTCATGTGGAATGTAGTTTATTTAAAGAGGGAAATTAAGATGGCCTAGATCAATCTTAACTCTGGAACTACCAAGAGCCAAGAGGGATCATATGTCCTGATATGCAAACCTCTTTTAGAGTCAAACGAGAATTGATCCCTATAAACTAATTATTTAGTAGAACTATTTTTAAATGTTTATAACTATTATTCTTTTAAAATTTTACTTAGTAAAATGCATCTAAATTTTCATACATCCAAATATACATAGTTTTTCTTCTTCTATATTATTTTTGTTACAACTATTTTATTATTCCAAAAACACATGGTTTTTTTTGTTATATATTATTTATGTTACAATTGTTTTATTATTCATGAGTAGTATTTCTCAATATATAGAAAATTAAATTAATACTAATTTTTTTTTAAATATGTGATATTTTTTAAATTTCCAACTTATTTCATAGGACATTATTTATCTTGAGCAATAATGATGAATTTTCATAGTTATCATTTCTTAAATAGCACTAAATTTACCTTTAATTACTTAATTGTAATAGTTTCTAACTACATGACAGTTTGTAACTACGTACATACTCTTTTGGATTTTTTTTGTTAATGAATATCAAATTTCTTCGGTTCAAAAAAACTATATACATATATTTAATTACCTAATTGTAGCTAAAAAAACTTACATGTTTTTTACTTTATAATCATAAAAAAATTCATATTATATGATGTCAAAATTACTCAACTTTTTATTCTCAAATTTTAAACAAAGTTTTTCACTACATAATTTTAGTTTTTATACATTTTTTAGTTTCCAATTCCAAACAAAACTTACAAAAGAAAAAACCCACTCAGTACTTACTCTAGAGTATAGTTTTATAAAATTGACACTATGTAATTAACAATAGAGTAAATTGAGACAACCCTAAGGGGTTTTTTGTACAAGTTTTATCATAACCTTTCCCTCCATCCAATATATATTGTAGAGTATTCTGAAGAGAGAGTATATTCTAGTTTATAACCTCATCCACAATCAAATAAAATGGCTACGGATTTCACAAGTTATTAGTTTATAAATTGATCCAAAATCAAAGAAAATGGCTAGAGATGTCACAAGAAATCATTCGCATAGTGATGTATTGACGTTCTTAGTTGAAATGGATCTTATTAGATGCATGGTAGCGAGATACACTAAAAAAATCAAAATATATATCTCTTGTAACATCCATATTGTCTACAAACCATCCAAATTTTCTTTCTTATACAACAATTTCTAACAATAACTGCCAAATTTACTCTCCAATTTTTGAAACCCCCACCCATGTTGGGGAGATCACTATGTAAAATCAAATGTTCCTGTGGTTTTTTTAAAGGGTTAAATATTGTGGTATAATAATTAATTTTTGAATCATTGTGACAAACAAAACATCACATTAGCGCACATAATATATATAATGATATAAGGATCTGAGATGATAACAAAGTTTTGAATCATGATAACTAGGTCACAACCAAAACTAAGTTGTAGCCACAAGCAAAAAATCACAACAAATCCTAGAATATATCCAAGATTGCAATGAACACCATACATAGTGATGGAACTCATGGGAATTTTAGTGCAGATAGAACACCACCCAAAAAATTCTACACCCTTGATCAATTTAGAATAACCTAAGATGTCTAGATTGGATGTCAAGGTTGGTAGTACAATAATTGACGATGCTTCTTAAACTGAAAGGGAATTTAGATAATCTACCCTTCTACCAAAGCTATAAAAAGTGAGACTTGTAGATTATAGTTTTACAAAATTGACACTATTTGATTAAGAATAAGTTACAAACATTGAATATTTAAAAATTAATAAGAGGAAGTTACATGAGGGCCATGGTAATTAATGTGATTCTTTGTACTAATTTTATTTAAAATAGTAATTTATATTTATATTTTTTTAAATTAACATTATTAAATGTGTTGTACTATTTTTATTTAAGATAGTAATTTGTATTTGTATTTTTTAAATGAATATTGTTAAATGTGTAATTGAGTAAAATGTAGTAAATTGATATTCTATTTTTTAAGATATTTATTTAAAAAACTCAAAGTCTAGTGAGTTTTGTTTTATTAAGCTTTACTCTAGATGTTCAAGGAATGAATCTATCTCAAGTCCCAAACAAGATTCTTCTTTCTCTTCTTATTCTAGTTTTCACCTTGACACTCCTCTCCTCCTCCTTGCACAAATATAAACTATGAGCCACAAGGTAGTTGTTGCATAGAGGAACATTTAGATATGATAAGAAAAATTTGATACTCTATTGTAGTTTTCTCTACAAATGTGATGCCAAGTGTGCCCTAAATGTTGACAATTTCATGGTTAATGTAGTATAGGCTACATGCAAACTTACAATGTTGTATACAAGATCGAGAAAGCTATGCCCAATATTCAACACCATAGAGCAAGACATGTTCACCAATTTAACAGGTGCTTCCAAATCTCTCTCAATGCTAGATTTCTTTTCTCAATAAACTTGTTTTTACTGCTCTTGAAATGATGAAATCCATCGTTGTTGCATATAGGAGCATTTAGCTTTGATAAGAAAAGTATGATACCGTGTGCTAATTTTCTCTACAAATGTGTTGTATTTGTTTTCTCAATAGACATGTTTTTACTGCTCTTAAGTGATGAAATCCATCGTTGTTGCATATAGGAGCATTTAGTTTTGATAAGAAAAGAATGATACTCTGTTATAATTTGCTCTACAAATGTGATGGAAAGTGTACCATGAATGCTGGAAATTTCATGGTTAATGTAATATAAGCTAAATAAAAATTCATTTCTTCTACTCAAGATCACTAAAGTTATGTCGATTAGTTAACACCATAGAACAAGACATGTTTGCCAAATCCATAAATGCTACCAAATCTCTCTCAGAGTTGGATTTATTTTCTCAATCGCCTTATTTTTACTGCTCTTGAAGTGATGAAAGCCACCTCTCCATACATTTTTTACTATCTGCACAAAGAACAAAAAAAACCAACTTCATATCAGCAATACTGAAAAACAAGAACATGGCAGACCTTAGTGGTAAAGAACAATGTGATATTTTGAATATTTCCAAAGATCATGAAGGAAATAATACATAGGTGACTCAATAGGAAGTGATCAAGGTTAAATATGGAGGAACTTCACCAAAACAACCTTTGATTTTGAAGTTATAAAATCATGATATATTTCTTTATTCATGAGGCATTCATGTTGGCATGATCAGACATTTTGAATCATTGTGACAAACAAAACATCACATTAGCTCACAGAAATATATCTAATGCTATAACGATATGAGATGATAACAAAGTTTTGAATCATGATAACTAGGTGACAACCAAAACTAAGTTGTAGCCACAAGAAAAAAATCACAACAACTCACAGAATATATCCAAGGTTGCAATGAACCCCATACATAGTGATGGACCTCATGGGAATTTTAGTGCACATAGAACACCACCCTAAAAATTCTATACTCTTGATCAATTTAGAATAACCTAAGAGGTCTAGATTGGATGTCGAGGTGGGTGGTACAATAATTGAGGATTCTTCTTAAATTCTAAGGGAATTTAGATACTCTACCCTTCCACCAAAGCTACAAAAGTGAGACTTGTAGATTATAGTTTTACAAAATTGACACTATTTGATTAAGAATAAGTTACAAAAATTGAGTATTTAAAAATTAATAAGAGGAATGCATATGAGGGCCATGGTAATAAATGTGTTTCTTTGTACTATTTTTATTTAAAATAGCATTTTGTATTTATATTTTTTTAAATTAATATTGTTAAATGTGTTGTAATATTTTTATTTAAAATAGTAATTTGTATTTGTATTTTTTAAATGAATATTGTTAAATGTGTAATTGAGTAAAATGTATTAAATTAATATTCTAATTATTAAGATATTTATTTAAAAATTCAAATTCTCGTGAGTTTTGTTTCATTAAGCTTTACTCTAGATGTTCAGAGAATGAATCTATCTCAAGTCCCAAACAAGATTCTTCTTTCTCTTCTTATTCTATCTTGCACCTTAACAATCCTCCTCTCCTCCTCCTTGCAAAAATATAAACTATGAGGCACAAAGTAGTTGTTGCATATAGGAACATTTAGATATGATAAGAAAAATGTGATACTCTATTGTAATTTTCTCTACAAATGTGATGCCAAGTGTGCCCTAAATGTTGACAATTTCATGGTTAATGTAGTATAAGCTACATGCAAATTTACAGTCTTGTATACAAGATCAAGAAATCTATGCCCAATATCCAACACCATAGAGCAAGACATGTCACCAATTCAACAGGTGCTTCCAAATCTCTCTCAGTGCTAGGGTTGTTTTCTTAGTAAAATTGTTTTTACTGCTCTTGAACTGATGAAAGCCATCTTAGTTGCATATAGGAGCATTTAGCTCTGATAAGAAAAGTGTGATAGTGTTATAATTTTCTCTTCAATTGTTTTGGAGTTGTTTTCTTAATAAACTCGTTTTTAATCCTCTTAAGTGATGAAATCCATCGTTGTTGCATATAGGAGCATTTAGATCTGATAAGAAAAGTGTGATACTATGTTATAATTTTCTCTATAAATGTGTTGGATTTTTTTTCTCAATAAACATGTTCTTACTACTCTTAAGTGATGAAATCCATCGTTGTTGCATATAGGAGCATTTATTTCTGATAAGAAAAGTGTGATACTCTGTTATAATTTAGTCTAAAAATGTGATGGAAAGTGTGACATGAATGTTGGCAATTTTATGGTTAATGTAATATAAGAAAAATAAAAATTCATTTCTTCTACTCATGATCAAGAAAGCTATGTTGAGTAGCCAACACCACAGAACAAGACATGTTTGCCAACTCCATAAAGCTACCAAATCTCTCTAAGTGTTGGAGTTATTTTCTCAATCGCCTTATTTTTACTGCTCTTGAAGTGAGGAAAGCCACCTCTCCATACATTTTTTACTATCTGCACAAAGAACAACAAAAACCAACTTCATATCAACGATACTAAAAAAAACAAGAACATGGTAGACATCAATGCTAAAGAACAATGTGATATTTTGAATATTTTCAAAGATCGTGAAGGAAATAATACATAGGTGACTCAATATGAAGTGATCAAGTTTAAATATGGAGGAATTTCTCCAAAACAAAATTTGATTTTGAAGGTAGAGAATCACGATCTATTTCTTTATTCATGAGGCATTCATGTTGGCATGATCAGAGAAGGTATTTAAATTAACTTCAACATAGGCCTCATGATTTGTAAGGCTCAAGGAAGCAGTATTGCATTAAGATTTCACTGTAACACGGTCCTTGCCTTTTCTTGATATAATTATTTCTTAAATTAATAATTATTTATTTAATATATTCAAATAAATTATTATTTTTTAATATAAATTGTATATACATAACATTTATTGTTATTCAAGTTATGCGAAGAAGTTTTTAAATTCTTTCTCTTCAACTATATCTTATCAGATTAGTATGTTTTCAATCAAGAAGAGGATTAAGAGTTTAAGAACTATATCTTAGATCTGAGCACACGATTCTATTAAAATTTATGAAACAAATTCAATTTTTATAACTTGTATGTTTAAATATGTGATTTTGGAAGCGATGATGACTTCTTTAGACACTTGATTAGTATTGTGGAAGAACTTTGAGTATATCATTAAGGACTGTGAGTAGTTCCTGTAGCAATTGCATTGCTTATAACATATTTTTATATCATTTGTATAAGCTATTGTATATACAGTTCTAACATATTTCGCTTCGACGTTACCTATATGGTGAGTAATTCGTGTAGCAATTGCATTTCTTATAACATATTTTTATATCCTTTGTATAAGCTATTGTATATGCAATTCTAACACATTTCCCCCACGTGTTACCTATATGGTGACTGAGTGATGATGACTTCTTTAGACACTTGATTAGTATTTTGGAATAACTTTGAGTATATCATTAAGGATTGTGAGTAGTTCATGTAGCAGTTGCATTGCTTATGTCATATTTTTATATCTTTTGTATAAGATATTGTATATACAGTTATACTATGATATGGATACAAATTTCCTCCAAGCATTACCTATATGGTGACTGTTGTCCAATTGTTGATATTTAGAGAAATATAATTAAGTGATTGATGGTTTTTTCACATCAAAGCTACTATGATGACCTTTTAACTTAGGATGACTCCTTAGTGTTGAGATTTGATCTCCATGATGAAGATGCATAGATCGCTTACAAGAAAACCGTTTGGCCTATTGATAGTATGTGGTAGTTGTATGAATGGACTGCTTATATTGTCCTCATTGTCATAAGATTCCAACATGGTTAATTTTTTTTTTATAAGTCTATATACAAGTTATACATGTTATGTAGTAAGAAATGTTCTTTAATAATAACAATCACTGAAAGGGGAAATTCTCTCAATACACCCCTCTAGATATAGAAACGTAATATTCTTTTCATTTGGTGACACAAGGAAATTCCAATACCAAAACTCTTTCACATTTTCCCTCACATTATACGAAATTCTATCTTGATAAGGTTTCCTACATAAATTAGCCCAACATGCAAGTTCATCATTCTCATAATATTGAATCCTAATTTTTTAATGCCTCCATAAAATTTTTCTTAATGTTCTATACACTGTTGTTTTCATCGACATCAACCGATTTGATGTAGTTCCTTTTCCAACAACACCTGTCAATAATGCCCTACTAGCACTTATGCCATATTGAGATTGATATTTTTCAATTTTTCCAAGGGTTGATGTGATATTTCTTGATGCCAACTCATTTAACTTCACCTTTTTGGAATTTATAATGCCCAATAGTTGAACAGTATTTCTTATATATTTGTGCTTTAAAAATATATTTAAGATTAAGCTTTTGCTATGATAGATATGCCTTGAAAAATATTTTTGATCGCCCAATTTAATTTATCTTGAACTGTTCATTCATGTATTAGTGGCCTCATTTCTTCAATTTTAGTTGATTCTATATTATCTAGAAAATCTTCATCAAAGGCAATTTCTTGCAACTTCCAATTAATGTCTATGTTTTTCTACTTGTGGTACGATCTTGTTGTAGGTAAGATGTTGTCCCTACATAAAAAATATATAAATTTTTTATTTTTAATTTGAACTTGATATGTACATTGAAAAATTTTAAAATATTAAAATGGTGACTTCATTTGTGTGGTCAATATTGTCATTGACAATTCACTCTACATCTCTCACTTCCTCGTCATTTCTAGATACATCCACATCTCTTTCAAGTTCTCTATTTTTTACTTATACATCTCCTTCATGCTCTCTATTTTGTACTTCCACATTCTTTTAGGCTCTCTATTTTCCTTTAATGTTTTTCTCTTTTATAGTATATTATCATTTTTTCATTTAAAATAAATACATTTTATAATATATATATATATATATATATATATTAATATATTAACGACTAAAATTTTGAACTAAAAATTCTAAGTAGGTGCAGGGTTTTTTATATAGATGCATCACAGTATACTACATTTGGAGGTAAGGAACACTAGCGCCCCTTCAGTTATAATTATATCTAATTATAAAATAATTTTTTTTTTAAATTAATGTATAAATTTGATTGTGAAAGTGGTATTTTTTAATGATATAACTGGTAAAGCTATTATCCCTTTTTATTTTGTTAATGATTCAATTAAGATTAACATTTGTATGTTGTCATGAGAACTTTTTTATTTTTCATGTTAATTACCTTTTATAACTCTAGGAGGTTCTTAATATTGCCTTTGTTTTTCATAAATGGAACTCAATTATATATTTAAAAAGAGGATTATGCAAGAGAATTTTAGGATTATAAAAATTTTGTTTGTCCAACTTGACAATGTGAATGTTTATTTACCTAAAGTTGTCTCCCATGTTCAATACCTCCCAATGAGGTTTGAAGATAATAGGTAATGGAAATTGAACGACATATAAAGCAAATAATTTATAGATCAATAGTTCTATATATCTCACTTGAGTAATCTTTCAATTTGCCATTCAATTCTTTATTAATAAATTTGTTTTACTTAGAAGGGAGTACAATAATTTTGTAATCAATTAATAGGAGAAAAAATATTCACAATATAATTTATTTGAATAAATAGATGTGTGTAAAATATTTTAATAAGAAACTAGATTTGTAATTATAAAATGTAAAACTATAACTTAAATTTGTGAATTTATTTTGTATTTTTTTTATTATGTATATAGAGAAAGACTAAACCAAGTTTGAAGTTAAGAAAATAAACCATAACATAAAGAACAATATCTCCTTCCAAAAATGTTTCCATATTAAAATGACATTCACTTTCTTGTATACCAAGACTATTGTTCCTTATATACAATTTGTGACAAGCATGCAATTGGGGCTAGGATATGTAGATGAACTTGGAGTAAACTCTATTTTTGTTAATAAAATTCTCTTTATTTACATCTATGCTAGATAGATTGTACTTGAATGTATTTAAAATATCTTATTTGAGTTACATGCTCATTTCATGTTTGTTTAGGAGGATTATTAAACATCAAAGGATTTTCACCCCCAATTTCCTATTTCAATATCTATAACAAATTTTTTATATATGTGAACAGATTATGTTGGTTTACATATATGTTTTCACCCGCAATTTCCTATTTCAATATCTATAACAAAATTTTCTCATTGATAACTCTTATCGTCAATATCTTTGAAACTTTCACTGCGTGCTTCCATGGAAGCAAAATTTGTTTTTCATTTCTCCACAATGGCTCCTTCTCTGCAACATCTTATTTCCTCTAGGCTACTCTCTCCTATGCTATTTCCTTACAGCATTTTTTTAACAACATGTGGTGCAATTGCTAGTTTTACATTTAGTAAATCACTCTATTTGTAATATAATACTCTAAGTTTACTACAACTCTCTTAAACAACTTTCTTATATTATTGTTAACCTAAATAATAATATTATAAAATAAAACATTATTTTAATATTAAAATTCAAATTAATATTTAACGAAAGTAATTATAAACTAAAATTAAGAAAACCTAATATTAATATTATAAAACCGAATAATAAAACCTAATATTATTATTATAAAATAGAAATAAAACCTCATATTATTATAAATTTAATAAAATTTAAAATTATTATACAATCAAATATTAAAACTTAATATTATTATATATTAATACTTTCATTAAAACCTAATAATTATTATAAATTTATAATAATAATAATAATAATAAACTTAAATCTAATCAAAATATAACCAAAGAAAGAAATGATTGTATGTTAGAAAAATAACCTCAATTGCGTTGCTACTATGTAGTATTTAAATTAATGTACAATCATATTCACCCATTATAATAACTGAGCCATTTAAATTAATGTACAATCATATTCACCCATTATAATAACTGAGCCATCTTCATGTGGAAGGAGTCAAATTATGGTTACCCTCCCATGTTTCACAATCAAGTATTATTCAAAGTCAATAGCCATTGAGTCAATGGGTGAGCCATTCATGCACATATTGCAAAATGGTAGGATTATCGAAATTGAGTATGGACATCACCTTTAAGAACTTCACTACCCATTACGGGGTAATCCAAAATGGTTTATTGAGAGCCGAGGGTGCATGTATGCCACGCTTATGCCATTTCATAGTATTATTGGAAAAACTATAAAAATAAATAGTAATTTAGGTGGTTTTGGAAATAATAAGTAAGAAAAGAAAATATTTCAAATTTGTGGGAATAGGTTGATTTTAGGAGAAATAAAGGTTGTACTAGCAAATTTTGAAAGGTATGATGCTTAGTTTAATTATTGAACTTTGAAAGATATAAATGAAGTCTTAGATTTGACCAAGGGTTTAGTTTAAATATAGTTAAATTAAAGTGAAAAAAATAAAGATATAAAATAAATTGGTCCATTTTACCATAAAATCTCATATGCAGTGTATCTCATATATGTGGATAAAGTAGTATTTATGCTGTAGATTTCCTTAAAAGTCTTTAATTTAATGTGATTTTTATTTTTTCTCTTTTATAATTTTATTAAAATCACATGATATGGAATAATGTGATCTTTCATTTTATTTTTTAAATAAAAAATGTGATTTTCATTATCATTTTTAATCAAATTTTGAATAATTTTAATATATTAAAATGTTAGAAATTATTAAAATATATTATAATGGTAATAAATGTGAAATAATATGAATTAATTTAAATTTAATAATAAAAAAATTAAATTACTTTTCTATTGTGTAGTATTCTGAAAGTAATAAAGCTTATTATCATAATCAAGAATAATTATCCAATTTGAATATTTTGGGTGATATTGAGAATGGGTATCATTATTCAAATATATTGAAAATGCATACAATTTCTTCTTGTCTTCGCTACAACATTACAAAGCATTGTCTTCTCTAGAGCATTATGATTGTGTGCATGCAACCGAACACGTGTGGATGCGTCGTCTTGGGCATGCTTTTGTTGAGCGCATAATCAATGTGTAAGGTTTTATGCTGGACACAACAGCATGTCTGTTTTCCTCATTAACAAGTATTTAGTAATTATGCTGTAAGGTGTTTTTCTTTGAAAGCAATTTCACTAGTTCTGATTGTCCCTTTATATGAGCTATTGGATCAATGTTAGACGATTGAAATTTTTTTGGCCATTAGATCCACTAACTACCTAACTAACTCACCAATCCCTACTAATGTCTTTTCCACCACCTACCTGACTATGAAATAAAATAGGACCTCTGAGATATTTCTATCATTCAGGTCAGAATCATGCTGCAATTTATATTCGGTTGTATCTTTCTGAAATAAGCTATACCCACAGCCAAGGCAGGTTTCAATGTTTCTACTCTATTATTATTTGCAGAATGTGATTTTGTTTCATGATAATAAAATTATTCTTTTTTTATGAGCTGGATTTCTCATTTGTAATTTTTTTTTTGCTTTGATCCTAAAGTTTTTTTGATCAGTGAATGAATTGATACTTATATAGGTTTAAAATATTCTCAAAATATGTAATGGAGATGAAAATGACAATAATTGATCATGATGAATAATTGATTTTTTGTTGTGCAAAAAACAATGGTGAGAACAGTGGTAGGTGTGATGATGTTTGCCTCCATCTCAACAGTTTCTCTGCATGCTTTTGGGGCTCAAAAGGATAAGAAAAAGCTCGTCGGGATTTCGGAAATGTATATATGATGCCATAGATGCCAACTTATTGAGATAAATATTCTTCTTTCATAATAGAATTATATTTGTCACTGATACATTCTTGACAAGGTTCAATATACGAAGTCACAAATTAATACAATGTTTTTCATGTTATAATAAAGATTTGTTTGTTTTCTCATTGCTACTTTTTATGTTGGATTTCAGTTAATAAAATACAATGGACTAATTTCAAGATTATGGAAACATATTTATATCATTCGAACATATTTTTTTTTTAGAAAGAAAAAAAACTATGGTTTATATAATGTACCAGTCCATATATTCTTCATTTTCAAAAAATCACCTTACAAATAAACTCTTTATAAAAGATATTCATGCTATTCTTCCAGTTTGACTTATCGCCCCATTTTACCCCCAAATTTCTTCAAGATAAAAATGATAGCACATACTTACAGTGTAATCATCTCACAAAATTAACTTCATCACCATTTTTTTTACAGCCTTTATGTCATAGAATGAACTTTAGCGTACCAGCTGTAGCAACTCCTCCAACTCTTGTTATTTATCACCATGTTCATTACCCAGTCCTCTCTGAGCACAATAGGAAACCTTGTGTCGTTAATGACTAAAAACCAAGAAAGGGCCAAACCTTGGATCAAAAAAGTGAGTTCGCAGAATACTCAGGGTAGCAATTGAAACAAGAGTTAAGAGAACATCACTGATCCTGTTGCTCCCTCTCCTTCCAAGTTTGAAAGCTCATAGCGCATCATGCAAAATACTCCAATCAAGCCTTTTTTGGAAACTCTGTCTGCCTAAGAATTTTTCTCTCGAAATATATGTTTGCAATGTATTGTGGCAAATGTTTTCTTTAGAACATAAATGTGCTGCAGCCAATTCAACAGATGTCCAAGGTGGAGCTTGGTACCCTTATTTAAATGGTCGATGAGTACTTTTGAGTCCCCAAACACCCATATGTTTTCAATACACAGTTGCGCAAAAAACCACAGTAATCCCCAACAAGCCAACACTTATGCCCTCATGTTTGACCCTATACCACCATGCCAATAGATCTTGTAGTGACAACTTGGAGACAACATTAACCAGGCACCACACCCGTAGCTGGAATGTTGTGTAGCCCCATCAAAGAAACCCATGGGGTATTGTATCTCCATGGGCCTCATACGCACCAAAAGGTCCATCGGCAATTTTTGACCAATTCTCATATTTTCCCAATTTTGTAAAATGTGGTTAGAAATCCCTACAGGGTTACATGGTACCTCCTCAAAAATCCACTTATTCCGGCCACACCATATGTACCAGTGAAAAAGTGTCGGAATGTTCCTATAATTTATTTTTTTTCTCTGCCACCATTTTATGAAGTTATTGGTATTCTCAAAGGTAGGAATCTGCATCTTAAGGATTTTAAAAATCACCACCATAACATCCTTAGTATAGCTGCATTTATAAAAAAAAAATGTGAATTTTCCATGTCCTCCAGCATGCAGAGTCAACAACACCACGGACCAATCTTCCCCCTCCTTTTTAGGTTCTCCCACGTCAGATTTCTATCCATGTAAACTAACCACAGAAACATTTTCATCTTTAAAGGTGCCGAGTTTTCCCATATACCCTTCAAGGTTCTGATTTCAAAAGCCTTTGATATGTTTGTGATTAACTTATTGTATAAATCCTTAACAATCAGCATACCTTCTCTTGTCGGGCCATTCCAGATCACTCTATCGCCACCCGAATCACAGAGCAAACCTTTACTTCTCAAATCCTCCATGTATGAGACCCACTCAGCCTTCAGCGGTGTTGGTAGCTATAGATCTTCCTCCGATATCCAAGTAGGAATTCCTCTATCGATCTCCTTTTGTAATTTGGCACATGAAGAAAATACCTTTTCCATTTAGGTGACTGATAAGTTCATAGCTGCAATTTACAGTGGATTGTACACCACAGATTCCACACTGGCCAATGAGGATTTTACCCCCATCTCTGAACTTCCAAACAGGAAAATTAGATAACATTGGCCAGCAGTGCATAAACCCATTCTAGATGGTGGATTCCCCCCTTGTTTTTTCCCGTCCCATAATTAGAAGATTCTCCAGATCCTTCGAATCAAGGTACTTGAAACTTATGATTTCACCCCAAATCCCGTCCAACTTCAACCCTCTCCATAAAGACTTCATGAGGAGGGCTTTCCCAAAAGTATTCAGTTCTTTTAGCCCCCATCCACCACATAATTTGGGTTTCATTATTACCTCTCATCTAGCCAAATAAATCTTGTCCCTATCCTTTCTTCCATTCCATAGGAAATTTATCATGACACTTCTAATACTATTAATAATCTTGTTTGGTATAACATAAATATGGGCCCAATAAACCATAAATTGTTGTAAAACAGCCTGAACCAAGATAAGTCTGCCACCACAAGTCAGCCATTTAGAAGTCCATCCCCCTATTCTTTTTTTGACTTTTTCGACCATCCACCACCAATCCTGAATCCCATATTTATTTGGCTTTAAAAGAAAACTTGGGTACTTGAAACCCGAGGTCAATGGAGCCGTTTTGAAGTTGAACATCTCTACAATCTCCGAAGCCAAAACCTTCCTGTCCTCCTCAAAGTAAATATAGTATTTTCCTATGTTTGCCTCCATACCTAAATCATAACAAAATCTATTGAAAATATCAAATAAAACTTGCCAAACATATCTATTGAGCATACCAAACATTAAAACATCATCGACAAAAAAATTATGGCTAATTTCCCTTTTATATGACAACTTAATCCCCCTGAAATTACCAGCAACCACTGCTCTACTAATTTTGGTACTCAATGAATTCATAACCAAAATTAAGAGTAGTGGAGAAAGAGCGCACCCTTGTCTCAGCCCCCACCCAGGCTTAAATAAATTCGTTGCCACACCATTGATGATGACTGCCAAGGAAGAGTTAGTCACACAACCCATAATCTAGTTTATAGAAGCCCTGTCTAAGCCAATCATGTATAACATTAGCCTTAAAAAACTCCAATCAACCCGGTCATACGCCTTGCAAAGATCAATCTTCATGACCATAGCCCGTAGCTTCTTTGTGTGGATCGAATGTATAACCTTCTGATTTGTGGCTACTGCATCGTGGATGCATCTATCTTTTAACAACCCATTTTTCTGGAGAAATGTATCAGGACAACACTCGTTTGAGCCTCTCAACAGATGTCTTTGAAAAAATCTTGTACAACGTGTTGCACAAATAAATCTGTCTAAAATCATTGAACGAAGAGGCCCCATCTTTCTTTGGTATGAGAACTAGGAAGGTTGAGTTTAAAGCCCCTCCCACCATCCCGAACTTCCTAGCCTCCTCAGTCATCTCCGAAATGAGGGGAATGTATAACTCAGAAAAATGGAAGAAGAAGTCCGGGGTCCATCCATCTAGCCCCAGACTTTTATCCAGTTGGAATGTTTTTAAAATAGATAACGTCTCCTTTGAACTTATAGGTCTATAGAAATCTATCAGCTCCCCAGGATCAAACATAATTGGAACATTATTGACAGCCCACATTTGATCACCCTGTGCATCCGACTCTCTTGCTTTAAACAGATTTCGAAATTGTTTCACCGCCTCCTCCTTTATACTTTTCGTGGTGTTATAAGTAGTGTTATTTCCCTCCATCTTCCAAATGGAGTTAATTTTTTTTCCTCCCATTTGCATAAGCATGGAAGAATTTCGTATTCTTATCCCCAACATTGAGCCATAACGCTCTGCTCTTTAGCCTCCATGATTGCTCCTCAATGAGCAATATCCTTATTTTCTCGCTTTCCACAATCTTTAATCTTTCCCAGGTGCCAGCAATGGCATTTGAGTTTTCCCGTTCCTTCAAAAGGGAAACAGTCTCCCACTCAAAAGCCATATAATGGACCTTTTGTTCAAATATTTTCCCTCTTTCCCATTTCTTCAATGCACATTTCAGCCCCCTTAATGTGTACATTAGATAATTAGTCACTGACGTGTCCTTATCCCTTAGATTTTTAATAATGAAATCATTCACCAGAAAGTTAAAATCTGGTTCTTGCAACCACACCCTGTTGAAATTAAAAGGGCGTCCTCCCTTCACCACTTCAAAGTCCCAAGTTAATATGATAGGTCAATGATCAGAGAGCAAAAAATCTCCAATAGATGTGTTCCATATTTCCATCCTGGCCAGTAGATGTGATTTAACAACCACCTGGTCAATCCTCTTACATATCTATGCTTAACGCCTAATACGCCCATTTCCAATTCGGTCTGTTTTCTTTCATTCTCAAATCCTCAAGGTTGTAAGATTTAAACAACGTCATAATCGAGTCAGTCTGTAGGTCTATTCTGCCTTCTGATCCCCAAATCTCCCTATCATGAACAGTAGTGGTAAAGTCCCCTGCCATGATCAAGTTGTCCAGTAATAGAACACCCCAGCATCCCACTTTTTTCCAAAAGGCAGGCTTATTATGATATGGACCATACAAATTTATAAGATGAACTCTATGCTTGAATCCCCGGATATGTCCAGACAGGATGATCCCGCCAAAGAACCCATAAGCTTTGAACGAGGCAAAGGCATGATTCCACATGACAACCTCGCCCCCCAAAAGACCCACAACATCCCGTGCCGCCATGTACCAATCTGATAGTTAAGGTCCTGATTGAGGTGGTGCCATCCATTTAGAGTTCCACAAGATATCCTGCTGAGTTCCATGTGCACCCCGAGCAGTTCGGTCAAGATCTTGTTTCCACCGCGTACATGCCCGCTTGAGATGTCCTGTGTCGTGGCACAAATGACAGCATTACGGAGTGTTCCAATAGTCCAATCGATGCCGAAGGATCCTCCCTTCCCACTCAAGGTCAACCTTTGCCGGCAACCCCCCAGCAAAAGATACCTCGACGAGAATCCAAGAAACTATTTTGTCATAGATCTCGTTGCATTTCGGGTCCAAAACCTACAACTTCCTATATTGTTCCCAATCGTATGTAATACTGCCTACGACCAGAATGGGATGGGGAGACCTATTAACTTCACCCATAAAATGTGAGATTTAGGAGCATTGTCTATCGAGTGGAAATCCACCGTCCACTGGTACAGAGATAGGAACGAACATCCATGAACCTAGGTCTGTAGTAGAATTTCCAGTACATCCTCATCTTTTTAAAAATGATAACAACACCAACCGTTTGGAAGTTGATTGATACAAGGTTTGTAACCAATGATCAAAGTCTAGACTCCCATTAGCTAGGTCTATAGATCAATCTTATTGTGTGATGAAAATTCTCATTTCCCAACCAATGCCCGCGATATCAAACTATCAGCATTCTCCCACATTAAGTCGCTCCCGAAGCTAAGGAGCCGACATTCAATGGCCGACTTGAAAGGATTTTTTGATCGTGTGTGGCCCACATTAGGCTGGAATACAGTCATCTCCACTCGCCCCACACCTTGCAGTGTTCCCCTCACCCTCTCAAAACTAGTAATCACAGGACCACGACCTGTCAATGATACCCTCCTCAAAACAGAAGTGTGCGCAGAGCCAACCCCATATGTCTCAGGTGCAATAGTCTCCGTCGAAGTCATAGAGGGTGGATTAGCAGAAAAAACGCGTTTACCAACAATTTTCACATTAAGTGCCTAAGCTTGCTTGAGAGCATGCACAAAGGCGTCATCAAGGAGCAACACCTCGAGATCATCGCCATACGACGTTCTCAAGTACCCACAAACCCGATATGGCATAAATGTGCCCCACCCACCTTAGTAAAGTGCCATAAATCGGATAGTCCTTAGAGCTCCACTAACCAGTAGCAGTGAATGGTACCCCACATATGTAGCGTATTCCACATCCACCAAGAGACGGCACGAGATCACAACCACCCACTATCTCATTTACTGTTGTTGATCCTTGAGGAAATGTGCACCGACAGAAGTACCATAAAACCACCCCGAGTAGTACGAAGTGGATCGCCCCCAAATAAATGAAAAGATTACCTCCTCTCACCGGAAGAAATTTGAAAAAAACTAACCGATGTGATAATATGATCCCCCTTCCGGAAAACCAGGAAAAATGGTTGTTCCGGAACAAAGTCAGACCAGAACCCCATCCCCTCTCAGGCTTTAGCAAAACAACAGTAAAGCCACTTTCCCAAAATCCACCATCGCTCACAAAGCTGGACCTTCAAGCTCCTAAACGGTCTATATATGCACCATCCACGTTGAAAAAACCATGGACAGCAAACATCCTTAAAGTCGAGGTCAGCTTGTGGAGACTGAAAGAGCATTATCCATTCCCATAGAAGAAGATGAATAATCGACCAGAAATGAGCTCCTCAGTGCATTAAACTTATGCCATCCTCCATGCACTTGAAACAACTATTTTCACCCATCCTCTAGGACGCAACTCAGATCTTCACAAAGAGAATCGTCCACCATCTATGTCTTCCTTGGAATCGAACTTTTCCAACCATTATGGCGGCTGGCTTTTTCCAAGTTCCCAATTTATTGATTTTTAGATCATTAGATATCTGAAAATTTAAAGTGATGGGCATTTCTTTAGTTTGTGAAGGCTCTGTGATCTCCTCACTATGCCTGAGCGCCCATGATTGCTGTGGCTGGAAAAATAATTTGAGGAAATGTTTGTCATGCCGTGTTGTTTTCTCCTAAAGAAAAGACAACTATTCAATATCGAAATTCGAATAGTTAATCTATTTACAAGGTCAAAATATATTGTTTAATATATTTTTTTTCTTCAATAGTTATATTGAAATTTATACGTGATATATAGGAAAGACAGCCGTGCAAATTATTTAGGCCCTTTAGGCTTATAACAAGTTCTTCCAAAAGGACCGCTATAATCTTTTCACGTAATATTATTTTCTTCTAAACATCCTCACCTTTATTTAAATTATTTATTTAAAAAAAAAAATTGGAATCTCATAAAAAAGTTAATCTTTGATCTTTATTACTATCAAGTTCTTTTTGTACTTACCAAGTACATATCGTGATCTTACCTTACCACTATATCATTCGCTCTTGTTTTATCATTAGCATAAGCAATCCTATTTTGACGGAAGCCCTAATCACCGGTTTTCATTACGACCGAAGGGTTTCTTCCAACGCCCCTGCCCTATGCTTCAAAGGACTTTGCATTCAAAACCCTGGTGTGCTCACCCAATAAACGAGCAAAGAAAGCTCATCCAGATTTATGAAGGTGGTGACAAATGTTCCCTTTTTTAATTTCCTCGAGAGAGACAGAGATATTCAAGGCTCGTTGCCTTGTGTCGTGGTCGAACAGGTAATCGTTAAAAAAATATTGAAAAACTAGATTGGTTAATAGAATCTCAAAAGAAATGTTTATAGAAGAATATAATTTATTTCAATGAAATGTTTATAAAAGAATATAATTTATTTCAATGTTTTTGTTGTAAATGTTTTTTATTATTATATTATTTATATATATGTGGAAGAATATAATTCATTTTAATGTTTGGTTTAAGATGTATTTTTTTATTATTTATATGTATGTATATACATTTTGAGTGGGCCAAATAGTTTTATTTTAGTTACTTTTCAATTTAAAATTTGATTTTAATGTTTTTGTTGGAAACATTTTGAGGTTGTTAAATTCATAGTTGAAAATGTTGTCATTTTAACTCGTAAAAAAAGGTGCTAGGATAACACCACTTTTTTGGTTTAATGGTAGATTTGTGAGGATATTTGGACACTTAAGTGTTTGTTGAGAGGTTTAATGTATTTTTAAGTAAAGGTTTGTTTCTTTAATATGGATTTGTAGCTATGTATTGTAATGATCCTAACATGTTCTAGAAATAGAATGATTTGATACCTCATATTCTCTTTGATATTAATGTTTGTAACATAATAGGTCCATCATCTCTACTTAAAGAACATAGAGAATCACTTATTGAAAATCCATTGTAAAAAACTCTCTTATGTACAAATATTCCTTTTTCATTAATATATTGCCTCAAGTGGTCAGCTTAGTTGGAGTTGTCGATTGTTTTCTTCTTAAAAGATTTTACCCACATAAAAATAGGGATATTATGAGCTTTGATTTAGATGTGTGAATGGTTATTTAATTTTTTATCTTGTGTGGAATACATTGTCGAGTTGAAAGTGGTGTCTAACCCTATTTGAATATCTAATGTTGTTATTATTAAAATCTAGAATCTCCATTGCCACATTTCTGGATTCTAATATTGATATTTATATGCATTTTTAGGCTAACTCATTAGTCTAATGAGTTAAGAGTGTTGTTTTTACTTGGAAACACATTTTTTTCATTTAAAAAGGTTTTTGTTTATCCCAAACAACCATTTTTGTTATATGTAAAGATATTTAGGTTTAGTTTTAGAAGTCAGAGAGAAAAGTGGTGAAGGTGGAAATTTGATTCTTATTTTGATGTATATTCATCAAGACCTTTTTCTTTTATAAATAGAATTATATGTGTTTCTCATACATTCTTTACATGGTTCAATATACGAAGTCACAAATTAATATAGTGCTTTTCATTTGTTTTATTGTCGCTAATTTTTACGTTGGGTTTCAGTCAATGAAAGACATTGAATTCATTTTAAGATTATGGAAATAGATTTATATCATTAGAACAAATTGCAGCTGGTTTTTCAAATTTTTAATTTCATATATGAAATTTAAAATAATTATTATTATATTAGTTTGTGAAGGCTCTGTGATCTTCTTACTGTATGATTGTTGTGTCTCAAAAAAAATTTGAGGAATGTATGTCATGCTGTGCTCAACATTATTGTCTATTACTAGCTCAACCCGGAATCATATTACTACCCAAGTACATATAAGTTATAACCATATAATCCTCATAAACTTCTAATCCCCAGAACAGCATAAAAACATAACAGATTCTAGCACCCCAGCAGGTAAGCTGGAAACCGTCCCCAAATAAACAAAACTGGATGTTATGTTTACCTAATACACCGAATATGTTCAGATAAATTACATATAACACAGATACATAGTCATCATTTCAAGAGGTTTTTTTAAGTGATATACTTACATAGTCATCATTTCATCATTTCAAGAAACTTCTAGAGATCCATCGAATATGTTCTAGGAAAGTTTACACAAGGCTCAAGATATACATCATTTAGTTTTTTTTAAGTGATCTACTTACATAATCATCATTTCAAGAAACTTCTAGAGTTCAAATATGTCATGACTCATAACTAGAAAATCAAAACCTAACACAGAGAAGATAGCAAAAATCTGTCTCCACACCAATATTCTTGCAGAAGGTGTCTCGATCGAAGAGTTAACCACTTCGTGGTAACAGTGGGATCAATGAATCCAGAAATATTGTGACATTCTTGCTGGCGTTGACACACTTATGTGCGAGTGGATATTAATTTATTCTCCCCGGTAGATGTAACTTGACTGTTGGTCTGAGTCATCTAACTGGTGGTTGAAGTCATTTTTCTAAATTTTTATACTATTTTATAGTGTTTGTATGTATTTTTATTTAGAATTGAAAATCTTATATTTAACAGTCAAATTATATTTTTTATATTTACGCAGTAAAGCATTATTATTTGAAAACAATTTTTTGAATCAGTTAAATTATATGTTTGAAAACAATTTTTTGAATCAGTTAAATTATATGTTAGAAGATTAAATAGATGAAAAAGACAAGTAATAGCAAATATTTAGTTTACAATACTGTTATGATAGCTCATTATTTATTGGAGGGTTCCTAGAGCTTCTTCTCCTCAAACTGGATTCTATGAAAAAGTAATTGCAAATATTTAATTTACAATACCGTTATGATGGTTCATTATTTATTGGAGGGTTCCTAGGGCTTCTTCTCCTCAGACTCGATTCTCGCCATTACCTCTTTTCCATCCGCCCCCGCAGGACGAAGAGGCTAAAGAAAGCCCTGAGGTACTGAATTATGGAGTAACGTTTGCAGGCGAAGAGGGTTTGGATTTTCTTGACAGTTGTCTTAAGAAACATGTTTTTTTTACGTTGTAAGTGGAATCCAAAGGCGGTGCATCCAAAGCCACCCGATCAACGAAGAACGGTTCATGTGAGGGAGAGAATCCGGAGGGGGCGTACTGGAGTGCATTGGCGCCGAAATTTGAAGACTATAACAGTGTGGTGGCCAACGCCATCGCTGGGGGTTCAGGGCAGATCATCAAGGGTATATTCTTCTACACCAACGCTTATGCCTCTCAGGTGCAAAAAGGCGTAGAATTCGTCAGAAGCCGAGGAACAAAATCTGAGAGCAAAACTGCCCGGGCCTCTGATTATGAAAAGAAAAAGAATACTGACATAAAGATCAGTTCTCGCACTAAGAGAAACATGTAGAGAAACATGTAAGTGTTTTCGTATTCGAGTAGTCTTTAGTGCGACTTTTTGAAGGCTTTTACGGTGACTTTTTTGTTAAAATATATAATTGCTTCCTCATGCAGAAGTTAGACGAAGAGTTAAGTGGAGTTAGTTGAGTTGAGTTACAATTAGATTTGGAGAGCCAGTTAAAGGGTGAGTTAAACGAGCTGATTAAGTTGAGTTATGAGTGACAGTGTGTGCATGTTAATTAGGTTAAATACCCTTCACGGGTTCATTGTTTTCAAGAGAGTAAGAGAGTTTTATGATTCAGAGTTTATGATTAATTGAAGAGCGGCAGCTCATTGTTCGTGTGTGAAATATTTGTGTTATTTGTGTGATTAAATCCTCTGTCTCTCCAACAGATTGATATCAGAGCTAAGGGCGAGCAGAACCCATAAAGAGACCAAAAGCAAAAGGCCGTAATTTTTTAACCCGCAGAGAAGTTCGCACGTATTTAGTGCATCACCTGCGGACCCGTCCGCCACTTCTCTAAGAAAAAAGTGCGGAATTTCGGCAAAATTCCAGTTTAGAACGCAGTTTACTAGTGTCTAGGGTGCGGAACCAGAACGCAGTTTTCGCTCAATCGGGGGTGCGGAACCCTGGTCAATCAAAATTACACGAGCGGCAGTGCACAAGAGACAAAACCGGCCCGTGAACGTCTTCAGAAGGTACATACGTGTGAGCTTTTTCAAAAAAATACATCGACTAAATTGTTTTGATAAGTCACGTGCGTGCTATTCAAAACAAAAAAGAGGCAGAATTTCCATTTTTAAACAAGAGCACGTGAGTTTTTCAAAAAGGGGTTTTTTCTAATAGGTTTTCAAAAGTCATCGTTTGTTTTTTTTTAAAGGCATTTATTACCAAAGATTGTTTATGATCCTTTAAAACAAAAGGAGGATTTTCACATAACGTTTTTAAAGAGAGGGTTTTTTAATAAGAATTTTTTTATATATAAATTTTTTTATATAAAAGATTTATTATATAAAAAAAAAGGGGGGAAAGAAGAAGAAAGATTTAGTGTTTCATTCAAAGATTTTTTTTTTAAAAGAAGGTTAGCAAAGCCTTTACAAAAAAAAAGAGAAATTTAGGTTTTTTTGTCAGAGACAATTTTTTTTAGGCAAGATGGCCACATCAAGTTTTCAGCCACAACTTCCATCTTTCAATGGGAAAGATTACGATATGTGGGCCATTAAAATGGAGACTATGCTAAAAGCGCATGATGTCTAGGATCATGTCAAGTATGGGTTTGCAGAACCTAAAGATGATGCAGAAGAACGAGCCCTCAGTAATGCAGAGAGGGAACAGTGGAAGAAAGATAAGCAGAAGAATGCGCAAGCATTGCTTCTAATCCAGCAGGGAGTCGATCGAGCCGTGTTCCAGAAGATCATGATAACCTCGTCAGCAAAGGAGGCATGGGACACCTTGGCAACAAGCTATCAAGGTATGGCGAAAGTTAACATTGTTAAACTGCAGAACACCAGGAGAAACTTTGAAAGTCTGCAGATGAAGGAGACCGAGGACATTGATTCCTTCATGAATAGGGTCATGTCTGTCGTCAATCAGTTAAAAATCTATGGCGAAGATATTAAAGATCGAACAGTGATCGAGAAGGTTCTTCGATCCCTGTCTACCAAATTTGATGTTGTGGTAGCAGCCATAGAAGAAGCAAAGGACTTGGAAACACTCACAATTGATGAGTTAATGGGATCCCTTCTATCGCATGAAGCAAGGATAGATAGAAATAAGGATTCCACTTTGGAAACTGCCTTCCAAAGTCAAGTCTATATTTCAAAAGGTCGAGGAAGAGGTCGATCGAGAGGCAGAGGACGAGACAACAACTATGGCGGTCACAGAGATGGCCGAGATGATCATGAGCATCAACGTGGAAGCAGCAGCAGCAGAAGCTTTCATAATAATCAAAGGTCTGACAAATCAAAGGTAAAGTGCTTTTACCGCAATAGATTTGGTCATTATGCTCATGATTGTAGGAAGAAGATTGCAGATCAAGGCAATCAGAGAGCTAATGTCAGTACAGAAAATACTGACTCTATGTTTCTAGCATGCAACACCATGCATGCACCGTCTGATAAGGTCTGGCTATTAGACAGTGGTTGCAGTAACCACATGATAGGAAACAAGGATTTGGTTGCTAATTTGGATGTCACAGTGCAGACAGAGGTCAAGTTGGGGACTGACAAGACTGTGGCTGTAGATGGCAAAGGAGTGGTCAACATTGTGACCAAGCAGGGGGAGCCAAAGACCATATCAGAGGTATACTATGTCCCTGGGCTCAAACACAATTTAATTAGTGTTGGGAAATTGATGCAGAAAGGATACAAAGTTATCTTTCAGGGGCAACAATGTGTTATTTTCGACAAATCCCCAAGCAAGCAGCTGATTGCAAAGGTGCAGATGACGAGGAACAGAGTCTTTCCTCTCATTATGAACTACAATGATCAGGTTAGTTCTTTTACAACTGCATGTTCTGATGCGTACTGGTTATGGCACTTTCGGTTTGGACACTTGCATTTTTCCGGTTTAAAATTATTGCAGCAGAAACAGATGGTGAGAGGTCTACCTCCCATCAAAGAACCTGCTAGCACATGTGAGTGTTGTATCTTAGGCAAGAAACACCGTGAAAGTTTCCCGAAAGGAGTTTCTTACAGAGCAAAGAAACCACTTGAATTGGTGCATACCGACTTGTGTGGACCTATGAGGACACAGTCGATTGGTGGAAGTTGTTACTTCCTCACCTTTATTGATGATTATAGTAGGAAGACTTGGGTTTACTTTTTGAAGCAGAAGTCTAAAACTTTTGCAAAGTTCAAAGAGTTCAAAGCTTTGGTGGAGAACCAAAGTGATCGACATATCAAGGTATTGAGATCGGATCATGGTGGAGAATACAATTCGAAGGCATTCCATGAGTACTACAAACAACATGGAATCAGAAGACAGTTTACGACCAGATACACATCACAGCAGAATGGTGTAGCAGAGAGGAAGAATCGAACAATCATGAACATGACAAGGAGCATGTTGAGATCAAGACACTTGTCTAATGAGTATTGGGCAGAAGCAATTGCATGTGTTGTTTATGTGATAAACAGATCTCCTACAAAGAGCGTGATGAACAGAGTTCCAGAAGCAGCATGGTCAGGTATGTCTTACAGTGTATCTCATTTCAGAGTCTTTGGATGTGTAGCCTATGCACATTTGCCTAAGAAAATAAGAGGCAAATTAGATGATCAAAGTGAAAAATGTATATTTACTGGTTATAGTGAACAGTCAAAAGCTTACAAACTGTATAACCCTGTCACAAAGAAGACAATCATTAGCAGAGATGTTGTGTTCAAAGAACAAGAGTCATGGAATGGGACTGTAGACACACTAACCGATGCTCAAACACCATTGATGGAGGATGATCTTGTAGAAGAAGAGGAACAGCAAGAACCAAAAGAGCAGACACCAAACAAAGTCACACCAGCAAGGACTCCAAGATTTTCAGAGCAGCCTGGATCTTCAAGCAGATCCACAGATCAGAGTTCTCAAAACAGCAACTCAAGTAAGAAAAAGATGAGAAGTTTGAAGGATATTTATGATGATTTGGATGTTAGCTCAAATTTTGCATTGTTGGCATTCCAACCTTCTTCCTTTGAAGAAGCAATCAGAGATGACAATTGGGTGCAAGCCATGGATGAAGAGATGAATTCAATTGAAAAGAATGATACATGGGATTTGGTTGATTTACCAAACGATAAAAATCTCATTGGTGTGAAGTGGGTGTACAAGACTAAAGTGAATGAGAAAGGTGAGATTGACAGATTCAAAGCAAGACTTGTAGCCAAAGGATTCTCGCAGCAACCAGGAATAGATTTTAGGGAAACATTTTCTCCGGTCGCCAGATTGGATACTGTAAGAGCAGTCCTAGCGACAGCAGCTCAGAACAAGTGGAAAGTGTATCAGATGGATGTCAAATCAGCCTTCTTGAATGGAATTCTAGAAGAAGAAATCTATGTGCAGCAGCCTCCAGGTTATGAAGTTGAAGGACAAGAAGAAAAATTTTACAAATTGAAGAAAACGCTCTATGGACTGAAGCAAGCACCTAGAGCATGGTATAGCAGAATCGACAGTTATATGATCAAGAATGGATTTTGCAGAAGCAGCATTGAGCCTACCTTATACACAAAGGTAAATGAGCATGGACAGATTTTGATAGTTTTCTTATATGTTGATGATATGATTTTTACAGGTGATCTTGAAATAGATGAATTTAAAGCAGCCATGATGAAAGAATTTGAGATGACAGATCTAGGTCTGATGAAATATTTTCTTAGCATTGAAGTTGAGAAATCTGAAAAAGGCATTTTTATTTGTCAAAATAAGTATGCAACAGATTTATTGAAAAGATTTAGGATGGATAATTCAAACCTGTACCTACACCAGTTACAACAGGTACAAAATTAAGTAAGGATGATGGAGGGGCAGATGTCAATCCAACTCTATTCAAAAGATTGGTTGGCAGCCTCATGTATCTCACAGCTACAAGACCAGATATTATGCAAGGAGTGAGTCTGATTTCCATATTCATGGAAACTCCAAAAGACACACATTGGAGTGTTGGAAAAAGAATTTTGAGATACATAGCAGGAACCAGAGATTATGACATAATGTATGCAAGTACAGAAAAGAAAGAATTGATTGGATATACAGATAGTGATTTTGCAGGAAATTTGGATGATCAGAAGAGCACATCTGGTTATGTGTTCCATCTCGGTTCAAGTGTGATAGCATGGGCATCTAAGAAGCAGCCTATTGTTACACTATCATCAGCAGAAGAAGAATATGTAGCAGCAACTTCAGCAGCATGTCAAGCAGTATGGTTAAGAAGAGTATTGGATGGACTCAAGCAGAAACAGCAAGGATCAACAGCGATATATTGTGACAACACATCAGCAATTGCACTATCCAAGAATAATGTGTTTCATCAAAAGAGCAAGCATATTGATACTAGATATCATTTTATTCGAGAACTTGTGAGCAATGGAGAAGTTCATTTGAAGCTTTGTAGAACGAGTGATCAATTGGCTGATATCTTTACAAAGCCATTAGCAGTAGATTTGTTTGAGTTTCACAAAAGAAACTTGGGTGTGGTAAGCCTAGCTGGGACATAGACCAGCAGGCATGTTTGAGTTGTCATTAGTTATGTTTTAGTTTAGAGGCCGTAATTAAGGGGGAGTGTTAAAATATATAATTACTTCCTCATGCAAAAGTTAGACGAAAAGTTAAGTGGAGTTAGTTGAGTTGAGTTACAGTTAGATTTGGAGAGCGAGTTAAAGGGTGAGTTAAACGAGCTGATTAAGTTCAGTTATGAGTGACAGTGTGTGCATGTTAATTAGGTTAAATACCCTTCACGGGTCATTGTTTTCAAGAGAGTAAGAGAGTTTTATGATTCAGAGTTTATGATTAATTGAAGAGCCGTAGCTCATTGTTTGTGTGTGAAATATTCGTGTTATTTGTGTGATTAAATCCTCTGTCTCTCCAACATTTTTACGGTGTAATTTCTCTAAATTCCAGCAGGAATTTATTGAAAAGAGAAGTTTGATTGCTAACTTTGCACAATCAAAGTGCCTTAGAGGTTTTTGAGAGTGCTGAATCCATATATAGAGTCAAAAGACCAGTTTGAATAACAAAAACCAAGATTTCACCTCAAAAATTTTCGCCAGAACTCTGTATCATATCTACCAACGTTAAGTTATTATAACGAGTGCGGTGAAAGCCAAGAAAAGTAACTAGGTCATTGTAATGAGTTTGTGAAAGACGTCTATACAAATGGTTGGATGTGAAAAAATTATGAATATTTTTTTATTTTTTTCTTCTCTACTCCTTTCCATAAAACTCTAATTCTCTATATTGAATGTTGGCATCGAAAGGGTTAAAAAGCTATCAAAAATGACAGAAGAAATAAGCGAGAATGGGTTGGCGGGGGTGGTCATAGTAAGCGGTGTCGTGAGTGCTCCGGTGCTCAGATCGGAGGCTAGCCAAAAGTTCTTCCGCATGCTACCTGGAGAGGTCCTTCTTGCTTCCTTGGATGCAATCAGTACGTCAATATTTTTCCCATTGTTACCTAAGAATATTTCCAAATAAATGTTCTAATACGATAATAATTGGGTTTCTAATTATTGAATTTCAGACAAGGTCTTAGAAGCTGCAGAAGCAGCTAGGAAGGATGCTCTGTCAGCTGCTTCTGATGCTACAGTTGAAATTGTTACACACAGGTACTACATTTTGGGTTCTGTATGTATATTTTTTTGTGCACATAATTGTTTGTATGTGTGCAGGTTGAAATTGAGAGTATGGATTTCATTTGAGTGCAGGTTTGGGGAGGACGCTGGAGAGGTGGCACATGACACATTTGAAGTTGTTGGAGATGTGATTGGAACTTCTTGGAACGTCACCAAATTTTGGAAGGCTATTAAGAATGCTAGCAAAGCAATCACTACTGCATCCAAATAAATTTACATTGGCTATTTTGTTGGAATTGAATTGCTTCTATTTCTAATACACTCTTCAAGAATGAAGATGATTTTCGATGAATCTAAATGGGATTTAAGTAAAAGCTCTGATTTGGAGTATCAAGGGAGAATCTGGATCGACTATGTGTCAGTTTATTAATTGCACAGTAAAATCCATGTCCTAATATCGTAGGGTTCCTGAAAAAATGCAAGGCACGAAGCTTATTATTTTTCACATCACGATTTTTCTGAGTCGGGTTCGTGAGTCCTAGATGTTTGAAAAATTCAAAGAATATTGCTAACCTTGTTGATGTAGCGTTGAAATTCAAAAAATAACCACAACGTCTTGCAAATTTCCCGTAGTTTAAGACTTAGGGTAAGGTTCATGAGAATTATAAAATCTCTTCCTGTAGATTAAGGTCTTGTTCATGAGAATTATATAGAGTTACAAATTGTAGGAGCGGAGTTTGAAAACGTTGGATTCTTTTGGATTCCTGCCTGGCATGTTGTGAAAAGAAATTTCAATTTAATCTTTGAAATTTCAATTTAATCTTTGAATTGCTTTTTATTTATAATTTACTCTAGGCTCATAAAAATTATATAATTGATTCCCATATGTTAAGGTCGGTCTCATGAGAATTACATAAAAAGAAGAGTTGAGTGAGAAATTGTTTAATTCTTCTGCATTTTCACCTGTAATGTTGTGGAAGGGAAATTTCAATTTCATCTTTCATGAGTATTTATATCTAAATTTTATCTTTAATGATTCTTTATGTTTGATTTTTTTTTTAATTTATAGTTTAAAGTCGAGCTCATTAGAATTAAGGTCTAGCTTATGAGATTTATATAGAGAGGAGCGGACTCAGAAATTGTTTAACTCTTTTGGATTCTCACCTGTAATGTTGTCAAGAGAAATTTCAGTGTTATCATTGACTTAAATATATTATATTAAATGATTAAATTTATTTTTCTTTATATGTTTTTCTTGCCTTCTTGTTAAGTAAGATTGCTGGGTAAGAATGAACGTGAAATCAATATGGTAGGTTTTTAAAAACAAAATAAAAATTGACATCGGGCATAATCATTTTTTCATACTTTTATTAAAATTGACCAAAATCACTATAGATATCACTATAGATATATTGCTTATCAAAATAAAAATTGGGACAGAGCCCAATCATCTTTTCCTACATTTATTTAAATTGGCCAAAATCACTATAGATATCTTGCTTAGCAACTATTGGATCTCTTCAAGAATCTTACGGCTTTCTTTTGCAACAATCATTTTTCCCTACATTTATTAAAAATGACCAAAAACACTATAGATATCTTGCTTAGCAAATATTGGATCTCTTCAAGAATCTTATGGCATTTCCTTTGCAACATATGCTCATGGTGCAATTGCCTTATTTGAAAACAACTCCCCTCACTGGCATTGTGTCTATGTTTGAGCCATTGGATCAATCAAATGTTAGACGATTGAAATGTTTTAACCCATTAGATCCACAAGTAAATAGTTATATCTATATATTTTTTATAATGTTAGTTTTTTTTTTTTTTTTTTTAATAAGTTACATTGAATTTACTTTTGGTAACTTTTAAGTTAAAATGTTGTTATTAAAAATTTGTTATACTTTTATATGTAAATGTAAATAGTTTTATACATGTTTTTTTATAGTATTTTTTTTAATAAGTTAAATTGAATTTAAGTAATTGAAAACATTGTAGCAACTTTCGAATTTTTTTTTCGCTGCTGCGCGCGCGTTCATGGTAGCTCTGCAGCTGCCCTAGCTGTGCCTGGTCGGCGCCCTTCTTCGAGCGGTCTCCTCCACCATGGATCCTGGAGGGGGCCTTGCGGCCTCTCCCCCTTCGTCTCCTGAGCTTGCGGCATTCAACTCCCTCGTTGCAGCTTCGGGTAACCGGCCCTCAACCGGTTCTCAGCAGAAATTCGTGAAAAAACTGGCTAACATCCCCTCGGTATCTTTGCCAGTGGAAGAGACGTGCAAATCTGCATTGAATCTTTGCCAGTGGAAGAGACGTGCAAATCTGCGTTGAATCTGGAAGGCCAGTTTACAGGGTTATGGCCTTCCCCGAAGGCAGTCGACGAATGGGTAAAAAGGAACTGGATCCCTCTGGTTAAGGAAAGCATCAAGAGCCATTTTGTGGGGAAAGGCTTTTTTGTTTTCGTCTTCGACAATGTGGAAGATAGAAGCTTGATATTTTGAAACGGGCCATATTTTATGGGCCCTCAAGGCCTTTACCTGAACAAATGGTCGCCAGATTTCGACCCTGCTCAGGATGTGCCCACGGCGGTGCCGGTATGGGTGCGACTTCCCCATATCCCCCTCCATTACTGGAATCAGAGATCTCTGCAGTCTATTGGCAACGCCTTAGGAAGATACATCGACCAAGCGCCGAGGAAGGATCAGTTTTCCTGTGCTCGCATTTGTGTTGAAGTTGACCTAGAAGTTGGGTTGCCTGAAGCCATCAAACTCACGGTTGCAGATTGGTCACACATCCAGGAGCTTGATTACGAGCAGCTCCCTTTCAAATGTCGACACTGCCACGAATACGGACACTTTGCAAGATACTGCAAGAGAAAAAACAAAGAGCTAACAGAAAAAGAAAAAGGAGAACAATGGAATCAAGTCAAGAAGCCAGCAAACAGCAGACAGAATAACAAAAACAAAGGCAAAGGAGTGGAGAACAAAGCAGGGCAAGAAAACTCAAACACTCAAACCTCAGGAAGTAAGGACAATGCCAGTATAGAAGCGGATAAAAATCCCTTCGAATCTCTAAATCTTCAGCCAGACCCTCCAGAAGTAGAGCCGGATGGTTCAACCCCGATGGACAACATCACCGTTCCAGAACCTGGCATCATCTCAATCCCCTCTTAAGGTAATACCTCTTCCCCCTATTATGCAGATATTATTAAGTCTAAAAAGAAGAATGTAGAAATCACGGGATCCTCGGATGATGAGACCTTCGAGAGGCCATCAAAGAGAGCTGGTAGGAAATCAAATAGAGAAACTAGGGAAGAAGAATCAGAAAGACAAAAAACCCTAGGCAGCCAAGCTACCATTGAGATGACCCTAGGCAGGAATACCAGATTAAGGACTCCCAAGGGAGGTGGACCTACCCCTTCTAGTTTTAAATGATGCAGATGGTCTCTTGGAACTGCAGGGGTCTGGGGAATCCCACCAAGGCAGAAGCAATCAAAGATCTATTGAAATCGGAACCCGCAGACATTCTAATGCTCCAAGAGACAAAAATAGAGGGGGAGCATCTTCTGAACACAAGCAACACCAAGTGGAAATTTGACTCAGGCAAGACAATCAGTGCAAGAGGCACAACAGGAGGGATAGGTACTTTTTGGTCTCAAAAACTCTTTTCATTAGAAAGATCTCATGAATCTCAACACTGGATTTTTACTGAACTTCGACATAAAGCAAGAAATCTAGTGCTGGCTTTGTTTAACTTATATGTTCCTGTACATTATGATGAAAAGAAAGAGTGCTGGAAATCACTCTCAAATTACCTAGAGCTGCATAATCCTCAGAACGTAATTTTAGGAGGTGACTTGAACATAGTTTTGGATCCTAAAGAGAGGAGAGGCGGGAGTTCTTCGAGGGACCCCTTCCTCCCCATCGTGGAAGACCTTATTCTACAGTGGGATCTTGTAGACTTCAAGCCAGTCAAAGGAGAATATACTTGGTCCAATAACAGAACTGGAGGAGACCACATCTCAGCAAGGTTGGATAGGTTCCTCATCAGCAGCTCCATTATGCTGGACAACAGAATTGTTTTAACCAAGATCCTCCCAAAACTCACTTCAGATCATAAACCAATTCTGCTATGTATAAAGGATGAAGAAGATTTAGGCCCTTTACCATTCCGCTTTAACCCTCTCTGGGCAGGAATAGATGGGTTCCACGAAACAGTTCAATCTGCTTGGAGAATAGAGGTTACGGGCTCTCCAAGTTATGTGTGGGAGCAAAAGATAAAAAGCACAAAAAAAGCCTTAAAAGATTGGATCAAGAAAGCTATTAAGACTCCCACCAGCCAGAGGAAAGAGGTTGTTCTACAGTTGGCATATCTACAATTTGATATGGAGAAAAAAGACATCTCCCCAGCAGACCTAACAGAGGAAAACGTTGCCCAAAGGAGAACATACAATTCATTTAGAAATGAAGAGGAGCACTGGCGACTGAAGTCTCGCAGCCTCTGGCTTAAAGCTGGAGATAGAAACACTGCTTATTTTCACAGACAGTACAGGGCAAGATTATCAAAAAACCATATTGTTGAAATCACCTTAGCCAATGGCCAGGTGTGTAAAGGTTTTGAACAAGTTAAGACTGCTGCCGAGGATCACTTCCATAATCTTCTCTCTACAGAAAGGAATGGGAGTGAGGAGGACATCAATGAATTTCTGTCAAACATTCCAAAGCTTGTCAACTCCGATGACAATTCCTCCCTCTTGAATTTGGTCTCGGAGGAAGAAATCTACAGGATAGTGTGGTCAATGGAGCCGGATAAAGCACCAGGCCTAGACGGATTTTCAATCCATTTTTACAAAATATGCTAGGCGCTAATCAAATCTGACCTTCTCAAAATGATTCAAGGTATCATGAGAAAGGCTAAGGTGGGTGGTGGAATTAACTCCACATTCCTTGCACTAATCCCCAAGGAAGCAAACCCTGGTTCTTTTGACAGATACAGGCCAATCTCTCTATGTAATGCCTCCTACAAGATTATGGCCAAACTTCTGGCAAATAGACTAAAACCCCTTCTGCAAAAATTGATCTCTCCAGCTCAAGGAGGATTCGTGAAAGGCCGTCACATTCTGGACAATGTCATACAAGTTCAGGAAGCTCTGCACTCCAGCCACGCTCGGAAAGAACAAGGTATGCTTATTAAATTAGACATGTGTAATGCTTTTGATAGAGTTAATAGATCCTTCCTGTACAGGGTTCTCTCCTCCTTCGGGTTCAGCCATGACTTTATAAATCTGATCAAAGCCTGTCTAGAAAGGACATGGATTGCTCCATTGGTTAATGGCAGACCGGCGAACTTCTTTCTGGCCACCAGAGGGTTGAGGCAAGGCTGCCCTCTCTCCCCATTCCTCTACATTATCATGGCGGATTCCTTGAGCAGAAATCTCACCAAAGAAAAAAATAATGGAAATATCCCTGGCATTAGAATTGCAAATGGCATCGATCCAGTGAATCATGCCTTCTTCGTTGACGATTTGATCCTGCTTGGGAGGGCCTCTGCTAGAGTGGCAAACTCCTTCAGAAACACTCTTCAGAAGTATTGTAGTGTTTCAGGAGCGCTCATAAGCGAAAAGAAGAGTGCTGTATATGGTTGGAACACTGACCAATACACTATTGAGAAAATAGCCAACGATTTGGGTTTCACTGGCTTTGCAGAGTGGGACAAGTTGAAATATCTGGGGCTCCCAATCACATTAAGAACCAACAGGAATCATCTCTGGGAGGAAGTCATTTCTAAATTCAAGAAGAAGATCAGTTTGTGGGGAGGATTCTGGCTCACCACCGGGGGAAAACTCATACTTATCAAGGCTGTCCTCTCAGCTCTGCCCACATACCAGGCAGCACTGATGTTAGCCCCAAAAGCAATCTCTGATCAGATATCCAGACTAATGCGAAATTTCCTGTGGAAGGGCGGTCGTGGCAATCAAGGCAAGTTTCATTTAATCAACTGGGAAATCGTGAAACGCCCCCTTTTGGAAGGTGGACTGCAAATTCGTGACCCCCAGAATGCCAATCTGGCTTTGGGCTGCAAACTCCTGTGGCAATTAATCGACAATCCTCTACATCCTATCAGTCGAATCTTCAAGATCAAATATTTAAAGAACCGACCTCTCTCCTCTTTCACAGTTGACAAATCACCAAAAGGCACGCATGTATGGAAGCTTTGCAGCAAAGGCATTAATTTTTTCAGAACTCATCTGTACAGAGTACCAGGAAATGGGAAAAACATAAGGATCTGGAGAGACAGCATTATGGGTCACTCTCCGCTTGAAGATTCCAACGACTTCAAAGAGTTAAGAGTCTGGTTTAAAGCGAAAGGAATAAGGAGGATCGAAGATATATCGGAATGGGACACTAATGGCAATTGGCAGCAATGGAATTTACCCAAGCCTCCAGCGCAATTACAAAACCAGCTCGCTCCTTTTAAAAGCGCCATCTCAGACTTCACCCCGGTGCATAAAGATGAAGCATATCATTAGGGATGGGGGAAAACAGGGATCTACACAGCAAAGTAAGGATATCTTAAAATTCAAAGTAAAAAAGACTCGTCTTATCTGGTGACTGTTTGGAAGCTGATATGGGACAGATTTAGTATACCCAAAATTAACTTTTTCTTCTGGATCTTGTTCCAAAACAAAATTTTGACAGGAGAAAACCTGAGTAAGAGGAATATTGTTGGCCCCCATCGTTGTGCTCTATGCAAAGCAGCGCTGGGAACTTCAGGGCATTTGTTTCTGGAATGTGATTTCGCGAAGGAGGTTTGGTCCTTCTTTCTGGTTGGACTGAATGTGCATCCACCTTCTCAAGGAGAGATAGACTCCATGTTTCTCTCTTGGAATTCTGCTTACCCACATAAAACTGCTAGCAATTCCATATGGCACAAGGTGTGGACAGCAGCCCCCAAATATGTGTGCTGGAAGATCTGGCTGGCCCGAAACGAAATCATCTTCAGCAATAAAGAAACGACGGCAGATAAAGTGGCGTACCAGGCCAAATCCCTCCTAATTGAGACCTTGATTCACTCTCAGAACAAAGAGGATAACACTCTTCGACCTGATGAAAGGACGTGGCTGGCTCCCTTCACCGGCTCGATTATCTCTCCTGCAATACTTCGCCCTGCCTACGTGGAACATTGGCAGATTCGCATGTCGGAGGACAAATTCCACCAGTGGTGGAAAGCTCAAGGCAAGATTTCAGTCTTCTTTGATGGTGCCTCAAAAGGCAACCCGGGAAGATCCGGTGCTGGTGGGGTGATTTACTATCCAAATGGGAACAAAGAGGAATTTAGTTGGGGTCTGGGGCTGAAATCCAATAATCAAGCAGAAATTCTAAGTTTATGGAAAGCATGTCAAATTGTCAGAAAAGAAAATCTAAGCGAAATAATAGTCTTTGGAGACTTAGAGGTGTTGATAAAAGCTATAGCTAGCAAGAAGGGACTCAAGAATCCGGTGCTCAACAAACAATTAGTAAGAGTAAACAGAATACTGAGGATCTTCCCCTCAGTAAATGTCTTCCACATTCTCAGAGACCTCAACAAGGAAGCAGATAAATTGGCCAACATAGGCTGCACACTTCAAGAAGGAATGATAAGCTTAAATGCAGAAGCCCCGTATATGTCCATTATCCCTTAAAAGGCTAATGGAGGCCTAGCTGTAATGGCTGTTGTAATGACGGTTCTGGTTGAGATTCTGATTGTATTGGCTGCATAGGCTCTGCCCTATCAGCGTTTTTTCTATAAATATAATATAACCGTTCTAGTTTTTAAAAAAAAAAAAAATGAATTTAAGTAATAAAATAAAATAATAATAAACCATAAAAACAGCCCATGGTTAGTTTATACATGCTTTTTTTAGTATTTTTTTTAATAAGTTAAATTGAATTTAAGTAATAAAATAAAATAATAATAAACTATAAAAACAACCCATGGTATTGGCCCATGGTATTCATGTGGAATATAGTTTATTTAAAGGAGGAAATTAAGATGGCCTAGATCAATCTTAACTCTGGATCCAAGAGCCAAGAGGGATCAAATGTCTTTATATGCAAACCTATTTTACAGTAAAAAGAGAATTGATCCCTCTGATAAATAATATATATCTAAACTAACTATTTAATAAAATTATTTTTAATTGTTTATAACCATTATTCTTTTAAAATTTTACTTAATAAAATGAATCGAAATTTTCATACATCCAAATATACATAGTTTTTATTGTTCTATATTATTTTTGTTACAACTATTTTATTATTGAAAAAATACATGGTTTTTTTTTTTTTTTTATATTATTTATGTTACAATTGTTTTATCATTCATGAGTAGTATTCTTAATATATAAAAAGTTAAATTAATAATGAAATTTTTTAAAATATGTGATATTTTTTTTTCTAAATTATTTCACAGGACATAATTTATCTCAAGCAATAATGATGACTGTTTATAATTCTCATTTCTTAATTAACACTAAATTTACCTTTAATTACTTAATTGTAATAGTGTAACTGTATACATACTCTTTCGATTTTTTTTTTTTTAATCAATATCAAATTTCTTCTTTTAAGAAAAAAAAAACTATATACATATCTTAAATTACCTAATTGTGGCTAAAAAAATTACATGTTTTTTACTTTATAATCATAAACTAATTTCACATTATATGATGTCAAACTTCCTCAAGTTTTTATTCTGAAATTTTTAACAAAACTTTTCACTACATAATTTTAGCTTTTATAATTTTGTTAAGAAAAAAACTATATACATATCTTTAATTACCTAATTGTGGCTAAAAAATTACATGTTTTTTACTTTATAATCATAAACTAATTTCACATTATATGATGTCAAACTTACTCAATTTTTTATTCTGAAATTTTTAATAAAGTTTTTCACTACATAATTTTAGCTTTTATAATTTTTTTATTTTTCAATTCCAAACAAAACTTACAAAAGAAAAAACCCACTCACTCCTTCCTCTAGATTATAGTTTTACAAAATTGACACTATGTGATTAACAATAGAGTAAGTAGAGACAACCTAAAGGGTTTTTTTGTATATGTTTTATCATAAGAGTTCCCTCCATCCAATATATATTGTAGATTCTTCTGAAGAGAGAGTGTATTCTAGTTTATAACCTAATCCACAATCAAAGAAAATGGCTAGGGATTTCACAAGTTATTAGTTTGTAACATGATCCACAATCAAAGAAAATGGCTAGGGATGTCACAAGTTATCATTCACACAGTTATTTATTGAAGTTCATAGTTGAAATGGATCCTATTAGATGCATGGTGGCCAGAGACACTAAAAAATTCAAAATATATATTGAAGTTCTCAGTTCAAATGGATCGTATTAGACGCATGGTGGCCAGCGACACTAAAAAATTTAAAATAGATATTTGTTACCCATGCTGGGGAGATCACAATGTAAAATCAAATGTTCTTGTGGTCTTTTTAAAGGGTTCATAAACAAAACAGACAATTATAGTCTTTTTAAAGGGTTCATAAACAAAACAGACAATTAGAAAGTCAATATTGTGGTATAATCATTGTGACAAAAAAAAATCACATTAGCTCACAAAATATATCTAATGCTATAAGGATCTAAGGTGATAACAAAGTTTTGAATCATGATAACTAGGTGACAACCAAAACTAAGTTTTAGCCACAAGAAAAAAATCACAACAACTCACAAAATAAATTGATGTTGCAAATGAACTAATGTTTGTGACACGTCTGTAAGAGTTTCTATTCATAAATTTCTTACTCATTTTGTCTCGAGATTGCTAGATAATGGTGAAACAAATACAGTGCTAATCCAAGTGATCCAAAGAGGTATTCATAGCCAGCTTCGAAAACCAGGAATGAAGATGCTTCTAATTTTCAATGAAGTAGTCTTCAAAAGTTCCTATCTCTATTTTAATTACATAAATATATTGAAAACCAACTGATATTATTTACTTCAGTTGTTTTATTTGGACGTGTTGCAAGCTAATATTTATTGCTATACAAGTTGTGCATCAAATTATTATGTAATGATTGTGACAAGAAGTTTTTAAATTATTTCTCTTTAGATATATCTTATCAGTTTAGTATGTTTTCAATCAAGAAGAGGATTCAGAGTTTAAGAACTATATCTTAGATTTAAGCACGTGATTCTATTAAAATTTATGAAACAAATTCATTTTTTACAACTTGTACGTTTAAATATGTGATTTTGGAAGTGATGATGGCTTCTTTAGACACTTTATTACTATTGTGGAAGAACTTTGATTATATCATTAAGGACTGTGAGTAGTTTACGTAGCAGTTGCATTGCTTATAACATATTTTCATATCCTTTGTATAAGATATTGTATATATAGTTCTAACACATTTCCCCGAGACATTACCTATATGGTGAGTAGTTCATGTAGTAATTGCATTACTTATAACAAATTTTTATATCCTCTGTATAAGCTATTGTATCTATAATTCTAACACATTTCCCCCAGGTGTTACCTATATGGTGACTGAGTGATGATGGATTCTTTAGACACTTGATTAGTATTGTGGAAGAACTTGGAGTATATCATTAAGGATTGTGTGTAATTCATGTAGCAATTGCATTTCTTATGAAATATTTTTACATCATTTGGATAAGTTGTTGTATATACAATTATACTATGATATGGATACACATTCCCCCCAAGTGTTACCATATTATGACTTTTTTCTGATTGATGATATTTAGAGAAATATAATTAAGTGATTAATGGTTCTGGAACATCAAAGTTACTATGACGACCTTTTATATTAGGATGACTCCTTAGTGTTGAGATTCGATTTGCATGATGAAGATGCATAGATTTCTTCGCAGGAAAACCCTTTTGCCTATTGATAGTATGTGGTAGTTGTATGAATGGACTGTTTATATTGTCCTCACTGTCATAAGATTCAACACGATTTTTTTTTATAAGTCTGTATACAAGTTATAAATATTATGTAGTAAGAAATGTTCTTTAATAATAACAATCACTGAAAGGGGAAATGATCTCAATACACCCCTCTAGATATACAATGTCTCATGATATTCTTCTCATTCAGTGACACATGGAAATTATGATAACAAAACTCTTTCACATTGTCGCTCACATTATACGAAAGTCTATCTTGATAAGGTTTCCTACATATATTAGCCCAACATGTAAGTTCATCACTCTCATGTTATTGAATCCTAATTTTTTAATGCCTCCATAAACTTTTTCTTAATGTTTTGTAAATTATTGCTTTCAATGACATCAACCGATCTGATGTAGTTCTTTTTCCAACAACACCTGTCAATAATTCCGTACTAGCACTTATGCCATATTGAGATTGATATTTTGCAACATTTCCAGGGGTTGATGTCTGCATATTTCTTGATACTAACCCATTTAACTTCACCTCTTTGGAATTTCTAATGCCCAATAATTGAACTATATTTCTTAGATATTTGTGCTTCCGAAATATATTTAAGAGTTAAGCTTGTGCTATAATAGATATACCTTGAAAAAGATTTTTTATCACCTAATTTACTTTATCTTGAATTGTTAGTTCATGAATTAGTGGCATCATTTTTTCAATTTTAGTTGATTCTATATTATCTAGAAAATTATCATCAAAGACAATTTCTTGCAACTTCTAATTAATGTCCATGTTTTTCTACGTGTGGTAAGATCTTTTTGTAGGTAAGATGTTTTCCCTACATAAAAATATATATATAAATTTTTAATTTTTAATTTTTAATTTGAACTTGACATGTACATTGAAAAAAATTAGAATATTAAAAGGGTGACTTCATTTGTGTGGTCAATATTCTCATTGAGAAGTTCCTCTACATCTCATTTCCTCATCATTTCCAGGTACAACCACATCTATTTCAAGCTCTCTGTTTTGTACCTATACATCTCCTTCATGCTCTCTGTTTTGTACCTCCACATTCCTTTAGGCTCGCTATTTTCCTTTGATGCTCTTCTGTTTTATAGTAGATCGTCATTTTTTTTCATTTAAAATAAATACATTTTATAATATATTGTTTCACTAGTATTAGTATATATATATATATATATATATATATAGTTATTAACTACTAAAATTTAGAACTAAAAATTCTAAGTAGGTGCTGGGATTTTTATATTGATGCCTCACACTATACTACATTTGGAGGTAAGGAACACTAGCTCCCCTTCAATTAATGTGCCCTAATGTGTTAAATCTCTATGCAATTCACCAAATCCATTTAGTTCCTACTTAGTCTTATTTTTCAAAAAAAAAAAAATTATTATCTTCAAATATATATCTTAAAAAATACAATTGTAATATTCCCAATTAGCCCAAGCTAATGGGAATATACAATTTTGTTTCATGAATAAAAATGTAAAGGAGGATCAATAAAACTACTAATCAGCAAAATAAATCAATGCCACATGTGAACATGGACAAATCTGGACTATTTACATAAGCACACTTAGGTGTGAAAGAGACTGGAGCACTTGACCAAGTCAACTAGGACCAAATCAATAGCGCTGTCTAGATACAATGAATCTCCTAGAGGTACAATGCAGTTTTAGTTGGAGGCTTCTCATGTGAATACAGCTAAATCATTGAGATGGTTTAGGGTTTGACAAGATTTTCATCCTATAAGAGGAAGAGGAGGACAACAGAAGAAGGTTGTTGATTGTGCATATTTATGAATATATTGTTTGTTCAGACATATATCATTCTTTTTTGTTCAGTTGAGGATAGTGCTGCTTAGCACTTGGGTGTTCCTATGCGGGAATCCCACCTCTTCCATTGAGGAATTCTTGGAAGAGTCTTGTTGATCTCATCCACTATCAGGCATTTTTCCAAGCTCATCTTCCAACTACAACGCAATTCCCTATTGAGGGTTTGGTTTTCATTGCAAGCTGCAGCAAGTGGAGGCTAGATCTGCTCAGATCTAGGCCATTTTAGGGCCTCTTTTCACTGGGAAAGTCTTCTATCCCATGGAAAAGAGAGTTATAAACCTTTGGAGCTGATATTTTATATATTGGCACCAGGCCAACCCAATGCTTCAACCTACAGCGCAGTTTCCCTTCCAGGATTGTGTTATTTGCAAGAAGTTGCAGGGTGTTTTGACCCTCTTTTTGGGGAGAGATATCTAGTGTTGGGGCATTGCCCTTCACTATGGTGATCCATGGATTAGATTGTTGATCCATGTTCTGTACAGATCTGATCTGCCTCTATTGTAAACATCTTCAAAAATTTCTGAATACTAATGCAGATCTGCTACTTTGATCTCAAATCTACTCTTTGTATTGCATGTTTTGCTCAAAACCCCAAGGGGATCTTGTAAAGGAGCCTTTCTAGTGTACAGATATGAAATAGATATGATCTTTTGTACACAGATCTGCTCTAGATCTGGAGTGTAATATACAGCTGCTGTAGCTCTCATAAATAATGTTGTCAAGCTATTTTGCAGTCAATACATGTGTTGTAGCCCTCTTTCTTGAGGATTTTCTTCTATTTTGTCTTCTACATTCTGTTGTATACTACAAGGGCATCATTATGGATTTGATTTATTGCTATATATATAAAATTTGGTCCCTCTTATTGGTCTCTTGCTCATACTCTCAAAACTGCATTATTTCTGAAGCAGTTTGTTGCATATAGCTGCAACCCTTCTCTTTGGGTGTTTTCCAGCTATACTAGATGGTGGGAGGTCTGTTTACCTCACCTAGTTTGATTTTTTTTTGCTCTCCTTTTGGATATAGACACTAGATCCACTGATCTAAGGGATCCAGGAGCTGCAAACTCATTTCAGTGCACAAATTTCTAAGGAGTACGTTATTTCAACAGGCTTTGTTGCGCATTCCATTTTGGGATACTACAACAATTGGCGCTCAGATATGTAGATGAACTTGGAGTAAACTCTATTTCTGTTAATAAAAATTCTCTTTATTTACATCTTTGCTATATATATATATTGTACTTGAATTCATTTAAAATATCTTATTTTAGTTACATGTTGATTTCATGCTTGTTTCGCAGGATTATTAATCACCAAAATATTTTCACCCCAATTTCCTATTTCAATATCTATAACAAAAATTTTATATATGTGAACAGATTATGTTGGCTTACATATATGTTTTCACCCACAGTTTCATATTTCAATATATATAACAAAAATTTTTGGTTGATAGCTCTTATAATCAATACCTTTGAAACCTCCACGACCTGCTCCCATGGAAACAAAATTTGTCTTTCATTCCTTCACGATGGCTCCTTCTCTGTAACAACTTATTTCATTAGGTTGGTTTACATATATGTTTTCACCCACAATTGCCTATTTCAATATCTATAACAAAACTTTCTGGTTGATAACTCTTACAATAAATAACTTTGAAACCTCCATGACCTTCTTCCATGTAAGAAAATTTTGCCTTTCATTCCTTCACAATGGCTCCTTCTCTGCAACAACTTATTTATTATAGGCTACTCTTTCCTATGCTAAAGCCTTACGGCATTTCTTTTGCAACATATGGTGCAATTGCTAGTTAATAATTAATAAAGTAATTATTTCATAAGGCATTCCTTTTTGAAAACAACTTTTGCTTCCATTGTGTTTCTATATGAGCCATTGGATCAAATGTTAGACGATTGAAATGTTTTGGGCCATTAGATCCACTACCCCTTCATTTATTCTCTACTAACTACTTAACTAACTCACCAAGCCCTACTAATGTCTCTTCTACCTCACTATGAAATAAAATAGAACCTCTGAGGTATCTCTGTCATTGCAGGTGGAAATGCCGCATCCTTGCTATGTATGGGGCATCGATGTAAGACCTCCAAATTTTTATTACAAGTATCTGCCTTATAATTTCGGCAAAGAAATGTATGCTTAATTATAATTCTATGTATAATTTCGAAAAAGAAGTGTATGCTGAATTATAATTCTATGTTCTAATTAAGTTTATGCAGGGTCACATTTAAGAGAGTGACAAGAAACAGATCGACAAAATTTCTCAGGTTTCCCTTATGCCATAGCTCTACTAAATTCTCTTCTCTACTCATGGTATGGATAGCCTATCATTAGTAATGGCCAAGACAACATCTTGGTGTTGACTATCAATGGGGTCGGAATCATGTTGGAGTTTATATTCCTTTGCATATTTCTCAAATATGCTATACCTACAGTCAAGGCATGTTTCAATATTCCTACTCTGTTATTATTTGTTCCTTAATAATAATATGCACCGGATGTTTAGAATTTCTACTATGCACTTTAAAATTGGTTGTATATATCAATTTAAACCACTCTCTATATGTTTTTGTTGGGTTCACAACACTTATATGTGATTCTACTAAGTTTACACAATAGGTCAGGATATTTATCTTTGTAATAGATTTTCCAATGGATTTTTGAATGATCTACATATATGATTAAATGGGATCTACATAATACATGCCCGACATGTATTTGTAGAATGTGATTTTGTTTCATGATAAAAAATTATCCCCTTTTATGAGTTGGATTGAATTGGATTTATGATTTGTAGTTAGTTTTTTTTTTTTTTTAATCCTAAAGTTGTTTTGACTAGTGAATGAATTGATACCAATAATATAGGTTTAAAATATTCTCAAACTCTGTAATGGAGATGAAAATGAAAATAATTGATAATGATGAATAATTGATTCTTTGTTGTGCATAAAACAATGGTTAGAATAATGGTAGGTGTGAAGTTGGTGATTTCCTCCATCTCAATAGTTTCTCTGCTTGCTTTTGGGGCTCATAAGGATAAGAAAATGCTCGTCGGGATTTCGGGGATGGTTTTCACTGTGGTGATGTATGGTTCTCTACTCTCCGATGTTGTAGGTATCGAACTCGATCCAATGCCATTTTGTCACACTCGTCACTTATCTGCATCAAATGCATCTAATCTGCATCAAATGTGCCTTGACATTACCCGCACTATGAAATGTACAAAAGTGTTCGACGATAGAGACAAAAAGTGTGGAGTATATGCCCATCCATTTCTATGTGTTCGCACTCATCAACACTCATTTATGGATTATTTACTTCCTTGTGGACAACAACCTCATCCTAGCTTTAACATCACATATAGCACTCTTTTATGTACAGTTGCAGATACGTTTTATGTACATTTGCAGATATGTTTTTTTAGTTTTTAATTTATAGCACTCTTTTATGTACATTTGCATATATGTTTTATGTACCTTTGTAGATATGTTTTTTTAGTTTTGAATTTATGTTGATTGTAAAATATGGGAATATTTAGAAAATTGATGGTGAGGAGAGAGGTTAATTGGTTTACCTTTCAGATTCTAAAATATTTTTAAAATCCACAATCCACAAAAGATGACTTCTGTTCAGAGCATAGTTACCAAATTCCATGGAATTGGCCCAAAATAAATACAGAAATTCAGTGATACGGTTCGATTCATAGATTAATATGCAGGTTTCAATACGCTTCGGGAATATTGAGTGATCAAATATTCACTCAAATATTTTTTTTAAGAAATTTACAAAAAGGAATAACTTGATTAGCTTGATTATCAAATAAAGCCCATAAACTTATTTCGCTTTTCCCCTCTAACCATATTAGAAAAATGATCATAATATCTATTAATCATAGTCATTTCATTGTCCATATTCACACAAGTCAAATTTTTAAATGGGGTAAATAGTCTCAATTCTTCATGTAACCATGGTTTGACATATTTTTTTTATTGGTTACACACTCATTGGTGGAATCTATATCATGAATACATGTAGGACATAAGAAAGATAAAAAAAATTATTTTATTTTAGTATATACTTGTCATATTTTCACTTCTAATGGAGTGTAAACATCTTGTTCCAATTATTTCATCGCAATTATGTGGAAACGATCTATCAAACTCACCCATCACAATATTCCAAAATTATTCACTTCACAAAAATCTCATGTAAGTAAAATTTTGTGAAATAAATATATTTTTGATAGAAAAACACAAACACATACATATATTTATGTCCATCTATATTCTTACCTATGCACATGAGTCATCCTTGGATTTGATACATGGCTTAAATTTTGCTTGAACCAGTTAGCAACATCATATGAATCTACAAGTCAAGAAGTAGAGTGATTCAATCAACAATCATCATGGATGTATAAATGGTACTCTTTAATCAATTCACGATTATTTTTATGATTAATCACCAAATGATTTTCACCTCCAATTTCCTATTTCAATATTTGTAACAATGTTTTTATATATGTGAACATATTATGTTGGTTTACATATATGTTTATTGATGACTGTTTGGTGATACATGAGGGTTAATCCCTTGGAACTGCCTATTCTGTGCATCTTCCCAGCATTTCAGGATTGTTTACCTATTGATCACTCTTATCATCAATATCTTTGAAACCTCCAAGACATGCTTCCATAGTAGCAAAAATTTCCTTTCACTCTTATCATTAATATCGTTGAAACCTCCACGACATGCTTCCATAGTATAAAAAGTTTCCTTTCATTCCTTCACGATGGTTGCTTCTTTGCAACATATTGTTTCTTCTAGGCTACTCTTTCCTACACTACTGCCTTACAAGGTTTCGTTTGCAAGATGTGGTGCAATTGCTAGTTAATTGTGTTTTAGCACAAATTAATGTTTGCCAACATCGAGACTAAAGTTGCCTTCACCTTCTCAAAAATTTCTTTTAGCACAAACGATGGGATGTGATTCTCCAACATGAGAATGTCGCACTTTTTATTGCTACCATGCTCACCACTAATCATAATGGCCAAATAAAAATTGGAGCAGAAAGAAGGAATCTACCATTCTCATCACAATTAATTTATTACAGAGTATTGCCCACCAGATCCTCCATGTTCGTCATAAGGGATGGAATTTGACGGGGTGATTTGTCCGTTAAATACAACTTGAAATTTTACATCAAAGTTATTTTTTGTTGAAACTGTGGAAATTGGTAGGGAGGTGTGAAAACCGTCAAATTTGACGGTGAGTCTGTTTTGAAATTCCAACCCTACTCATAGTATTCATTGTTGTCACTGTTAGATGTGATTTGTGCCAGCAGTGTTCACTCGGTCAGTATGGATATGACATTCAGTGAAATCATTGTGAAATAGGATGAAAACCAATAAAATTCAAGAAAAATATAAAAGAAAAATATTTAAAAAAAATATTTTTATTTTTGTAATGTTCACTTTAAACCTTTTTAATTTTTAGTCAATCACCGAATAATTGGTAGTCAATGACTTACATATACCTATTAGCAACACGATAAAAAAACAACAAGATAATGATGTAGAAATAAGTATATCATAAATCACATTGTATACCTGATCACACCAATCCTCATGTGGGCTTCAGATCACATTCCATAACTAGTATCATGGTTTTTCTTAATCATGGTGACACCACTATTTCATCATTCAAAAGATGCTTCATTTTTTAACAAAGTGAGCACTTACGAAATTGATCCATAATGTGTTCTTGCCTCGATTGTGAAAATATGTGGTGAATTGGTTTTGTGTTGAGTGCGCAACTTTTTCGTGAAGTGGTCATTTGGAAAATAAGGTACCCTACTTTAATAATGTTTCCTTGCCATTTTAAACGAACGATTTCATTTGGGATAAAACATAATGTGTATTTCTCAAGGTTGTGGTATTTTATTAACTTTATATTATTTAATTATAAAAATAAAAAAAATAATGTACAATTGTCCAAGTGTCAGATAAACCAGCTTAGATCCATTTTAACTCTGGATCTATCAAGTGTCGAGAGGGATCAAATCTCTCGAGGTGCAAACTTATTTTAACAGTGCAAAACTTGAGGAAAGGTTTGCACCTCGAGAGATTTGATCCCTCTAGGCGCTTGATAGATCTAGAGTTAAGATGGACCTAGGCTAGTTTCAGTCGTGTGTGGCCAAGGAAAATATATCGATAATATGAGCAACATATGATTAATTTTATCAATAATATGTAAATATATCTAATATTAATATAACCATTGCTAAATATGTGTCATATTTATCCAGTCATTTTAATTTTAAATTTTCTTGATTACCTGAGTTTGTTGAGATGATAAATATTGTAAAATAACTTTAATGATGAAAATTGTGATTTTTTTTGGAATGCAAAGTGGCGATGTAATAATATTGAATGATAGAAAATGTGAATTCAGTCATGTGCGGCCAAGGAAAATATATCGATAATATGAGCAACATATGATTAATTTTATCAATAATATGTAAATATATCTAATATTATTAATTTTATCAATAATATGTAAATATATCTAATATTAATATAACCATTGCTAAATATGTGTCATATTTATCTAGTCATTTTAATTTTAAATTTTCTTGATTGCCTGAGTTTGTTGAGATGATAAATATTGTAAAATAACTTTAATGATGAAAATTGATTATTTTTTTTTGGAATGCAAAGTGGCGATGTAATAATATTGAATGATAGAAAATGTGAATTCAGTCGTGTGCGGCCAAGGAAATATATCGATAATATGAGCAACATATGATTAATTTTATCAATAATATGTAAATATATCTAATATTAATATAACCATTGCTAAATATGTGTCATATTTATCCAGTCATTTTAATTTTAAATTTTCTTGATTACCTGAGTTTGTTGAGATGATAAATATTGTAAAATAACTTTAATGATGAAAATTGATGATTTTTTTTTGGAATGCAAAGTGGCGATGTAATAATATTGAATGATAGAAAATGTGAATAATAAGAATGTACTCAATTACAAATAATCTTCATTGTGATCAATCTCAAATTATTTTTCTACTGTTCTTATTGTCACCCTTGTTAATTTTGTCATCTTTTCATATCATATCGGTTATATGAAAGGGACAGTTGGAATCATAAACCATTTAAATATTTAGCTTGAGATGTTGTAATAAATATCATACCTTGTCTCTCTTGCTCTCCAATATTAATAGGTTTAATTACTATATCAAAAAAATCAACGTATATTGTCAATATTTTTTTGTGCTTACACTAAAATCAATGCACACTATTAATCCAATGACTTTAAAATTAATACACCATTATACATACAATTACATCAAATCATAAATCAACATATACACTGAAATCAATGCATCTAATGCAAGAAATCAAATAAGATTAGAAAACAACATCTACACAAAAATCAATGCATCTAATGCAATTAATCAAATAGGATTAGAAATAAACATCTACACTCAAATCAATGCATCTAGTGCAAGTAATCAAATATGATAAGATACCAACGTCTACACTCAAATCAATGCATCTAGTGCAAGCAATCAAATAGGATTAGAAATCACCATCTACACTAAAATCAATGCATTTAGTGCAAGCAGTGAAATAGGATTAGAAATTGTCTATATTAAAATAAATGCATTTATTTCGAAAAATCAAATATAATTAGAAATCAACATCTACATTGAAATTAATGCATCTAGTGCAAGAAATCAAATAGGATTAGAAATCACCATCTACACTGAAATGAATGCATTTAGTAAAAGAATACAATAGGATTAGAAATAATCTACATTGAAATCACAACATCTAGTTCAAGAACCAAATATCATTAGAAATCAACATCTACACTAAAATCAATGCATCTAGTGCAAGCAATCAAATAGGATTAGAAATCACCATTTACACTGAAATCAATGCATCTAGTGAAAGAAATATTCCAACCTCTCTCCCCTCCATCTATGTATATATCTCCCTCCATCTCTCCTTCTTTGTCTCTTTATCTCACCCTGCCAAAGACACATGCTCTCTCACTCCATATATATTAATATCTTTCTCCCTCCCTCTTTGTCTCCATCTATCTCTTCTTTCTCTTCACCTTCTATCTATATCTCTATCTCCCTCTATATCTCTATATCAACTCCAAAATATGCATTCAGTGCAAGAAATAAAATAGGATTAGAAATCATCTACATTGAAATCAATGCATTTAGTCCAAGTAACCAAATATCAGCAGAAATCAACATCTACACTAAAATCAAAGCATCTAGTGCAAGCAATCAAATAAGATTATAAATCACCATTTACACTAAAATCAATGCATCTAGTGAAAGAAATATTCCTCCCTCTCTCCCTCATCCAACTATGTATATATCTCCCTCCATCTCTCCTTCTTTGTCTCTTTATCTCACCCTACCAAACACACACGCTCTCTCACTCCATATATATTAATCTCTTTCTCCCTCCCTCCTTGTCTCCATCTATCTCTTCTTTCTCTTCACCTTCCATCTATATCTCTATCTCTCTCTGTCTCTCTATATCAACCCCAAAACATATGTTCTCTTTCTCAAATATATCTATCTATCACTCCCTCCTCCTCTCCCCCTCTCTACCTCTTCCCCTTCCCTCCCTCTCCCCCACTTTTATCTCTCTTCCCTCTTGCTATCATCTCCCTTTCTCTCCATCTTAATTATCACTCCCTATCTCTCTCTCTCTCCACCTTTCACACTGTGTCTTTACTCTTACCACCCTCTCTCTCCATCTTCCTTATCACTCCCTCTCTCTCTCTCTCTCCACCTTCCACTCTCTATGTCTTTATTTTGACCTCCCTATCTCTCCCCCTCCATCCCCATATCTCTTTCCCTACCTCTCTTCACTCTCTCTTTTTTCCTTTCTCTCCCACCTCTCTCTCTCTATCTTCACCTTCCAAATTTGTTACTATATTCCTATCCCTCTCTTCTCCCCCCCCCCCTTCTTTCCATCTCTCCTTGTTTGTCTCTTATCTCACCCCCAAACATACTCACTCTCTCTCCATCTCTACCTTGTCACTCACACTCTCTCTCACTCACTCACTCTCACTCTCTCTCTCCACTACTCACTCTCTATGTCTTTCTTCTTCCCTCCCTCTCTCCCCATCCAAATCCATCTCTATATCCCTCCCTATCCATCCCTCCCTCTATCCTCTTCTCTCTCTACCTCTCCTCCTCTCTTTCAAGTCCCCTCTCACTTTTTCTCTTACTGCCCTCTCTCTTCCCCCATCTCTCTCTCTCTCTCTCTCTCTAGAATCCTCTCTCTTCCCCCATCACTCTCTTCCTCTCTCTCAAATACTCTCTCTCCTCCTTCCTCTCTCTCCATTTCTCTCCTCCCTCCCTCTATTCCCCCTTGCCCCCCCCCCACTCTCTCTCTCTCTCTCTCTTTTCCATTCAATCCTCTCTTCTCCCTCTCTACCCCCATCACTCTATCTCTCTCTCCAACTATGTTACTATATCCCTCCCTTTCTCCTTCTCTTCCGCCCTGTCTCCATCACTCCTATGTCTCTTTATCTCACCCCTAAAAATACACACATTCCATCCATACCTCCTTTGTCACTCCCTCTCTCTCCACTTATCACTCTCTATGTATTTCTTCTTCCCTCCCTCTCTCCCCCTCCAACTCCATCTCTCTATCCCTCCCTCTCTCATCCTCCTCTCATCCTCCCTCTCTCTCCCTTTCTCTCCTACCTCCCTCTCCCTTCCCCCTTATTTCTCTCTCTCTCTCTCTCTCTCTCTCTCCCACCTCCATATTTATGTCTCCCTCTCCCTCTCTTACCATTCTCTACCTTTCTCACTCATCTCCTTCTCTGTCACTTGCATTTAGTGCAAGAAATAAAATAGGATTATAAATCATCTACATTGAAATTAGTGCATCTAGTCCAAGTAATCAAATATCATTAGAAATAAAAATCTACACTAAAATAAATGCACCTAGTGAAAGCGATCAAATAGGATTATAAATCACCATTTACACTGAAATCAATGCTTATAGTGCAAGAAATATTCTTCCCTCTCTCCCCCCTCCATCTATATCTCCCTCCATCTCTCCTTATTTGTCCCTTTATCTCACCCTGCCAAACACACACACTCTCTCACTCCATATCTATCAATTTCTTTGTCCCTCCCTCCTTGTCTCCATATATCTCTTCTTTCTCTTCGCCTTCCATCTTCCATCTACATCTATATATCAACCCCAAAACATACATTCTCCAATATATATATCTATCACTACCTCCTCCTCCTCCTCCTCTCTCTCTCTCTCTCTCTTCCATTCAATCCTCTCCCTCCCTCTCTTCCATCCAATCCTCTCTCTTCCCCCATCACTGTATCTCTCTCTCCAGCTATGTTATTATATCCCTCCCTTTTTCCTTCTTCCCTCCTTGTCTCCATCACTCCTTTTATGTCTCTTTATCTCACCTCTAAACATACACACTTTCTCTCCATCTCTCCCTTGTCACTCACCTCCCTCTCTCCCCTCCAAGTCCATCTCTCTATCCCTCCCTCTCCTCCTCCTCTTATCCTTCCTCTCTCTCCCTTTCTCTCCTACCTCCCTCTCCCTTCCCCTCTCTCTCTCTCTCTCTACCCTCCAATCCTCTCTCCTTATCCCTACCTCTCTCATTCTCTCTCTCCCACCTCCATATTTATGTATCCCTCTCCCTCTCTTACCTTTCTCACTCCTCTCCTCCGTTTCTCTTCATTCCTCCTCTTCACTCTCTTTCACTTTATCTCCATCTCTCTTGTCACTCCCCCTATTTCTCCAACTCTATCATATGTCTTTGTTATTCCCTCTCATATATATCTAGAGTTAATATATATATCATGATATATTAATATATATTAAAATACAAAAAATTTAATATTGTATTAATCCAAAGTTATAATAATAATAATAATAATTTAATATTAATGTTAGGGTTAATAATGTTCTATTTATTTTTTTGCATGGTATTAATAATTATTTGGTCGATTGTATTTGGCCCATAGGATTGGTATACAATTAGATGTTGATTTCTAATCCTATTAGATATATTTTTACTTATTTACTGTACCTTTTTTATAAATATGGTATTTGGCCCATGGTATTAATAATTATTTGTCTCATAGGCTTCACCTAAATAAAACCTCTTTTTTTGTTTTTATAAATATAAAGAGGTTTATGGAGTAAATATAAAAAGAGTTTTTATTTATTTACCATACCTCTAGTTTATTTATATTTTTATTTATTTACCATATTTCATGAGTAATAATAAAAAGAGGTTTTATTTATTTACCATGCATCTGATTTATTTATATTTTTATTCATAAATCATACTTCATATTTATATGGTTATTTAAGTCATTGTTTAAGTGAACATTATTTATATTCTATTTTGTTTTTTATTTTTATTTTGGCTTCCAACATATTTATACATCGGGGTCATACTAAACTATAAAATGCACCTCTCCACGCAATTATGACCCAGGAAAAAAAATGATTATTTAAAAGGTTATGTAAATCAAATCACTTAACTACTTTTATTGTCCTTCAGCGATTTATGAGATTTGCATTTAGACAAGGTAGTCCGTCTGTTAGAAACATAAACAAAAGGCATATCACATCATAAAAGATAGGTTTATATCGTTTTAGTTAGAACTGAAGACACAATTGCCAAAGTAAAAAATATAATATTGTCAAGATTAGTTACAATTGGAGTAAAGTTTAAGAAAAGGAACTGCCAACACTGAAAAGGAACTGGAGTAAAGTTTAAGAAAAGTTTAAGATTCTCAGTTCGATTCGCCATGTATAGTTACCTTTCCGAAGGAAAGCAATGACTAAATTTTTTACTTTGATGGTGCAGTATGAGCCCTGCACTGAGGATGGAGAAGTTATTTTAATATAAATAAAATAAAATATTTTTAAAAAAATAATTTGAATTGTTTCGTTAATGTTAACTTTAAAAATAGTGATTTAATTTTTAGTCAACACTAAAAATAATTGAAAATCAATCTGATATATCTCTGCCCTTTGCAAGATAATAACTATTTTATGCGAGTGATGCAAGTTGGAAAATTAATTTTAAAATCAATCTGATATATCTTTGCCCTTTGCAAGATAATAACTATTTTATGTGAGTGATGCAAGTTGGAAAATTAATTTCAATCACTGGGTTAAATAAAAAGAACACAACCATACTTGTGGTACATATACCATAAGTAACTCAAGCAAGTATAGTTTTATTATAGGATGTGTTTGAGATGATGCCTCCATTATTAGGCTTACTTAGTTTAGATTGGGTTGTTGAGGAAGTTGAGAGATTCTCTCAACTTCTCTCTCTAAAATTAGAATTAGTTTAACTATATATATTTGATGTATCTCTCATTATTGAAATATAGATATTAATTGTTTGTGTGTTATTTCTGTTCAATGGATGCTCTCTCCAATTTCTGACATGGTATCAGAGCAAGGCTAGGCTTAATCCCTGACGAGAGTGCCCAGAAAGATATGAGAGTCTGCATAATTGTTGGTCTGTACATAGGTATGAAAGTGAATGTCTGTTTTTTTTATTTATCTCTGTTTGTATGTGAAGTGTGTGGCAGCTCATGTTCTTCTGTGTTAACGCATTAGAATCAATTCCAGTCTTGAAACTCGCATCATATGGAATTCGGTTTCAATACTCTGCAAACATCACGTAGGATTGGTTTTCGATGAGTTTGCAAACGTTGTATATTCGTATTTGTTTGTTCCAATCTCTCGCAAAGAGACAACCAGATATTATCTATTTGTTCCTCTAACTTCATCAATCATTTGTTTAAACGAGACCTTGCCGCAATTACAATATTTCCAGGCAGGCATTTGGATCACAGCATCTAAGTGTAAAGAAATGTACTTTAAATGAGTTTTATATAAAGCCTCAAAGCGGCTATCTGTCATCTACAAGCTTTGTGGCGATTTATACTCGGGAGTAAGGGCGTTGCCGCTCAATACCAATCCAGTCTGTCTAATAGAATCAGGCCACCACTGTGCTTCGTTCTTCAAGGGCTCCTTGTTTTCGACGAATTTAATTACGCCTGCAGACCGCCAGCCATGATGTTGGTGGATTCCATTCATTTAGAATTTACCAAGGCATTAAATTCGGTACAAGATTTGCAATAATTAATTGGATTCATTGGATTAAGAAAGTATTATTAAGGCTAAAGGATATGTTCCCGGGGGACGAAAACCTTGAGCAAAGATCTGCGTATAATAATGGTTTAAATCACTATTCAATATAATGGTTTATATATTGATCTTTGCCTGGAGCAAAGATCTGCGTGCTTGAAATGAGCTTTATTCAAGGTTTTCGGGATATATTTTGGCCTTCAACGCCTAGAGAGAAGTCTTTGTTTTGTGTACGGATGTGCCATCGACAAGGCTAAGGTTTATGCTTTAGCCAATGCAAATGTGGCTGAAGAAAGACAACCTCTGTTATTCGTTGCTTTGAAAGTTCTTATGTTGACTGCATTGCAAAGATCGGAAGCCCAATGTGATCCAAACTCCAAAGTGGATTTCAAAAACGGTTTTCGAACCGCCTCCTTTGCGTTCCAGGTTCAAATCATTTTTTATACAACTCTACCTTGCGGGACAAGTGTGATTCTGTGCTAAATAGTATGTTGTTTTGCAATACGAGGGTGCAGTAAAAGAAGATGGGAGAGGAGCCAATGCGTGGGATATATATTCTCATAAATTTGATGGAGTGTGTAGCTTGTTGATATATGTTGTGAGATTTGTGTATTAGAGAACCAACTATGAACAATTTAGCATTATTTAAATTAGTCGTTCTTGACGTTCTACAGGGACGAGAGAACAATTGGCTAATTTGATTGTGTGAATTTGTTATATGTTGATCTTGTTGTGCTACGGGCCAAGGAGCATCAGTTACAGGTTACAAGCAGGTCAAGTTGTTAGATTAGCTCTTGAACACATTCAGTATTCAGATCATTTGCCTAGCCACTAATGGATAGCCGAAAGCGAAATATCCGACAGATGGTGATTGGTCCATAGGATGGTTCATCACTTGTCAGCTCTTATCGCGGAAGCCCCGACGAGCTGAGTTGTCAATACTGTTAATCTTGCAAAGTTAATTATTGCTGGTCAGAAACAAATGTATTTTAAATGGGTTGAATGGTAGCTCGAAAATGGTGGAGAAAAGAGGGTTTTCTATGAGATCTCAGAGTCGGTACAAATGTTAATGAAGACCAGGGCAGACAAATATATGTATTAAATTAGTGTGTTCTCCATTTCTGTAATGTAGGCATTAAAGGGGGGTGTTTGAGATAATGCCTCCATTATTAGGCTTACTTAGTTTAGATTGGGTTGTTGAGGAAGTTGAGAGATTCTCTCAACTTCTCTCTCTAAAATTAGAATTAGTTTAACTATATATATTTGATGTATCTCTCATTATTGAAATATAGAAATTAATTGTTTGTGTGTTATTTCTGTTCAATGGATGCTCTCTCCAATTTATGACAGGATGCGGATTTAGTTTGCAGTCTAAAGGATATGGCTTAAATGAAGTTTTAAGTAGAGTACAAATTTCCTATTCTCCAACATCTCAATATATGAGATAATTAAAGTCAAATTGATATTTAATGTAAGGCTGGTAAAAATATAAATATGGTCATACAATAATTTCGCAATTGTTATTTACTGTATTAGAAATGTATGTTTTGATATAATCCTGGAGCATTTTGTGGTGGGAAATTAGTTACATGTTTTATGGTGAGTTACTCCACAACTCCTCATGAAGTGTAAATCTCAGTAAAAATACATGTTTTACTTGGTGAAGCAACCACAACCTCCATATGAATATATTTCTTGTGTTTTGAAGTTATAATCTAAAGTTTAGTATCTTGCGATATATTTACGAAAAATTCACTTTCACTTCTAATTTTTACTGTGATGTGAGTAAATTATTTTGATTTTTAGCTCCATTTCAATTGCGCAAGTCAATTGTGTTTTAATCTCCCAGGGTATCTTTAGAGGAAGAATCCTATGTTTTATTTTTTTAATATTTAACATGGTATTAGAGCAGGTGTAAAATTTTATTAGACTTTAGAGGAAGAATCCTATGTTTTAATTTTTAACACGGTATAAGAGCTAGTGTAAAATTTTATTAGTTAAGAGAAAGTGTTTTTACTGGGTGTTAAAGGTTGTTTAGAAGGCATTTGAAAAAGTTTTTTTTAACAATTGAAATGGTATAAAAATGAAGGCTTTGTTTTATTGTCAAGATATTTGGGATTTGGTGGAGAATGGGTTCCAAGAACCAACAGATGCAACAACATACAATGCTTCGACACAAGTAGAAAAATATTTGTTGAGGGACAACAGGAAGAAGAAATCAAAATCCCTCTTCTACATTTTTCAAGCAGTTCATGAAAGTATCTTCCCAAATATTGCAGCATCAAAAAAGTCAAATAAAGCATGGGATACCCTCCATACATCCTACCAAGGCATGGAAAAGGTGAAGACAACAAAACTACAAATGCTGAGAAGGAATTTTGAGACAATTTTTATGAAAGATTCTGAGAATGTAGACTCATTTTTTACTCATGTAATTGGACTGGTTACTCAAATTAGGTCTCATGGTGAGACACTTGAGGAAAGGAGAATAGTTGGGAAAATTTTGAGAAGTATGCCAACAACATTTGATGTCATAGTTGTGGCCATAAAAGAGACAAAAGATCTCACACAGTTTTCAGTGGATGAGCTTTATGCATCATTGGTTTCTCACGAACACGCACTGAAAAGAGCAACAAACTCCTTATTGGAGCATGCTTTCAAGAGACAAGTTTAATTTGGTCAAGGTAGAGGCAAAGGAATATCAAATGCTAGAGGAAGAGGAAGAAGCCCATGCAAAGGTGGAAGAAGCAGCCCTTCAAGCTCTAGTGGAAGGGGCAACAATCAAAATTAAATTCAAGGCCCAAGCCAGAATCAAGCACAAGGTTAGAGGTATGGTCAAGTTCAATGCCATTACTATAAGAAGTATGGTCATTATGAAAATGAATGTCAAAAGAAGCAACATGATATAAGTAGAAAACCAAGTGAAAATTTCCTAAAGGAAAATAAAAACCAAGATAGCATGTTTTTAGTTTGTAATGTAGCACAAGAAAAAAAAGAGATGTATGTTTTCTAAATTCAGGGTGCAACAACCACATGATAGGGAACATAGAAATGTTTTCAAATATAGATGAAAGTGTAAAATATGAAGTGACATTAGGGAATGGTAATAAAGTCTCCGTCATGGGAAAAGTAAGATTCAACATTCTAACAAAGAAGGGAGAGAAGAAGTACATTTCATATGTTTATTTTGTCCTCGGTTTGAAGCATAACCTCATAAGCGTGGAAAAATCATGCAAAACGGATACAATGTATTTTTAAGAAATGACGAGTTCACAATTTTGGATAAGTCTCCAAGCATAAAACTAATTGAAAAAGTTCATATTACAAACAATAGAATGTTTCCTCTCAATCTAAAACCAAACTCGAAGGAAGAAGGTTCTTAGGCATAAATATCAATGATTTAAAAGAGAATGAAAGAAATGTAGCAGTTGTCACACAAGTAAACATTCAAGAAAAATTTAAAGATGAAAACTGGATATGGAATTTGATATTTGGTCATCTGAGTCAATTTTAGAGGTTTGAATTTGTTGCATAGGAAAGGCATGGTGAAGGGATTGCCACTCATAGAAAAACCAAATAGCCTATGTGAAGGATGTATCTTGGGAAAACAACATAGAGAGACATCTCCAGCAGGAAAGTCAATAAGGGCGAAGGCACCTTTGGATATTTTCCATTCAGACTTATGTGGACCAATGCAGACACCATCAATTACCGACGACTATTATTTTTTGACTTTAATAGATAATTATACAAGGAATACATGGGTCTACTTCCTAAAAAATAAAAGTGAAGTGTTTGAGCGCTTCTGCTAATACAAATCTCATGTTGAGAAGAAAAGTGAAAACCACATCAAAGTCTTGAGGACTAACAGAGATGGTGAATACATCTCAAATGACTTCCTACATTTTTGCAGGGAGCATGGAATTCACAAGAAATTTACAACAACGTATACACCTTAGCAAAATGGTGTCGCGGAAAGGAATAATAGGACCATTATGGAAATGTAAAGGAGTACGTTGAAGGAAAAAAATTTTCCAAATGATTATTGGGCTGAATTTGTCGCTTGTCCAACATATATCATTAATAGGTGTCCAGCCAAAAGTGTTAAGAATATAGTTCTTGAAGAGAAATGGAGTGGAAGAAAGCATAGTGTCACTCACATGAGAGTGTTCGGATGTGTGGCTTATGCACATTTCCCAAATGAATTAAGGAATAAATTGGATAGCAAGGGGGAGAAATGCATATTTTTTGGATATAGTGATGAATCCAAGGCATAGAACCTCTACAATCCATCAACTAAGAAGGTAACAATTAGCAGAGATGTCTAGTTCATAGAAGAGGAAGCATAGGATTAAAGTTTAGGGAAGACAATCAATGTGAAAACATGTATACCACATGAAGACATAGAGGAATTGACTACATCAAGTGATTCCTCAATGGTGACTCCTACTCCTATTCAAGATCAACAAAGAAGTCAACATGTGACACCATTAAAAAAATAATAAGACAATGTCGCACAGTCAAGCAAGTACTTCTCCAAGCACAGCACGAAGATCCACAATGCCATCTACTTCAAGCACAACAATAAGTGACATGTCAAGTTCAACTTTAGCAAGAAAAAGAAGACACAAATTCAGAAATTTAAGCGAAATATATGAGTAGAATGAAGTTGATAGTAGCGTTGGTCTAAATTATTTATTTGCATTGTTTTGTCATGTAGATGACCCAATCAATTTTGAGGATGCATTCAATGAATAAAAATTGGTTGCGGCAATGGATGAAGAAATAGAAGCAATATAAAATAATGACACATGGGAGTTAGTGGACCTTCTGTAAAGAAAATAAGTCATTGGAGTGAAGTGGGTCTATAAGACCAAGAGAAACGTTGAAGGAAATATTGAAATGCATAAAGCAAGGCTAGTTGTAAGAGGATACAAGCAACAACATGGAAGAGATTATGGAAATACATTTGCGCGAGTCGCGAGGATGGAAACAGTGCATACAATGTTGTCAATTTCCACGAAACATAAATGGAAAGTGTATCAAAAAAACGTAAAATCAATGTTCTTGAATGGAGTACTGAAAGAGGAAGTATATGTTGAGAAAGCACATGGTTTTGAGATAGAATACCAATAAGAGAATGTGTATAGGTTGAGGAAAGCTCTTTATGGGTTGAAGCAAGCGCCGTGTGCATGGTATAGCAAGATAGATGCTTATTTGATGGAAAATGGCTTTGACAAATGTGATGGTGATCCTACTCTCTACATCAAATAGAGTGATGATAAGCTTCTTATTGTTGTTTTATATGTAGATTGTTTGATTTTTTAAGGGAGTGATGATTTACCCATTGTTGATTTCAAATAAGTCATGAAAAGTGAGTTTGAAATGAATGACTTGGGGTTGTTTAGATATTTTTTGGGCAAAGAAGTGAAGCAAACAAAAAATGATATTTTTATTTCCCAATCAAAGTATGTAGCAAACATTTTAGAGAGGTTTAATATGCAGAAAATCAAACCCACACCAACTCTAACTATCATGGGGTTGAAGTTGAGTAAATAATATTGCAGCAGCAATCTCAATCCGACATTATACAAACGTATGGTGGGTAGCTTAATGTATTTTACCACAACTTCGCCTGATATAATGCATGCATTGATTTTGGTGTCAAGGTTTATGGATACACCCAAGGAGACACATTGGAAAGCATCGAAACAAAATTTAAGATATGTCAATGGGACAAAGGAATATGGTATTTTGTACACTACTATAAATGATTCCAGGCTGATTGGTTATACTGATAGTGATTAGGCAGGAAGTGTTGATGATAGAAAGAGAACATCAGGATATGTTTTTCATTTAGGTTCGAAATCCATTTCATGGGACTCTAGGAAGCAACCAATAGTGTCATTGTCAACATCAAAAGTTGAACATGTCACCGTGACAACAACATCATGTCAAGCAGTTTGGATGAGAAGAATGTCGAGGGATTTATGCTATAAAAAAGAGGGAACAAAAACTATTTTCTGTGACAACAATTCCACAATTGTGTTATCAAAGAATTATTTTTTTCACACAAGGACCAAACACATTGACACTAAATATAATTTTATAAGAGAATTGGTTAACAATAGTGAGATTGTGTTGCAGCATTGGAGGTCAGAAGAACAATTTGCAAACATCTTCACAAAGCCATTGGCACGTGAAAATTTTATCTCAGAGATTGTTTTGGAATTGTCAGTGGTGACAGTTGTGATTAACTGGGAGTGCTGGAAAATTAATCTCAACCACCGTGTTATGTTGAGATTGCAACAAGATGATGAGCTTAGTGGAAAGAAGTCGCCTTCACTATGTGGGCCCCCAGGCTATTTTTGGTGCACAGTCTATTTTTAGACATGTCAATCATATTCTATGAGTTGCAGGATGCTATTTTTGGATGGTTGGTCAAGTTGGAAAAATAGATGGACTTTTATTTTTAGACATATTGGGCGGAATCTATTTTTAGATTACCAGTCTAAAAATAGATATGTCGAATATTATTAGCTCTTAATAATATTTGGACTATAAACATTATCTTATTCTCTTGGAGCACTTGATTAGTGTGTAGCAATTGGAGATTATACTGAGAGCTTGTGAAGAGCTTTGTATAATGATTGTTACATGATCTCTATGACATAAAATATACATATAGTTGGGGGTTTTCAGCTTTAATCTTTCCCATAAAATATTGTGTTCATATGTGTGAATGTTTATGGTTTTAATGTGCGCATACGATTGTTTTTATTTCCTCAATTAATGATCAATGGTAGAAGAGATTCTGTATTGTGCATGAAGTCGAATACTGTGTGATCAGGAGAATATTGGTTGTATAACATATTGATTATATAAGTTTCTACATGGTATCAGATCGATATTGATCATTGGAGCAATTGCAAAACATTGAAGCGGTTGAGATTTGTGCTGGTGGAATTCGAATTTGCAGCAGTGTTTTCTTGGTGTCAAAGTTGAGATGTCTTTCAACGGATTGAGATTGGAGTATGCCCTTGAGGGCAGCTCGAATTATATTGCATGGAAGGACAGGATGGAGTTGGTGTTGGGTGACAATGGGTTGAAGGAGTTCATAGATGCAGAAATTCCAAAACCTTCTTCTAGCGATGCTGCCGCACTTGACGCATGGCAAAAGAAGACATCAATGTGTCGAAGGATTCTGTTGGAGGGTGTGAAGGATCACATAGTGTCCAGCCTTCATGGTAAAGCTTCTCCATTCTTGATGTGGAAAGCTTTGACAGATTTATTCCAAAGCAAGAGCGACTAGAGGAAGTTGGCGCTCAAGGATAGACTCAGAAACATAAAAATGGAGAAAGGCGACAGTATACCCAAGTACCTCACGAAGTTTTACCAGTGCAGGGATGAGCTGGGAAGTGTGAGGGTTACTGTAGATGACGAGGACTTGGTGAGCTTGGCTCTCCTTAGGCTTCCGAAGAGTTGGCATTCCTATCAGGACTCTGTCAATGGTCAGGAGAAATTGCCAGGATGGGAGCGACTTTGGTCGGATCTTGTGCAAGAGGAGATAAGGCAGAGTACCAGGGACGGATCTTCATCAAGGAACTCTGATGAAGAGAATTGCGCTTTGGCTGCCAAAGAAAAGAAGGGGAAGAGAAAGAAAGCTTCTCATTCCGGTGCGAAAGGCAAGAAGCAGGACATGTCCAAGGTCTTGTCCAAGGTGAGATGCTTTCACTGTCACCAACACGGACATTATGCCACTAATTGTCCACGGAAAGAGAAAAATAAGTAGGTTGTTGGATGCAACATTTGGAGGCCTTAGCCTCGTAGAGCTGGATTTTTTGGCGATCGCATGCTTGGTCTTCAAGTATGATGGGTTCGGTGTGGTTTCTTGACGAGTGGTGCGTCTTTTCACGGGACAGGAGATAAGATTTGTTTAATGATCTGGATGAGAAAGATCTTGGAGTGCACATCGGATGGGTGATGATAGTAGTACGATTCTGTACATTATCGAGGTACCATTTCCTGAGGGAATCTGGTAAACGCTTTGTATTGAAGGAAGTGATGCATGTTCCAAGATTGAAGAAGAATCTTATCTCCGTGGCAATGTTAGAAGATAGAAGGCAAAGGGATATGAAGTTGTCTTTAGAGAGGGAAAAGGCTTTCTGCGCGATGCGGTAAGCGGGTGAAACTGGAAGATAGGGATTCGAGTTAAGAACCTTTATCAGTTGCAAGTGGATGGCTGCACAGCAATGGCATGCAAGGCGGAAGGAGTGGTGAGCCGGGATGATGGCGAGTTGTGGCACTGGAGATTGGGCCACCTTCACCATGGAGCTTTGAAGATACTGCAGTAGATTTCTACTGGGCTTCCTAAGGGCACTCTTGCGCAGTCAGATCAGTGCAAGGGGTGTACTTTGGGAAAATTTGTGAAAGCCACCTTTCACAAGAAGGATAGTCGTGCCACAACGATCATGGAAGAATTCACACGAGACGTGTGTGGAACTTTCTCGATAGCCGGCAATGGCTTACATGTACCCAGCTCCTGCTACTAATGATTTTTCTTGGAAGTCTTTGGATCTTCTTCATGCAGAAGAAGAGTGAGACATACTCAATGTTCTGTGAGCTCAAGGCACTATTTGAGAAAGAGTCAGGGAAGTAAGTGAAGGCTCTAAGGAGCGATAATGGTGGTGAATTCATCTCTGGAAAATTCAAATAATTTTGTAGCACGGAATGAATTCAAAGAGAGCTCATAGTGCCTCATAACCCACAACAAAATGGGGTCACGGAGCAAAAGAACAGAACGATCGTGGGTGTTGCATGGGCGATGTTGCATGATCAGGGCCTACCCATTCACTTGTGGGCAGAAGCATGAAATATTGCTGTATATGTGCAGAACCATTGTCCTCACAAGATACTTGGCATGAGTACACCCGAGAAGGCGTTTTCTGGTAAGAGGCCTGATATTTCCCATTTGAGGATTTTTGGTTCACCTGTTTACATTCATGTGACGAAGGATGCCAGGAAGAAGCTGGAGCCGACTGCAGAGGTTGGGATATTTGTGGGTTACACTGATACACCCCACAACTATCGTGTGTATTTTCCAGACAGTCGCAAGACTGTTGTGTGACGGGATATCAAATTTCATGAGGAGAAAGCCATGAAGTGTTTGCTTGAGAGGGAGCCAAACTTGCATGCAGATAAGGAGCTATTAGTTCCTAAGTATGAGCCTCAAGATGTGGATCAGCCACAAGAGGAGGTTCATGGAGTGGAAGATACCACTCATGCAGCGCCAACCATCAGAGCATGGAAGCGCACTATAGAAGATGAGCGACTAATTCAAGATGCAGAGAAGATTGTAGGAGCACCTACATCATAGCGCAGACAGAGAAAGTCACCTGACTGGTATACTGGATACATGGCTCTTATGAGCAAGTGTATCGTGACAGAGCCATCCTCTTTCGAGGAAGCTGTGGAGGACCCATGTGGGTAGATGCCATGGTGGAAGAGTATGATTCGATTGTCGAAATGATGCATAGGAGGAGATTGTCAGTGATTGGTAGGCCGGAAGGGAAATCGATGGCCTCGATTAGTAGGTTTGAGATGGATCAACAAAGTGAAGCAAGCAGTTGACGGGAGCGTGGAGAAGTACACAGAAAGATTTGTTGCCTGGGGCTTCTCATAGATTGAGGGGATCGACTATGAGGAAACCTTTGCACCTGTCGTAAGGTATTCTTCCATACGGAGCATCCTAGCTCTCTCAGCGTAGATGGGTTGGCACATTCATCAGATGGATGTGAAGAATGCGTTCCTCAATGGAGTCATTGAGGAGGAGGTGTACATAGAGCAACCCGAAGGTTTTGAGATCTTCAGCAGCGAGTTTCATGTGTGCAGGCTCAAAAGAGCACTGTATGGGTTGAAACAAGCACCTCGTGCTTGGTACACATGGATAGATAGTTATTTCATCTATCTTGGATTCACCAAGAGTGAGGCGGATCCTAACCTATACCAGATTGTGGTGGAGGGTAATTTGCTGATCATTGTACTTTATGTAGATGATTTGATTTTAACGGGTGATGAACAGTTGATACTCTCATGCAAGGTTGATCTTGCAAAAGAGTTTGAGATGAAGGACTTGGGCCTCCTTCATTATTTCCTGGGATTGGAAATTTGGCAGCGCAGTGATGGAATGTTTGTGTCTCAAGGCAAGTATGCCCAGGAGATACTGGAGAAGTTCAACATGTGTGCATGGCCGCAAGTTTATCGTTTTCTTCCAGGGAAGGAGGAGGATGCCTACATCGAGGGGCATAGTGGGGATGCCACTCGCTAATCAATGCTGGTGGGTCGCTGTATCTGGTCACATCACCCCACATGGAGCTGAGGTGTTGAGTAACTGCCAATAAGCAGGTTGGTGCCTACTGCTTCTTTGGAAGGTAGAGCATGTATTGAGATATCTATTAGAATAGGGCCACTTCATCAAATGAGAGAAGACAAATATAAAGAATAAGGCAAAGACTCAATTAAACTTATTTTTCCCAAGGTAACCTTTTTCTATAACAAATATAAGCATTATAACTAACGGACAAGTGAATGGGCCACGTTAGTGGCTAGGAAACCTTCCGGCTACACCAGAGGCGTGTTAGTCCGTAATAAGTTTGAAATGGGAAAAACTCGTGGAGAATGATTTGAATCTCCAGCTTTTTCTCACAAGAGAGTCAGTACAAAAAGGAAACTGCAAAGCACTGATCTCTTATTGGGCATTGCCATAAGCAACTGAACTCTCAAAGAAGACAAAAGCATGGAGGTTGGAGAAACATCTTGGTTTTTTCTATTCAGAACTGGTGGAAAAGAGAAGGGCAATGATTACTCTCTCCATCTCCTATAAAATGGAGTTGAAGGCTCTTTGTTCAAGGTCGAAGGATTGCTAAAGTTTTTGCATACTTGTGAAGTAGAGATCATTGTTGTAGTGTGAAGGTCAAAGGTCAAAGAGGTTCATTGAGAACTTGTTGATCAAGACATCACCACTTTGAGAGATAGAGAGATTGGAAGGCTAAGGAGGGCTTGGTGCAACTGACGGTTGTAATCCTCCTTTTTATAAATCAATAGAACTATATCTGTTTTGTCCATTTTATGCGTTGATATTTTCATTATTATTTAATCACTTATATAGCATGAGTTGAATGGCTTAGATGTGCATAGTTTAAATGTTTATTATATATTGGCTTAATTGATAGAAGATATATGTTATGTTAGAAATTACACGGGTGCTTTGATTGATTGCAGGACCAAGATTTGGAGCCGGTGAAGAAGAACCGCTGCTTCACTACCTAGTGCTCTCCAAAGGACTCCGATATCATTAAAGAGGTAATCTTCTAGCTTATTCTATCAAGTGGTTTTAAGAAGAGAACAGGAGATGTTTTAGAACTATATAGTTTAATCTTACTGTGAGACGAAAAAACTGAAACTCGAGAGGTAGGAGCTTATCTATAAGTCATAATTTACCTACAAACACATTCGAGGCACATCAGATATGGATTATGGTGCTGTGATAATGATGAGGTGAGGCTATGTGGCTTCACAGATGTAGATTGGGTAGGGAGCCCAACGGACATAAAGAGCACATCTGGAGGGATTTTCAGTATCGGGTCGATAGTAGTTTCTTGGTACAGTAGGAAGAATAGATCCGTGGCACTCAGTTCAGTAGAGGTCGAGTATATGGTAGCGATTTTGGCTGCATGTGAGGCTATATGGATGAGGAAGATCCCGGTCGGGTTGTTCGGTTCACACTTAGATCCTACTGTGATATACTGTGATAATCAAAGTTGCATCAAACTCTCGGTTAATCCGGTATTTCATGATAGATCTAAACACATTGATATCCGGTACCATCATATCAGAGATTGTGCGCAGAAGGATCATGTTACTTGCGCACACACGGAGATCAGATGCCGACATTCGACAAAGGCGCTCACCATGAGAAAATTGAATACCACAGGACAAGATAGGGGTGGTAGATAACCTTATCTTGTTGATAGGGAGTGTTGAGATTGCAACAAGATGATGAGCTTGGTGGAAATAAGTCGCTCACTCGCGTCCTTGTGCTATTTTTGGTGCACAATCTATTTTTAGACTATGTCTATTTTTAGACATGTCGATCATATTATATGAGTTGCAGGATGTTATTTGTGGATGTGTTGTAGCCGCTACAACATCACCCAAAATTTTGGGTATATTTAAAATTTTGGGTCCCCCTCTGCTCGCTTAGGCGTTAAAGTCTTTCACCCGACCTGCAGTCAGTGACATCCCACCGACCTATCCCCAACCCCTCATGAGTTGTCTCACCATCATGATCAGATGTTGTTTCTGCAATCATGCCATATGTGGGAGGGATCATCCGGCATATGCTCGAACACTCTTATCACAGTCGCGTCATGTGTAATGAGATTGCCATGCATACATTTGAATGGAAACCTTTTGTGGATTGACGATTAAAGGCCCTCCCGCTATGGGTCATTAAGCATGTTGTTTGAATACTTCTCTTAAGCTTGCTAGTCTCATATGCTTTTGTCTGTGGCCATCATTATCGAAGAGTAATTATGATGTTGTAATATTCCACGCAGGTCGACCCCACGGGTGGAAAACATCTCAATCTTGTCATGACATCAAGAGCATAAAATTAAGCTCAATAACGAAGCCAAAGTTGCGGAACAGGGGAGGAGGAGGAGCAAGTGACCAGTACTGTTAAAAGGAGGATAGTGTGATACATGTTGATCAGAGAGAACCTTCTATGTCACTGATGCAAGAGCTTTCTTCACTAATGCGCACCAGATGCTTAAAAGCGCTCCGTTTGGACATGTCCAGATCCTGCACCATACCATCTAAATGCCGATGGGTGCACGCAAAGGAACATATTTCGCCACTTCGATGGATCTAGCCTAAAGTATAGCCCGGTGAACAAAGCGGACTCAGAAGATCTCCCTAGAGAATGACAAGCTCATATGGGTGTGGCAAGCCGACGGCAGAGTTTCAAATATGTCAATGCACCTTTGAGAAGCAACATCTGTTAATCTTGAGATACATACTGTGGCATTATTTAGGCTGCAAGGAATACATGTGGAGGAACGAAAGGGCCTTAAAACCCTAGTCTCCTTTGCTCTTACATGTTCATAAAGATTGTCTATGCGAAACTATTAAAGATGGAGAATTTCAAATTGAACCTAGAAGGTTATGTTTAATGCATACACTTTTGGTAGCCAAGAAGATTGATGCATATGCAAAGAAAGTCTCTAGAGCCACATGATAGAAAAGGTCAACATTAAAAGCGGCCATCATGTGGTTTGAGTAGCAGATTTCAACTCTCCACCTTTCAAAACAAAAAGCATTCGCGTTTTGAGGTGGTGGTCGTGGCATAAAAAATTTTATCTAGTTGCGCTAGCAATCGGAGGAAAAGAAAATGTCAATGTTGTATATTAAAACTAAGGCGCGAAAGGATAGGAACATATGGTTTTAATACCATATGAGATGCACGGATCATGAATCATATAAAGACACATTTCAAATAGGTTTAAAACCTGTTGAGCCGATATATTAATCAGAGCTTATGGGAAAAACATGGAGCGGAGTGCATGATATGTTATAATAACCTTGGCATGTTGCATGGGCGCAAATGTTCAATGGTTTTGAGAAAATACATACATTTGGTGATCCAACTATAGTGCGATGTATAATAATCTACCATCATGTTTTGAGCGCTGCGAGAATAATATGGTTTTCAAATCATGTAACATTGGAGGAGCGAGTCATATAAACTAAACAAAGAAAATGCATTACGAATGAGTTTAAAGGTCCGACGGCTGTTTTCAAACTTGTGGCAAATGTTTGGAGAAACTTACATATGTAGCGGTCAACAGGACGTGGAAACGTGGCGCAGAAATCCATGGGCATGTTTGGATGGGACGTAATATTTCGATTGGCTCAAAGGTTTTCATTACTGAAGTTTCTATCCGTAATAACCATTTGCAGCATATATATATATAAGCGGTCAAACATTGCGTTTCAACATGGAGCATATATATATTAATGGCCAATTGATGTTTGAACAATGAAATGGAACCCTATAACAGACCTACGACAGCCTGATAACATTATAAAGGGTGTGCATTCAATGGACCAAGATATATAAGGTGCTCGAATTTAAACGCGGAGTAGAACTATACGAAGACACCTTACAAGTGAGTTTGAATATTTCTTGGCGGGTTTTCAACTTATGGTGAAATGCTGGAGCGAACGTATATATGCAACAGTCAAAACTTACAATTCAACACACGGCCATGACAAACCTACAATGGCAGCCAGCATGGTATAATAACTCCGGTATGCATGGTCCAGAACACGTGGATCCACGGAAATTTTGTGGCATGGGCCACTTAATTACGTGGCCACGAGATTATTGGAACACGAAACAGATCGTTGTAACTATTCTGCGGTGGGTTCAACGTTCTTATTAGCACAAATTATGGGCATTACCAGCTGTTACTATTCTTCACTCACCTTCTATCATGGGAGGCATACATGCCTTTTCTATTCTCAATTAAAGCCACGCATGGAGGGTGTTTTCCTCTTGTCGCCATTACAACGATGATTGAAACCATGGAAAGCGCAGTTACAGCATGCATTAGACAGTCCACGGCGTGATTCTTGGCTCTCCGCCGCATGTCAAAGGATGTGTGATCCAGTTTGAGAAAACTCCAGCATTTTCCACCTTGGTGAGGAAAGTTTCCCATGCAAAGAACTACGTTCAGTAACCACCCATATCTCAGTGTTTCGGTGGTGGCGACAGTGTTCGATATCATCCAGTGTGATTTAGCCGTGACAGTGTGAAAAGTGACATGCAATTCCATCCTGGACGCATGCGCATAGATTTAGCTGTGGAATCAGCCGTGACAGCGTGGAAAAATGGAAATATTATTCCATCCCGAATGCATATGCATAGACTTAGCTGTTACAGTTTTGTCATTGTCAGAGTATTTTTTTTTTTATTTGCAGAGAGAAGCGAAACGCTCATTTGAAAAAACACACAGTGACTATGGAACGTGATTTTCACAGGATGATGGAGGAAAAACCGGATCTTGCATTCCACGTAGATTGATTCAAGACTGTTTGCAGTGCGTTCAATTGCAGGCCCGTGATAACAATGACCGAAGCAAAGGCTTTCAATACTAGATGTCCTATACGAATAGCTTACCTAACATTTGAAGCTGAATGGCGGAAACTATAGAGGACTGTTTTATGGAGGAATTAGAGAAAGAGCTGCACTGTACGATGTGTTGTTTCCTGGAAGAGGTAGCCCGCCGTCGAGGTTTGGAAGAACCTGTTTGACAGTTAGTGTTAGATCTAGAACGACACTTTCATTGGGGTCTTTGGGAAGTAGAGAGGGCTTCCTACCTCGTCACTTATCTAAAATCGGAAGCAAGGCTGCTATCGGTTTGTCACTTGGTCCCTTTAGCAGATGGGAGCATCATAAAAATGGAAGTAATCTCTCAGGTGGAGGTCGGTCTATAGGGTTATCAATGGATGTTATATAATAGCGAGCCCAGGGATGGGATCTTAATATGGTGGCTCTGGGGCCGCGCAAAGGAAAGCTTTTAGGAAATAAAGATTAGTAGAGTTGGGCTAGCTATGATTTAATGGTCCTAACTGACCAGCCCTCATCATATAAGACTGTTATAAGCCTTGCCTAGATCACCATACCTGACCAGTTCTCCTCAGTCAAGATACCTGAGATTCTCCAATTGAAGATGAAAAGTATTGCTCCTCTAATGAATGGGAAAATCGATGAACATACGGCGAACACTGAGAACGTGAATGAAGAAGCTTGTGCCTATCAGCTAATTTAATCCAAGACTTGAAGAGAACCTTATGCGTGGGGAAGATGATGATCCTAACAGAGAAAGGGCACAGAGAAATATTACCCTAGCCATTATCTCTGACGATTCAGTAGTTGACCACACAGGGGTCTAAGTTATTATTTTCATTCTTACAATTGATTAAAATTCCCTTAGCATTATTATTATTCCATCAAGTAGACTTGTGACCTGTGTTATTTTATTGCAGGAAGAACCTCTCTGTTTGCACATAAGAGCCAGGGTTTTCCCCAGCAAACAAGGGGACATTTTCAAAACAAGTAAATGCTGGCGAAACTCCAAGGAACTCACTGATCTGCCCAAGGTCGCAGGTCGCATATCTGCCGAGGTCGCAAATCCTAGCAGGTCGCAAGGTCGCATTTTTTATTTTTCCTGAAATTTGCGACCCCCGCGACCTAGCGACCTAGTCGCAAGGTCGCAAGGTCGCATTTCTGATTTTTCCCGAAATTCACGACCCCGCGACCCAGCAACCTTGTCACAAGGTCGCAAGGTCGCATTTCTGATTTTTCCCGAAATTTGCGACCCCGCGACCCAGCGACCTGGTCGCAAGGTCGCAAGGTCGCATTTTCATATTTTTTCATGATCCGCGACCTCGCGACCCTGCGACCCAGTCGCAAGGTCGCAAGGTCGCACTTTGGCTATTTTCTTACAACCCGCGACCCCGCGACCCAGCCAAGTCGCAGTTCACAACAACAACTCAAGTCGCAGGTCGCATAAAAGACTGGGTCGCAAGGCAACCCAACGGTCAGGAAGATGAAAGGTCAAGGAAGCCCAAAGGGCACATTTTGCATTACAAATACTCCTTCGGGAGCTTGTAAAAGGATTTTTTGTTTGGGACTTGAGTTGAATATATTGTATTACCAGAGGATTACACATTGAAACATGAATACAAGCATTTTGAAAAACCCCTTTGTTGGATCTGATGTGTTTTGCTGTGCGAACACTATGTGTATTTCTTATACAGTTTCAAATATCCTTTGATTAATGAAGCTGCACTCTTAAAGGCATCATTTATGCATCACAACTATCTTTGCTTGTGTTAATGATGTTCAGTTTTCATTGCTCTCTTAATGGATGTTAATGACTTTGCTTATTAGCATTTCGTTTTATCTTTCAGGAAGTAAAAGGGCATCTCGCCATAAAGAACTATTTCTTTTATGGTCAGAATACCTCACAAGCATAACCCCAAAGATGTGTTGCTAACGACACCTCCTTCGGCGTGTATGCTTTATTAATTTTCTCGCTACGCATAGTGTTATATACGTGTTTAATGCATCAATCATATGTCTTGTATCAGTTGATTAGGTGTGTCCACTGTTTTATAGAGTTTAAGCGAGACCCAAAGCAAAGGAGAAATCAGTGGTAGCCGAAACCACACCCCGGACGAGATCCCTATTCCAAACGGTTCAAGGTCTAATTGGGACCTTTTACCGGGGAGATCCCCTGCTGTTGGCCGGGACAGATTTTCCCATCAACAGGATGGTTGGTCAAGTTGGAAAGATAGATGGACTTATATTTTTAGACATATTGGGCAGAATCTATTTTTAGATTGCCAGTCTAAAAATAGATATGTCGAATATTATTAGCTCTTAATAATATTTGGACTATAAACATTATCTTATTCTCTTGGAGCACTTTAGTTAAGTGCACAGATGTGGCCATGCATCCGACGAAGGAATTACGCTATTCTGAGGGGTTATGGAGCTATTGCATGGATATTTTAGCTAGAACTCATGTGACAGTAGCTCGTGGAGCTTACTAAGTAGTTGATGGAGCGTGTTCACGAATCGAGTTAAACATACGAGTTTTGGCTTGTATCTAGTCTAACTGATTGATACACTAGTGAGAGTGGTGTGAATTAATTATTAATTAATTCACTAATTATTAACTCATTAATCAACTAAAGAATACATCATTTAACTACAATGCATGGATAGTTTCAGTGGAGACCAGTGAAGAGGTAGGTGAAAGAGCAGTGTGACTATCAGTTGTGACTATAGTGTTGCATGATTTGCAACACACAATGGTTGGAGATTCCAATGAGGATTGTGTGAGCAAGGCTGGATGAATTCGAGTTCATCTGGGAGTCATTTGTCGAAGAAAGGATTGTGCGTAGAGGCAAATAAGATAAGGTGTGGCAGAGATTGGAGCATGTGTTTTGCTAGATCGGACCTGATTAGTGTGTAGAAATTGGAGATTATACTGAGAGCTTGTGAGAAGCTTTGCATAATGATTGTTACATGATCTCTATGACATATAATATACATATAGTTGGGAGTTTTCAGCGTTAAGCTTTCCCATAAAATACTGTGTTTATATGTGTGAATGTTTATGGTTTTAATGTGCGCATGCGATTGTTTTTTTTTCCGCAATTAATGATCAATAGTAGAAGAGATTCTGTATTGTGCATGAAGTCAAATCGTGTGTGATCAGGAGAATCTCAGTTGTATAACGTATCAGTTATATAAATTTCTACATGTTAAATAAACTGACAACAACCGTACTTGTGGTACACAAGTAAATCAAGCAAGGGGATTTTTACTACAGGTTGTATATTCAAGCAAGCGGAGTTTTACTACAGGTTGTATATTTAGTTTTGCAGGCTAAAGGACATGGCTTAAATGAAATTCTGAGCAGGAGTAAAAATTCCCCATTACACAAGACATTAGATAATTAAAGTCAAATGAATATTTAATGCAAGGTTGTTAAAAACTTATGGTCAGAAATTAATTCCTCCACTGTTATTTACTATCAGCAACATCTGCAAGTTTAGAAAATTATGTTTTAAGTATAACAGTCCATCCTAGGTTTTAAATGTTGTCTTGTCATGAATTAATGTCCAGTATGATTGCACCGAGAGGGGCATTCTATAGTCCAGTATGACCCTAAT